>JALIGW010000001.1:218574057-218619057 GCA_023053685.1 Diadophis punctatus similis | reverse complement strand
CAAATCCAGACACAACAATGTCATCCCCCTCACAACAAAGATTGATAGAGAGCATGTTGGGAAAGAAAAATCAGGTTCGACATAGAGCCTACAGAGTATGCAGAATATGCTCTTGATGATCCAGGAAACAATGGTCAGAATGCAACAAGCAATAACAAGTAATCATGAGGAAACAAGAAAGCATCATGAGGAAATTAAGATGGAAATGGGGGATGTGAAAGGAAACATTAAGAACATGGATGAAAAGATTGGGAATATCCAACAGATGATTATAGAAAATGAACAAAGGATTAAGACGGTAGAATCTAAAATGGATCAAGTAGATCAGAAGATGGAAATGATGGAGCAAAAAAGCAAACTAATCAATAAAGAATTTGAAGAATCAATAGCTTATCTCGAGATGGAAAAAGCATCATATTACCTAAGGTTCCAAAATATTATGGAAGAGAAGGGAGAGAATTTGGGTGAAAAAATGTCAGAGATATTGGTAGAACTATTACAAAAAGATAGCAATAGCAATAGCACTTAGACTTATATACCACTTCATAGTGCTTTACAGCCCTCTCTAAGCGGTTTACAGAGTTCAGCATATTGCCCCCAACAATCTGGGTTCTCATTTTACCAACCTGGGAAGGATGGAAGGCTGAGTCAACCTTGAGCCGGTGAGATTTGAACAGCTGAACTGCTGAACTAGCAGTAGCCTGTAGTGCTGCATTTAACCACTGCGCCACCTCGACTCATAAACAAGAGGTAAGAAGCGATATGGATGAAGTGTATAGAGTACACACAAATTATGTGAGAAGACATAGATTAGCACGAGAAGTGCACATCAAGTTTACCAAGATAATGATAAGGAACGAAATATATAAAAAAACAAGAGAAGAATTAATAATATATAAAGGAAAAGAAATTATAACATTGAAGCAAATACCATGGAGAGTGAGGAACAATAGGAGACAATACCAATTTTTAACAAACCACCTAGTGAAATACAAAGTTATATTTAGATGGTTGATGCCAGAAGGAGTCCTAATAACTTGGCAAGATAAAATATTTAAGGTAGACACATTGGAGAAAGCCCAAGAGTTTTACGACCACCACTTTGAAATAGAAGAGGAACAAGAGAGTAGAGAGAGCAGAGAAGAGAGGGAAAGTAGGAGTCAGGAAGAAGATCAGATAGAAGAAAAAGAGAAAGAGAGAGAAGAAAAAAGGATACAGGAAAAGGAACGGGAAGAATGGGAAGGAGCAAAAGGAAGAGTACTAAGAGAGAGAAGAACCACAAAAAAACGATATAAGTAAAAAATGGAAGAGGAAATCAAAATAATCTCAATAAATATAAATGGATTAAATACACCAAAGAAGAGAACACAAACATTTGCAAAATTAAGGAAATTAAATTTTAACGTGATATGCTTACAAGAAGTCCATATTAAAAAAGAACATAGTAAATTACTTGAAAATCCAAAATTGGGGAAACTTTATACAACGCTAACACACAAACAAAAAAGAGGAATAGTGACATACGTTAAAGAGACAATAAAATCTGGTTTAATATATAAAGATGAAGAAGGCAGAATTTTAATGATCGAATTGGAAATAGAACAAAAATTAATATTATTAACTATATACGCACCCAATAACAACCAGTATGAATTCTACAAGAAAATACACAAAAAATTAATAGAATTGGAATACGAAAATATATGTATAATTGGAGACTATAATGTAGACCATGCACAAGATTATAAAAGCAAGAAACAAAATAAGAAGAAAAAAATATATTACAAAAATCTTTCTGGGAAATGACTTTAGAATTAGGCCTGCAAGATGCATGGAGAGAGGCTCGTTGGACAAAGGAACAATATACATTTTTTTCTAATCCACACCAGTCCTGGTCAAGAATTGATATGGTCTGGGTGACCCCGGGATTGCATAAAGACATACAAGAAGTTGAAATAGAACCTAATATGTGGGTGGACCATAATCCAATAAAAATAACATGGAAAGGCAGAAAAGAAAAAATAGATGGACAATGAATCAAAACTTAGTGAAAGATAAAGAATATAGAATAATGTTAGAGAAGGAACTAAGACTATTCTTCAAAGTAAACACAAAAGAAGATACATCATTACAAAATCTTTGGGACACCACAAAAGCTTATATCCGCAGATTAGCGATAGCCTATACAGCAAGGAAAAACAAAAAAAGAAGGCAACAACAAGAGACACTGCAGGAAGAACTGAAAAAAGCGGAATTGGAATTACAAAAGGACCCCCAAAGCAAAACAGCAAAAGAAAAAAAAAGATATTATAAAACACAAAATTAATTTAACTATTCAGGAAGAATTGGCACAGAAAATTAAAATGACAAAACAAAATTATTTTGAATATGCAAATAAGTCCAGTCGCTGGTTGGCATATAAACTGAAAAAACAAAAAGAGAAAAGAATGATATACCAACTACAGGATGGGAAAGGAATAATACAACATAACAGAGAAGAAAAGAAAAAGATAACATTAACTTTTTTCACAAATTTATATGATCAAGATGATGTAACAAGAAAAATTAAAACATATTTAGAACAACAAACATAAAACAAATCACAAAAGGTCAAAGAGAGATATTGAACAGGACAATTACAACAACAAAAAGTCGATATGGCATTGAAAAAACAGAAAAACAATAAAACACAAGGCCCAGATGGAATACCTGAGGAACTATATAAAAATACGCAAGAATCACTAGAATGGTTAATATTAGAACTATTTAACGAGGCACTCAAAAAAGCTAAGTTACTGGCAACATGGTCAGAAGCACTAATCACTTTGATACCCAAGGAATATTCAGACCGTCAACAAATCCAAAATTATAGACCCATTTCATTGCTAAACACAGACTACAAATTATTTGTATCAATAATTTCAGAAAGAGTCAAAATAATTTTAAACGAGAGCATACATTCAGATCAAAACGGCTTTTTACTAAAATGATAGATTAAAAATAACATGAGGACAATAATGAACACTTTAGATACTATGAGAAACACTCTGAAAAACAAGTGGCACTGGTTTTCCTTGATGCCCATAAAGCGTTTGATAATGTAAATTGGAAATTTATGATTAGACAATTAGACAATATGAAACTTGGAAGGAAATTTGTAAAAATGGTAGAAGCAATCTATACAAACCAAAAGGCAAAAGTGATAATGAACGGGATAGTACAGAAAAAATTGATATAGCAAAAGGGGTAAGACAGGGATGCCCTCTCTCCTTTTTTATTCATTTTAACACTAGATACACTTTTAATAAGAATTAGAGAAGATCAGGAAATAAAAGAATTAAAAATTAGAAAAGAAGAATATAAAATTCAAGCATTTGCAGATGATTTTGTATTCATAATAGAAGAAACACTAGAATCTGGACCCAAATTAATTAAAAAAAATAGAAGAATTTGGCGAAGTGGCAGGACTCAAAATTAATAAAAATAAAACAAAGATAATAACAAAAAATCTCACCAAAAAACAGGATAAAGAATTAGAGGAAAAGACAGATATGCAAGTGGTCAAAAAAGTAAAGTACTTAGGAATTTAGCTAATGGCAAAATGCTCGGCAATAAAGGAAGATAACCATAATAAAATAATATTGCAAATAAAAAAAGATTTTGAAAATTGGAAAAAATCTCCAACTTTCACTGATCGGGAGGATAGCCTCGATCAGAATGAACGTGTTACCAAGGCTATTATTTTTGTTTCAAGTGACCCCAATAAAACCAGGGAAATCTTTCTTTGAAGATCTAAACAAAGCAATTTCAAAATATATTTGGCAAGGGAAAAGGCCCAGGATTAAATGGAAACTATTGCACGATATTAAAGAAAAAGGAGGCTTCGCGCTCCCAGATTGACAATTATATCATCAGGCATCTGCATTAGTGTGGATTAAAGATTGGGTGGAATTAAAAAACAAGGGAATTTTGATATTAGAGGGGCATGACCTCCAAGCAGGATGGCATGCTTTTATTTGGGACGAGAAATATAAATCCCATGCGTATTTTAAAAGATTAGGAGTGCTTTACTGAAAGTTTGGCAAAATATTAAAAAATACCACTATACAAAAATTCCAAATTGGTTATCTATAATAGAAGCTATAAAACATCCAAATTTGATGGACTTTGGTAAAGTAATAAGGTACAAAGATTTAATAAATGAGCAAGGAAATTTGAAAAACAAAGAAGAATTAATAGAGCAGGGGATAAAAATGGATTGGTGGACATATACACAAGTGCAGGCCAAGTACAAGAGCGATACAAACATATATGAATTCCAAAAGGAACCACAGGAATTAGACAAGATCTTATTTGGTACAGATGAAAAATTGATTAGT
Organism: Diadophis punctatus similis; assembly: GCA_023053685.1. Taxonomy (NCBI): domain Eukaryota; kingdom Metazoa; phylum Chordata; class Lepidosauria; order Squamata; family Dipsadidae; genus Diadophis; species Diadophis punctatus. The sequence goes on along the minus strand of JALIGW010000001.1, from coordinate 218,614,678 downwards.
AAAATTTACAAATTTCTATTAAGATATAAAATGGAAGAGGAGGTGGTCAAGGAAACAATGATATGGTAGGCAAAAAAATTCAGACACAATATTGATTTGGAAAATTGGGAAAAATTTTGGGAAATAAATTTGAAACTGACAATGTCTGTGGCGTACAAGGAAAACCAGAACAAGAAGTTTTACAGGTGGCACTTACCCCCTGCAAGACTAGCCAAGATGTTCCCAAATACATCCCCATCATGTTGGAAGTGTAAGAAAGGATTTGGGACATATTACCACTTATGGTGGACCTGCACGATAGCAAAAAAAATACTGGAATAAAATTAAATTATGGTTAGAAGAAATAACCGGAAAGGATAACGGGAGAGTCTCTGTGGAGTGGGCGGCATACAAGTGCGAATAATAAATAAATAAATATAGCTTGGAAACTGGAACTATTCTTATTGGGTATAATGGAAAAAAACTACAAGAAGGAAATACAATACTTAATTATACATATAATGGCAGCGAGGATAATCTATGCACAATATTGGAAAAATGAGGGTACACCAAAAGATGAAGAAATAATAAGAAAAAATTTGGAATGTGCAGAGATGGAAAAATTGACAAAGGAAATAAGAGGAAAGGAAGAGACGGACTATTATTTAATATGGAATAAACTATACCAGAGATGGCAAACCTATGGCATATCTGCCAGCACGCGAGCCGTTGCCCTAGCTCAACTCCAGCATGCATGTGCGTGCCGGCCAGCTGATTTTTGGCTCATGTGGAGGCTCTGTGAGGGCATTTTAGGTTTCCAGAGGGCCTCCGAGGGGGTGTTTTCGTCCTCCCCAGGCTCCAGGGAAGCCTCTGGAGCCTGGGGAGGGCGAAAAATGGGCCTACCAGGCCCACCGGAAGTCGGGAAATGGGCCATTTCCGGCTCCAGAGGGCCTCTGCGGGGGCGGGAGAGGCCGTTTTCACCCTCTCCAGGCATTGAATTATGGTTGTGGGCACTCACACGTGCGTGACAGCGCACGCACAAGCGTTTCCGGCACCCGAGGGAAAAAAGGTTCGCCATCACTGAACTATACAAATGGTTAGAGGATAGAAAGAAGTAGTAAAAGGACGTATATTAAGGATGAGCTAAAAGTGAGGAAACTAGAGCTCTGATAACTTTAGTTATTACAATAAATATGTAATGTAAAGCATTATAGAAAGTATAAGAAATAAGGAATAAGATATATAAATATGTTTAGAACAAGGGAAGTAAAATGTAATATGTAATATGTAAATATTTAAGAGGGAAAATTTAAATGTTGATACACACCAATGCACACTTGTTGTAAAAGGGGAATCTGATCCCCCACTGTTTTGTTTTATATTTGTTTTATATGTGTATTTGTTGGTGTTGTTATGTCTTTAAAAAACTAAAAAATTATTTAAAAAAAAGAAGTATATGGGAGACAACCTAAAAAAAAGAGAGAAGATTAAAAATTTGGATGAGGGTGAAAGATGTGGGATAAAAGGGAATGAAAAGAGAAGGAGTACAAAGCAAAACATCTTATGAAAGCTTTTTAATAATGTGTATGAATATTAGAATATTAGAATTATATAAGTTGAACAATTGTTTGCATGTGGTGTAAGAGACAAAAAATATTTTTGAATATTTGTTAGGAATGTAATTAAGGAATTTATATTATTACTAGAATTGTATAAGTGAAAAAATGAATTTGTATTAATAGTAAGAGTACAAGAAATGAAGAATTGGAGAGAATATTATATACATAAAAATTGTGAGCAATAATGAAAAGCTAGAGAATAGATCATGATTGATATATGGAAAAAGGGAATAATGAAAAACGGAAAGATCACGTCTTGGATTATTAGAATGATAGGAGAAGTGGGGAAAAGAGGGCTAAAATAGAAACAGAAATATGAGGGGGGAAAGAGTATAAATAGATATTAAAATGATAGGAAGTGTGGTAGAATTATGAGAAGGATTAGATTTGAAAGATGATAACAGACATTATGTGTTAAAATCAGAAATGAAAATGAATTGTAATTATTAAGAATAATATTGTTATAATTATTTGTATTGATATGTATGAAACCCAAAAAACAAACCATTCATGAAATGAGATATGTAAAAATAAAAAATAAAAGTTTTACTTTAAAAAAAAAGAGAGGTGTAGCTACTCCAGATCAATGAAGTGCAGTGAATGCTGTGGGGAAAGGTTTCAGGATATACTTGGAGAGTAGATAGATTTTAAGTTGTACCCATAAGTTGCTTATTCTAATTAGATTACTTAAATAATAAAAATATATCATTGTTACAATAAACAAAACAAAGTATTTTTAAAAAATAATTATGGTATTTAAATACATTGTTTTTATTAAATAGAAATAGGTAACATCAGCCAAGCCAAGCACACAAAACCTAAAATAATAGTTAGGTTATAAATTCAGTCTTTATCTGTGTCTTTCTTATTATTTATGATCTGGGGGCTAAGCTTTCCAGCTTTTTCATTTCCCAAATTGTTTCTAATTTTGAATAAATTACTTCAAAAAGGGGGGAAATATGCCAGTAGACATAGCCACTGCTATTAAATTACTGCTTCAGTTATCTCTAAAGCCAGATGGTTAAGTGAAGTCCATTAGCTTACTGATATGGCTTTCTTTGAAACAGTAGAAGGAAACCTATATTTCTTCACTGAATCATCCTTTGCTCCGAAATTTATAATTGTTTGTGGATGATGGATGATTTCTGGGTACCCGTGCCAACTCATCATCTTCAGCGGTTAAGGACAGATCTAGGAACTAATACGGAGAACATAAGCAAGAACATGAACTGGAAACAATGCTTGTTTCATTTCATTTTCTAGGGCTTACAGTATGTGCTATTATTGCCAAGGACTTTTTTCAAGGTTCCACTGAGTTCCTTTCAAACTTCAACAGCAATAAAACAGCTATTACTCAGCACACAAAGCCACAGAAATGGGGTTTAGAGTAGTCATCAAGGGTTTAGCCTATGTTGGGCAATTTTGCCTGAATAGTCCATCTACTTTTTATGATTTTGTTCATGAATTACCATCAGAAGAAGCATTTTTTTGTATAATACCCAAACAACCCATTCATGTGTTCCATTAGACAGCTTATTGGAGGGGTAATTTGTTTTCCCCACTCTCTTCAAAACTGTTATTGAAAAATTGTTTTGCCGTGACTATAATGTTAATATTTGTTTCTGGAACATCAATATATTTTGCTAGGAGATGCATTATGAGTATGGCAAGTGCGTAATATTAATTTGGGGGATTTCTTCCCTTTAAAAATCTTTCCCCATTTTTCATGACAATGCTACATTCTATGCATTTGAAAATATTTTACAGTTACAGCCTTTACTTCTCCCCCTTGTAAATGATTAGCAGAATGTGCATTCATGATGTATCAGTACTTTCAGATTGAATACACTGCCTTCTTTTGATACATACAGGTAGTCCTTGACATACGACCATGATTGAGCCAGGGATGGGTTCCAACTTACCTCGCTGCCGTTTCGCTCCTTCCCGTGCCACGTCAGTGCGCCTCGTGGGCTTTGCGCGTGCACACATGCGCAATAACAAAAAATCAGAAAAAAATAATAAAAAACAAAGCCGAAAACAAGATGGCAACCACATGCACAGTGCCAAAACTTGGCTTCTGCGCATTCTCAGAAGGAAAAAATAAAAAATAAAAAAATAAAAAAAATAACATTAAAAAACTTAAATTTTTTTTTAAAAGATAGTGGTGCCCACGGACCGGCACCGACCGATCCGGTTCGATGACATCATCGCGACATCACCAGCAAGTTGCTACCAGTTCAGGCAAACCGGTCCACACCGGGAGGAACCCACCCCTGGATTGAGCCCAGAATTTGTGTTGCTAAGTGAGAAATTTGTTGAATTTTGCCCCATTTTACAACTTTTCTTGCTGTATTTGTTAAGTGAATCACTGTGTTAAATTAGTAACACAGTTGTTAAGTGAATCTGACTTCCTCATTGACTTTGCTTGTCAGAAGGTCGCAAAAGGGGATCATGTGACCCCGGGACACTGCAACCATTGTAAATATGAACCAATTGTCAAGTATCTGAATGTAAATCACGTGACCATGGGGATGCTGCAATGGCCATGAGTGTGAAAAATGGTCATAAGTCACTTTTTTCAGTGCGGTTGTAAATTTGAATGGTCACTAAATGAACTGTTGTAAGTTGAGGACTGCCTGTATATATAAGAGAATCATTATGGCCATCGAGATTCAGAATAAGAATTTCCTTTCTTCCTTCATTAATTTGCACATCTCTCACTTTCTTTTTTGTACATTTCATTCCAATGGTTTCATGCCACATGTGTTCCATTGGCTGAGCTATATTCTAGCTGAAATAATCAAACCATGTCAAAGAAGTGTATGGTGTCAACCACTGAGAAAAAAATAGATTGCCACTTAAAGAAACCAATGTTTTTTCCCCTCAATTACTTCCTGCTGCAATCCAGTAGTTTACTGTATACAAGTTATCTTGATGAAGGTGGGACGATGTTTGAGCTTGTAGCTACAGAATATATACTATGACTACCATGAAGTGGCTGGAAATACTTCTACGTATCACATACCTGAGAAATGATTATTGAGGAACTAATTGTTCCCTATGCCATCCGTCTAGTAAACTTGCAAGATTTGTTTCTCTCACCATGTACATGTAAACATCCAAACGAAACTGTGTTGTTTTATTGTGTCATATAATATTTATTTATTTTATTTTATTAATGGTTCTTATAGGCCGCCCAACTCCCATAGGATTCAGGGCAGCATACAGCATAATATAAGAACAATATAAAACAATGATAATGATTAAAAATTACAAAAGTTAAAAAATACACCAACATTCATACATGGGGGATTGATCTCAATATCACCCCGCCTGCCGGAAGAGCCATGTTTTAATGGCTTTTCGGAAGGCCAGCAGGGTGGGAACAGTCCGGATCTCTGGGGGGAGTTGGTTCCAGAGAGCCAGAGCTCACACAGAGAAGGCTCTCCCCCGCGGGCCCGCCAGCCGACATTGCTTGGCTGATGGGACCCGGAGGAGACCAACTCTGTGGGACCTAACCGGTCATAGGGAGGTATGCGGTAGGATGCGGTCCCGAAGGTAACCTGGCCCTGAGACATGTAGGGCTTTAAAGGTTAAAACCAACACCTTAAATTGCATCCGGAGACTAATGGGCAACCAATGCAGCTGGCGGAGAATGGGTGTTACGTGGGTGTACCTTGGGACACCCACTATGGCTCGCGCAGCTGCATTTTGCACCAACTACAGTCTCCGGATACTCTTTGAGGGTAGCCCCATGTAGAGCGCATTACAGTAGTCCAGGCATGAGGTGATGAGGGCGTGAGTGACTGTGAGTAAGGCCTCTCTCTCCAAGTACAGTCGCAACTGGTGCACCAGGCGAACCTGTGCAAAGGTCCTCCTAGCCACAGCTGACAGATGTTGATCCAATTTTAGCTGTGGATCTAGAAGGACACCCAAATTGCGAACCTGTTCCAAGGGAGTTAATTTCTCTCCCTATATGTGGGTATATGCATAATTTTGTATTTATTTATCTATATATTTATTTTGTCATGTTTATGTAGTGTATATTAGAGATGGAGACCCTTTGAGAGCTGTATGCAATGAAATTTCATTTTAATGTATGCCAATTAGTGTACATTCAAAGTGACAATAAAGTTATTCTAAGTCTAAGTCTTCTAAGTCTAAAATGTCATTGAAGATGGTGTAGAAGATGGTGGAGTGGTCTGCTTGTGCTTTCAAACTGAGTCCAAATAAATGGACTCAGTTGAAGGGGTGAAATCCAGCAGGTTCTGGAGAACCGGTAGCGGAAATTTTGAGTAGTTCGGAGAACTGGTAGCGAAAATTTTGAGTAGTTCAGAGAACCAGCAAATACCACCTCTGGCTGGCCCCAGAGTGGGGTGGGAATGGAGATTTTGCAATATCCTTCCCCAGGAGTGGGGAGGGAATGGGGATTTTGCAGTATCCTTCCCCTGGAGTAGGGTGGAAATTGAGATTTTGCAGTATCCTTCCCCTGCCACGCCCACAGAACCAGTAGTAAAAAAATTTGGAGTTCACCACTGAAATAAACCAAGTTAGTGTACCGATTGCTTATATAATTTACTGAATCTAGGCACTGATAAAAGTGGAATGGTTAACTAAATATTTATCTGATTTTGCTTAACTAAGTTAAACTATTGTCAGCTGTTACAGGTAGGCCAGCTTGAACTCGGAGGACTCTGTGACATTTAGCAGGCTGCTCTGGATGCCCTGGGTGAGTGCCAAGACAGCTCTGGGAGGTAGCAAGAAATAAAATACCTGAAGGTGATTCTGCCAGCAGTCTTCTGCAGCAGCTGTTCCTGCAGTCAGGTGATGAGGAAACCATCCCAGTAACTGTTTATATTTTCATTTTACCTGAGCTATAAAATAGATTATAATTCCCTTGACCCTATTTCTGCTTTGAAAGATAGTATGCATTTGATTCCCTCTTTCTTCAACACCATCAGATCTCCTGGGTAGAAAACTTTGGTGTGTATTTAAAGCACAGATGGTAGCTTTACAAGAGGCTGTTTTGTGCGTGAATATACTGTATTAAGGAGACAATCAAAACATCCTGCTAACAGCAAGATGCTGAACAAAATCAATCGGAAATGAAAGTAAGACCTTTCTGGTCTCATGTAGAATATTATAGAGGAGCATAAATCAAAAGGTCAGGTTGCAAATTCCTTGATGGAATTTATATAATACACTTATGTTTATTGCTCAGTATGATTAAATGGCTTCTGATTTCTGGTAAGGACATGGTAAACTGAAGATGTCCCTGAAGAAATTGGGACAGCATTATAAGCAGAGGTGGGTTCCTCCAGGTTTGCACTGGTTCTATAGAACCGGTAGTAAACCGGTGGTGATGTCATGGAGCCGGTTCTGTGGGTGCCGGTCCGTGGAGGCCGCCATCTTTTTTTGAATTTTTTTAAAATATTTTTTGGGGAATTTTTTGCTGGGTTTTTCTTCTGCGCATGCACAGAAGCTGAGTTTCCAGCACTGCGCATGCACCGCCATCTTGTTTTTGGCTTTTTATAATTTTTTTTGCTATTTTTGGCTTGTTTTTGGGCACTGCACATGCGCGTGCCCGCACAGCGCGGCCACGCAGCATGCAATGTGTATGTAGCCACATAGCACGTGAGGAAGCAAAGCAGCGGCGAGGTAAGTTAGAACCCACCCTTGATTATAAGTGAAATCTGGATATGGAATCTGAGCTGGCTAAATCTCTCTGGAGAAAAGAGAGATTGAGAGGTAGCCCGCCCATATTCAGTATAGTGACTGCTCATGAGAAGATGGCAGAAACCAACTTTTTGCAATCTGCTTGTCAGTTAAGTGGCTGGGAGTCAAAAGATTACATCAAAGTTCATAGTCATAATGTAGGCTTTAAAGACAAACGATTTGGCCAATCTTTATTTCTTAATCACTTTGGAATTAATTTTTATTGCCTTTTAAATATTGGGAACCTTGAGAAGAGCAGGTTTTATGGTATTCACTGTGTAAATTTCTTTCAATTCTTTATAAAAGTTTTAAATATGAGTTTAAAGTTTTTGTTTTTTAAAAAAATCAGAATTAAACTAAAAAGGACATATAATAAATCAGACGAGTGTTTTGGATAATTTTTCTGTATTAGATTTACAAAGGGATTTGTGAATGTTGTCAGAAATGTTATGGAAAGAGACAAAGAGAAAAGAAAAAGAAAACAAGTGTTTAGACACTGTTTGAAGTGACCAAAGACCAAGATGGTTGAGAGCAAGGTGAAGGAATATAAATTTGATTTATTTGATCAAGGTTAAAATAGATAGGTTGCTATTTTTTGACATTTTAATGGACTTTTTTGTGACCAGTAATAGTTTTTTCTGATGATGATGCCTTAAGGCAGGGGTAGGCAAAGTTGGCTCTTCTATGACTCGTGGACTTCAACTCCCAGAATTCCTAAGCTAGCATGATTGGCTCAGAAATTCTGGGAGTTGAAGTCCATGAGTCATAGAAGAGCCAACTTTGCCTACCCCTGCCTTAAGGCAGTGATGGCGAACCTATGGCACGGGTGCCACAGGTGGCACGTGGAGCCATATCTGGTGGCACGTGAGCCGTTGCCCTAACTCAGCTCCAGTGCGCATGTGCGTGCCCGCCAGTTGATTTTTGGCTCACGTGGATGCTCTGGGAGGGCGATTTCGGCCTCCGGAGGGCCTCCAGGGTGGCAGGGGGAAGTGTTTTTGCCCTCCCCAAGCTCCAAGAAAGCGTCTGGAGCCTGGGTAGGGTGAAAAATGGGCCCACCGGGCCCACTGGAAGTCGGGAAATGGGGGAGTTGGGGGGGGTCACGCACGCATGTGCAGGAGGGTGGAGCAGGTGAGGGGCTTTGAATTATGGGTGTGGGCACGCACGCGCGTGCAATAGCGCACACACGCCCTATTTTGGCACCCGAGGAAAAAAAGGTTCGCCATCACTGCCTTAAGGTTTTGTTTATAAATAGGAATTAAATGAGAATGAATTCATTTGCTATATATTACATTTATCTGATTATGTTTAAAATATTTATATTGTTATATCTGGTAACTTTTATTGGATTTTTACTAACTAGAGTTGAAAGGCGAGGTTTGTATGATTTTTTTTGATGATAGAAAATGAGATATAAATGGAAAAGGAAGGATTCAGATGGGTTTATTCAATCAAGTTTATAATAGATAAGTTGTTATTTCTGGTAGCCCTTAATGAACTTTTTCTGATTAGGTTGGATGCCAAGATTTTAAAGGTTTGTTTATAGAGTGTCATGCTCCAGCATATAACTTTTATATACTGTTGTTGCTCTATAGCCCCATCTAGTGGCCGGAGGGACAAATATGCTCCAACATACAATCTTTATATACTGTTGTTGTGCTCTAGCCCCATCTAGTGCCCGGAGAGACAAAATACCAAGTATATTGTTTGAAGCTGACCCAACCCATTTTACCCATCAGCCCGCACTCTCAAACCAAGAGTCCCTTTGGGACTTGGGCGGCATACAAATCTCTTAAATAAATAAATCTATAAAATAAATGCTGGGAAGCCAGATTCCATTTCCTTTAGTATTTGGAGAAGGCAGAACCACAAGAAGAATCCATCTTAATCTGTGGCACATGATCATCCAAGGACAAACCCACATCCCACACACAGAGCATCACTGGTGAGATTTAAATTGTTGTATTTATTAATTGATATGTTCAGCAGTAACTTAATACTGTCTATCTTGTATTTGGTTCTCATTGTATGTATCCCTATTTTCCCCAGTTTCACCATATCCTGTTCTTTCAATAAAGCATTCAGATCTACACACACAGTCTGTTTTATTGGAGGATAGGTGGGTTTAGCTGCATGTCGAGCTGCACACAGACTAACATGTAGTGGGGACAGAACATAGAGAATGAGGTGAAATATGGGATGGAGAGACTGTGTGTTGTATTTTAAGAGATAGTGATATGTTGCTAAAGCTGTTTATACTTGCTGGGACAAAGGAAGAAGTTACTTCTTTTCTTTCTTTATAACTTTGTACGTTTTCTTTTTTCTTTTCTTATTTTGTATACTTCATATTAGTTTTATCATCTATAATATAATCTAGCGGTACCTGAACACACTTGTAAGTGGATCACAATCTTCCTAACAGACAGGAAGCAGCAGGTGAAGCTAGGCAAAATCACATAAGATACCTGTACAATTAGCACAGCCCCCCCCCCCAAGGCTGTACTCTCACCACTTCTCTTCTCTCTATATACCAATGACTGCATCTCAAACGATCCATCTGTTAAACTACTGAAGTTTGCAGATGATACAACAGTGATTGGTCTCATTCGAGACAATGATGAAACCGCATACAGACGGGAGGTTGAACAACTAGCCTCATGGTGCGACTGGAACAATCTGGAACTGAACACACTCAAAACCATAGAAATTGTGGTAGACTTTAGGAGAAACCCTCCCATTCTACCACCTCTTACAATACTAGACAACACAGTATCAACAGTAGAGATCTTCAAATTTCTAGGTTCTATCAAATCTCAAGACCTAAAATGGTCACCTAACATCAAAAACGTCATCAAAAAAGCACAACAAAGAATGTTCTTTCTGCGCCAACTCAGGAAGCTCAAACTGCCCAAGGAGCTGCTGATACAGTTCTACAGAGGAATTATTGAGTCTGTCATCTGCACCTCTATAACTGTCTGGTTTGGTTCTACAACCCAACAAGACAGACACAAACTTCAGAGGATAATCAGAACTACAGAAAAAACAATTACTGCCAACCTGCCTTCCATTGAGGACTCCTTGTGTATACTGCACAAGTCAAAAAGAGGGCCATGAAAATATTTACTGACCCCTCGCATCCTGGACATAAATTGTTTCAACTCCCACCCTCAAAACAATGCTATAGAGCACTGCACACCAAGACAACTAGACACAAGAACAGTTTTTTCCCGAATGCCATCACTCTGCTAAACAAATAATTCCTTCACCACTGTCAAACTATTCACTAAGGATGCATTACTATTACTATTAATCTTCTCATCGTTCCTATCACCCATCTCCTCCCACTTATGACTGTATGACTGTAACTTGTTGCTTGTATCCTTACAATTTATATTAATACTGATTGTTTCCTGATTGCTTATTTGTACCCTATGACAATCATTAAGTGTTGATTCTTGAAAAATGTATCTTTTCTTTTATGTACACTGAGAGCACATGGACCAAAGACAAATTCCTTGTGTGTCCAATCACACTTGGCCAATAAAGAATTCTATTCTATTCTATTCTATTCTATTCTATTCTATTCTATTCTATTCTATTCTATTCTATTCTATTCTATTCTATTTAATATAATTATCATTTCCTTGTTCTTTTATTGCTTAATATAGACAGAGATAATAACCTAATGATCTTTTTCTCTTCTCTTTCCCCGGAGTTACTTTCTTCCTTCTCTCTGCATTGTCTTTCAAACATGCATCTAGGGTCCATAGCCATCAACTCCTGCCAACTTCACATGGAAGGTGCTTAACGTTTGATTACTTGCTTCTCTCTCTTAAGCAATGTCATATCTTCCTTCCACTTATGTTTGTTTGTTTATTGCTTCAGCTTGCAGGGTACTTTATTTTGGAAGACCATGAGTGGCTTACAAATAATAACATGAAATTAAAGCATAACTCAATAACATAAACAACAATAAAGCCCTAATGTGTCACCATTTGGGCAAGAGAATCTTCAAATATCTCCAAATGCTTCTCTGAAGAGTTGTGTTTTCTCAACTCTTTAAAAATATAATAGCCTCACCATTTCTGTTGAAAGCCTTTGTAGGAATTCTTTTCATCTGTATCTAGTCCTGGAGCAGTCTGTGATGTTCTCTTGCTGCTGTTGTGGATTCTGCTCATCTGTTTTCAGCTCCCTTCTCTGGCTTGCAGCAGCTGTCACGTCCTCAACTCTGCATAACAAAATGTCTGCCTCCCTTCTTCTCCTTCCAGGTCCCTTCCATTTTTCAGGTTAGCTTTCCTGGATCTTTTAAACGCTGGTAGTCTGTTGAATTGCTTATCACAGCTTCTTGGCTTCTGTCTCATACACTCATACTCACACTCACACATTCCAAAAGCAATCTCCTTGCCTTGTTGCATTGCTTTTTCCTCTTCCCCTTCAGAATGTCTTTTGAGCCTTTAAATGCTTAACTTCCTCAAAGCTTCATTACTTCTGGTTTTCTTTTGTTTTTCCTCTTCAGCTTCTTCTCCAATGTACAGATGAAGCTCCCCTTTCCCTGAACCAATTAAGATCCCTTTTTAATGCCTGTAGTGTCACCTCTCACCTTCTAGCACTTCTGGTTGGAGATGGCTACAGGTGATTAATGGCCTTAGTGAGAAAGAGGTAGAGACTACTCACTTACAAAGGGTCTCCAAGGCTCTTGTCAATGTGCAAAAGGCATGAAAAAAAAATTAAATACTTTTGTGCTTTATGGACAAAAAAATTACAAAGACCAAGAATGATACTGATAATAATTAGGTTTGCTGGTGAGTACCCAGAGATCATTTAACTCCCTTTTTCTGTTCCACTGTTGACCTGGTATGGTGCTGAGACCAGTAGAACAATTTGTATGTCTTTCTCAACAATTTCAGCTCCCAGAATTGTCAATAATGGCTAGGATGGCTGAGGAAACCTGAGAGTTCAAGTACATACATCAGGAAGATGTCCAAACTGGCAATGTTTGGTTTAGAAATTCAGAAATTCAGTCTATGGTGAATTGTAATATTTTAGATGAAAGTGATGTTCACTCTTTCCCATATTGTTGAACACAAGAGATTCCATTATGGTTTTCCAATATTGCCCTTTCTGCCTCTTTTTGAGCATTGCTGTTCTTTCATTTAGGCTATGCCCATCTCATGGAGTACTTCCAACAGAGTAGTAAGAAAGTTGATTTCAGACTGGTCTTCTATGAGTAGAAGTTACCTCTTTTATCTTCAAAATTGATTTAAATAGCTATGGCATCATGTTTCAGGATAAAGATGGGCTCCAAGGTACTGCTCACTGTGCCTGGCCAGGATCCATCTGTTCAAAAAGGCTGGTTGCAATAAAAAAGCAATTCATCTCTTTCTCCAAATCTTTGGTAAGCCATGAATAATATATGAAAAGATACTGAACTGTCCTTGACCAAGCTTTTCGTGTGCAAAGGAAAAGTGCTGTGTTTAGCTCTCATTTTATACATGATTGCACAATGTTTCTGAAGTTCCAAAATTGCTAGGAAATCTGAGCCTGGTTTCCTTTATGGGGCAAAAGGACAAAAAAAGTCTTCTAAGTGTATTACAGATAACATATATTTTTCAGTATCATGATTGCTTCCCTGGTTGTCACCTTTTCAGTGAACGCTTGCATGCTAGTGGAAACCTTTGCAAATTTTATGTCCTAATTATTCCTTTCTTAATAGATCCTGAGAACTCTGGAATCAGGGACATTTGTGGGAAGGAATGCTTCTCTCTCTTCATCCCCAGCATCTGTTGGCCTACCTAAAAAACCTCTGCAACGGTCAAGAAGTTTTCTGAATACTATAAGATGGGAACATGGAAGACAGCTCTGGGAAAATGAATTCTGTATCAAGTGATTCCATCTGAGAGACTTTTTTACCAGCATAAAGGTAAAGGTAAAAGTTCCCCTCGCACATATGTGCTAGTCATTCCCGACTCTAGGGGGCAGTGCTCATCTCCATTTCAAAGCCGAAAGAGCCAGCGCTGTCCAAAGACGTCTCTGTGGTCATGTGGCCGGCAGGACTAAATGCCGAAGGTGCACGGAACTCTGTTACCTTCCCACCAAAGGTGGTCCCTATTTTTCTACTTGCATTTTTACATGCTTTTGAACTGCCAGGTTGACAAAAGCTGGGACAAGTAATGGGAGCTCATTCCGTTACGCGGCACTAGGGATTCGAACCGCCGAACTGCTGACCTTTCTGATCGACAAGCCACTGAGCCACCCTTCTTTTACTAGCATGGATTAATGCAATTTTTCTTCCATGAACATCCTTGTGTTTCAAGATGAAAGATTTAGTTTTCCATACCAACGACGCTTTGAATGTTACAACTATTTTCACTGTGTTTATTGATGTATTGTTGTGATTAATACATCAAACATATCTCTATGTCTATTTCTGTCTCTAGAGTGCTCTTCTCACCAAGGTAACTGTCTCACTTAGCATGCTGCTTATAATGACTGCATCCCTCCTTCAATGTTTGCTTGTGATTTTCACAGCTATTAATTCCTTTATATTAAACTACTTTTTTCTGCCTCTCTACTAATACACAGAATTCAACTTCTGGTTAATTTCAGTGTGTATCATTTAGCAAGATTATTTTACAGAACCTAAGCTGAATTACTTCATGGATTGTTTGATTGTTACATTTAAAAGTTCTCAAGAGTTCTCAAACACATACAGCTTTTTCAAGCCAGTTCTGTTCTGCTTTAGGCATGAAAGCCAGCTGGGCCAGTCAATCTCCCCCAGACCAACCCACCTCACAGGGTGATTTTTATGGGGAAAATAGGAAGAGGAAGAAGTATTAGGTATGTTCATCACCCTTGAGCTATTTATAGAAATAGTAAAGGTGAGATATAAATAATTAAAAAGTGCAACGGTTTTTAAAAAATGTTAAATGTTAAAAAAGCAAGAATCTTTAATTAAAGGAAGATAATTGATCTTATTGTTTTATGTGCCTTCATCTTTTAATTAATAAAACCTTTGCTATTTTAGCTTCTCTAATCTAGCATTGATTTATCATATTTCTTGGATAGTAATTTCTTTAGAGGTGCTAATCTGTATTCAGATTGGTTTATGCTGTTACTCTTAGAGCTTTTCCATGTTATCACTGCTTTGAACCCCCCTAACTATTGAACAATTTAAAATGACTCGCAAGTGATCTAACTGTATCAAACCCAGCAATGGTTTTTTTTTTGTATTTGTTTATTTTGTCAAGCATATATGATTATAAGCAAAGTATAAACAGTAAAACATGATTAAATATATATGTAATAGTACAAGCATGAATAAGAGTAAAAGAGGTATGAATATATGGGTACATTAGGATAGGAACGGTAGGCACGATTGTGCGCTTATGCACGCCCCTTACCGACCTCTTAGGAATGGGGTGAGGTCGATGGTAGATAATCTGAGGTTGAAGTTTTTGGGGTTAGGGGAAGAAACTACTGAGTCAGGTAAAGTGTTCCAGACATTGACCACTTTGTTATTGAAGTCGAATTTTTTGCAATCAAGTTTGGAGCGGTTTACATTAAGTTTGTATCTATTGTGAGCTCGTGTATTATTGCGGTTGAAGCTGAAGTAGTCGTTAACAGGCAGGACGTTGTGGCAGACAATTTTGTGAGCTACACTTAGGTCAGATCGAAGGTGGTGTAGTTCTAAATTTTCAAGACCCAAAATTTCAAGTCTGGTTTCGTAAGGTATTCTGTTGTGAACAGAGGAATGTAATACTCTTCTTGTGAAATATTTCTGGACATTCTCAATTGTGTTAATGTCTGATATGTAATGTGGGTTCCAGACAGATGAGCTGTATTCAAGAATCGGTCTAGCAAATGTTTTGTATGCTCTGGTTAAGAGTACAATGTTACCAGAGAAGAAGCTGCGCAAGATTAGGTTAACCACTCTTAATGCCTTCTTAGCTATGTTGTTGCAGTGGGCTCTTGTTCAGAGTCTCATATGGGAGCCATGCTACATTGGTTAGCCGATCTGTGAAGAAACTGCCATGGGGGCTGTTAGGGTAGGAGTGGGCTAAGAATACACCATGGCACTATCACTTGGCCTTCTGCAGTGTAACATGGTAGAGAAAGTGGTAGAGAAATTGTGTTCAGGAGTTCTGAGATGAAAGATCCTACAAATCAGACAGTGCTCTGTGACCAAGCTCTATAAAGCTCCAGAGCAACACACGGAAACCTAGATTTTGCCATTTCTGTGAATCTGCAACTTAACTTGAAGTTAAATCAGCTTAGCTGCCTGATAGCAAAAGTGGTGTGAGATCCAAATATGGGATCAGCATCAAAGACCTGTATGGAAAGGCCCTTACTGAAGCATAACACTTTTTAAAGCTATTGACTATAACTTGTTTTAGGAAAGTTTCTTTTGAAAGGTAGCATTTAATATCTGAATTACATCAATATATAAATATGTACACAGACACGTGTGTGTGAGAGAGAGGGGGGAGGGAGGGAGGGAGGAAGAGGGAGAGAGATATTCATTTTCATTCTTAAATTCCCTCTCACAGTTACTATTTTTGAGCCAGGTCTCACCTAATCTGTACTTATACCTTTGATTTTTCCTGCCTAAATGTAAATCTTTGCTTTTCTCCACATTGAAATTCATTTTAACTATCCCTAACCCTAACCCTAGCTTACCAAGAAGTAGGTTGTGGTCTACTTTGTCAAATGCCTTACTAAAATCTAAGTATACTTGAAGGTACGCACTGCTATACAAACATATACAGACTGGGGTTGTCTTTGTTTCATTTTCTACCTCAGTGCCAGACGACAGGACTTCAGATACTGAAGTATGGGCCAGGTGGCCTCTGAAGATTGGCACAGCATCAAAAACTTTGAGAAAGTGCTATAGAAACCCCCAAGCTGAGAATTTTTGGAATGTTGTCAAGACACTTGTGCTTTTGTTAAATCTGATGGGGGGGGAATGGTGTTCAGTCTCCTTTCAAAAGATGCGAAACATTAAGTGAAATTTCCATGAGTAACAAAGAATCTTGTGATACAATAAAGCACAAAACATTTATTACGGCACGGAAATGTGTCCTATTTTTGTTCTGCAACCTGTTTTTGTTGTGCTCTTGAATTTCTCTAGTTTCTACACACTTCTGATCAATCCCAAGGGAAGATGTATGAGAGAATTCTGCTCACAGAAGTTTTTCAATTCAGGAAACAGGCAGACAGGAAGCTGCAGAGCAATGAAGGGTTGTAGAGGGGGAAAAACAAAACCAAAAAGGAAGTTGCACCCACTTTTACCCTTAAGATAGAAATAGAAACATCACAAAGACAATCTTGGGGGAGGAAAGGACTTCTACGTGAAAAAGAGCTAGAATGACAAAAGTTTTGAAACTGATTTTCAAAAGTTGTTTTCTTTAAATTAAAAAAAATTAGACTGTAGCATTAATAACATTAGGTTTTATCCTCAAAGTTAAACAGTTTGAATTATAGCCAGATGCCACATTGAAAAGCATGCATTCAATTTAACACAGATTTTTTTTAAAAAAATGCAATGAATATAACAACAACAATGCCAACAATCAAGCAATGATCCTCAACTGATGCATTTTGCTATATTAGATCCAATTCTGGGATAGCATCCTTGCAAAATATTAACTTGTCTTCAAAACTGGCATTGATATTTCTAGACTTGGTTGCTGCCGTGATCAATCAGGCAGCAAGTACAATGCCTGAGAAAGAAAAGAATATCATATTCAGTTGTATCTGAACTTTAGGTCCTCTAGGGAGGGAGGCAGCCTATTTCTGCTGCCTATCAACTTACTCAATATGAGTTTTCATGTAAAAAACATCAGTAGCACCAGAACCTCAACAACAAATCAAACAATGGAAAATGAATCCGACAACATATGTAAATGCATAGGCTTTCACTGCATAAATACAGATGGTGAAATGGTGAGGGTGAACAAAGGCAGAGAATGCTAATAAAATAGATTCTAAAAAATAAAACCAAAATAAGGGATGAAGCTTTCGTCCTGAAGCCTCTAAGTTACAAGAGAAAAGGTCAGAAGAATTTGATTTCCCATTTCTAAACTTCGAGAGTTTTCATCACAGTTTACTGTCAGTTTTTTTAAATTTGCTGTCAAAATCTCTGCCTTTGTCATTTTGTACAAACTGAAGAGGAATTTGTGAACATTATAGATCCATCAGTCAATCCACAGACCTAAGGGTCTTCAGAAGGAATGATTTAAATTAGTTTAAAGGGTTAAGAGGGTCAAAATACAGATGGACTTGCAAATCATTGCCTTAGATCAGCATTGAGATACTAATGTATATTACTTTAAAAAACTTTACTTTTTTTAAAATTTTTGCTACAGATCCTGCTCAAGTGTTCTGACTTTACTTAAGTTAGTACCCACAAGGCCACATGGTTTGAAGCATTCCTTAGCACACACCTGATTAGAGAATCCTCAGTCAGATGCAATGGGTCAAACAGAGAACGTTCCCAGTGCTTTCAGAAAGTAACTACTGATTCTACTCAAGTTAATTATTATGGTGCCATTATATGGCTTAATTCATCCAAAATGAGGCATCAGAAATATAATTACAAGCATAATGCTTGGCAAGCAAATGCATAGTAAACATGAGGGAAACAATTAGCATCTATCTAAAAGGTACATTTATGTATAAATCTTTTCAGCTTCATTACTTAAAATGGTGCAATAAGCAATGTTCTTGGCATATATCTGTCCTTCCCAACAATAAGAACAGCTTGAAAGGATTGTTGTTTTCCATGAGAGAAAGAGAGGCTGCAATCCACGGAAGTGCATTTGTATAACCATGTATATGATTGCAAAGAGAGTATTGGATATAGCTGGGAAGCAGGAGGAATATCAAGACAATCTCACAAATGATTCAGTGGGGAGAGGGAGTTAAGGCATCCCATGCCTAACAAGTAGCCCATAGGGTTAGATTCCATAAGGCATTCAACAAAGTAGACCACAACCTACTTCTTGGTAAGCTAGAAAAAAGTGGGATAGCATCACCACCAAATGGATTTGTAACTGGCTGATAAACCGTACTCAATGAGTAGTCCTTAATGGTACTACATCTACATGGAGGGAAGTAGGCAGTGGGCTACTTCTATCTTAGGCCAGTACTCTTCAATATCTTCATAAATGACATTATTATTATTATTATTATTATTATTATTATTATTATTATTATTATTATTATTATTATTATTATTATTATTATTATTATTATTATTATTATTATTATTATTATTATTATTATTATTATTATTATTATTATTATTATTATTATTATTATTATTTCTATGCCGCCCAACTCCCAGGGGACTCTGGGTGGCTCACAACAAGTAAAAATACTTATTCAAATAAAAAACAATTTAAAAAACATATTTAAAATACAATCCATTCACACATATATACATGGGCTGATCATTGGCCCCAGGCCTGCCGGAAAAGCCAGGTCTTAACGGCTTTCCGGAAGGCCAGTAAGGTGGGGGTAATATGATCTTGGGAGGTAGTTGGTTCCAAAGAGTCAGAACAGCTACAGAGAAGGCCCTTCCCCGCAGCCCCGCCAGCCAACATTGTCTGGCGGACGGAACCTGAAGAAGGCCGACCCTGTGCGATCATATTGGTCATTGGGAGGAATGCTGTAGAAGGCGGTCATGCAGATAAACTGGTCCTGAGCCATGTAGGGCTTTAAAGGTAAGAACCAAAACCTTAAATTGCATCCGGAGACCAATCGGAAGCCAGTGCAGCTGGCGAAGGATGGGGTTAGTGTGGGTGTATCTTGGGACACCCACCACAGCTCGCACAGCTGCATTCTGGACTAACTGTAGTCTCCGAACACTCTTCAAGGGAATAGAATGCTCTTCAAGATGAGGGAATAGAAGGGGAACTTACTAAATTTGAAGATGATACTTAGCTGGCAGGAATAGCCAACACCCTAGATCAGGGATGTCAAACTGATTGCACCACGGGCTGTATCGTGATGTTTTTTTACCTTTGCAGAGCCGGGGTGGACTGGCCTGCATGGGCCGTATCCAGTCTGTGGGCCGTCAATTTGACAGGCCTGCCCTCAATGATAGGCTCAAAATCCAGATGGATCTCGACATACTTGAACACTGGGACCTATCTAACAAAATGAAATTCAACATAGACAAAAGTCAAGTCTTACACTTAGGCAAGAAAAACCAAAAGAAAAACCAAAAGTACATAAACAGATTAGGTGAAACCTGTATAGATTAGGTGAAACCTGGCTTAATAGCCACCATTGTCACCCCTGGTATAGGGTCTCCTGCTTGAGCAGGGGGTTGAACTAAATGACCTACAAGGTCCCTTCCAACTCTGTTATTATATAAATTTTATTCTGTAATCCAAAACAGATGAGGTCTTACACAAAATTAATTCCATCCATAACCACGCTATAGTAGCAGCAAAACCCAGCCAATTGCTCTATTATGCTTATCTAGTCCATAATTTGAGGAAGTGCAATGATGAACACCTCTTACCATTCATTACTCCAGCTGAGGTAACTGGGGGTGTCACGCAGTGAATATTGTCAGTTGTATGTCTATGCAGGGTGATGCACCCCTACCCTAATATTATGGTACATTCCAATACAAGCAGAACACGTGATATGATGTTCATGTACGCATGTCTACATTCCTGATCCACCATTAATCACCTTTTTGACTTCGACTCTGACCGGAACGGTCACGTTTATTAGCAAAGATGTAATTAATCAGGATTTATTGTTTTTATAACGAAATAAATATTTTCTATTAGACTTTTAATCTCGGCTTTATTTTTAACTGTCTGAATTCCAAAAAAAAGATCCAAATCGACTCTATGAGATTTATTCTCATTTTCACATGGTAGCATTCGGACGGATGCTTCCCTTGACAGGGAGTTATAGCACCACAGTCCCTGGAGGGCCATACAGAGCCTCCTTCTATTATTCTATGCCTGATCTAAAGATGACATGTAAGTATTATAAAAAGCCCAAGGAGTTCACAAAGTATAATACACTAGCTGAGAAGCAGCAACACCAGTATTGTCTTCCAAACTATGGCATGACTATACCAACAAAGCCACACACATTTTTTTTAAACTCTTACTTGGCTCACTATAAATGTCTCCACATTACTGAAGTTAGGGCTAAGGTCTATGTCCTGCATAGTACTATTATCGTTCCAGATGTTTTCCTGTTAACCTACTGATATTTCTAAGATCTTCTCTCTGATTCCTCCCATCTCAGTTTCCCTGATCCACAATCATCCTTCTTACCCTCCATTGGAGGTCAAAATCCAATGGCTCCAACTCCTCAGGACCTTATGACCCACTTAACCATAAGGGAAGTAGGGTACATTGGAATACTTAAGGATTTATTCTCTGTACTTCCTTTTCTTTGTCTAAGAGATTGCTAATCTCACCTCATTTCCTTCTGCCTTTCTCCCAGGCAGAACATATGTTCTCTGAGTGTCCTGGTAGGGTGTAGCTAACTAGCTACTGTACCATCCCTAGCTAGCTTCACAGAAAAAGGAAATAAACTGTTAGCATTCTCTGTCCCTGCCTCCTGTTTTTAGTGCATGTTATTTGTATATATCTGGCTTTTGGGGGGGGAAGTCATTACTTTAGTTTCTCTTCAATAAAATATGCTATTATGTTCTGTAAAGCTGAGGTGGCGCAGCGGTTAGAGGCAGTACTGCAGGTCACTTTAGCTGACTGTGATCCGCAGGTCAGCGGTTCAAATCTCACCGGCTCAAGGTTGACTCAGCCTTCCATCCTTCCGAGGTAGGTAAAATGAGGACCCAGATTGTTGGGGGCAATATAAATATACATTGCTTACTGGTGTAAACCGCTTAGAGAGTGCTTGCACTGTGAGGCAGTATATAAATCTCACAAAATAAATAATAAAATAAATAAATTATGAAGCAAAAGGGATAGCAATTTGTCAGCATTTTTGCAATCAGTTACTACTCACAATGGTTTTACTTATGATTGATATTTTGTAGTGGTTGCAGCAGGATGAGGGAGACAGCAGAGAGTTGATCCTTCCTGCTAGTTTCTTTGTGGATCCTGGCCATTCTCTCAGGTTATTTACAGTCACCTTAGATGAAATGAGCAGGGGGTGAATCTTGCAAGAGTTTTGTCTATTTGCCTCTTTTTCTTTGGTTGGATAGAACTGGATTATCTATCTTGCATAATAGGCATAGTGAGTAGGGTCTACGGATGTCCCAAGGAAAATACTTTAAACCCTACCAAAATCTCAAATGATTGGGAAAAAAACACCCAGATTTATTTCATTTACTTAACAGCCTTCCTGCTGTTGCACCAGTTACATTTACTCTTTTTCCATGGTAGCTTGTATTTCAATAGTAATCAAGATACATAGCCATTTTCAAATCCAAGTAGGTCAGGACAAAATACAAGGACTGCATTACAGATGTTAATTGGAAATCCCTAATAGATAAAAATCAAAGAGCACTTCCATTTTGTGAATCTTTCTAAAGATGGCATTTTTTCCCACAATTGTGGAAACAATGATATTGATAATCTTGCTAGTTTAATCAGCTGTAAAGGGTAATGGCAAAGAAGTGGTAGATCTCATCATCTTGAAATCTATATGCTAAAAAGAATACAAGATAACAGGACAGGCAACTCCTGAGATTACAATCCTGTGGTCAGCCCCAAAGAGGCGGATGCAGCCTGCAGGGTACTTCGATCTGGCCCACAGGGTCACCCTAGAAACAGCAAAGGATTGGCCCACGGTGCCTCTGCCAGCAAAAACAGAGCTCGGGAGGGCCATGTGCAGCCCTCCCAGGCTTCGTTTTTGGCTGTGACAGCCTTCTAACTCCCTCTGCCAGTGAAAACATGTCTCAGAGGGAAGCGCATGCCCTCTCCAAACTTTGTTTTCACTTGCAGAGGATGGCAAGAGGCCGTCGCAGCTGAAAACACAGCTTGGGAGCTCTCGCGCTGGCAGAGAACTCGAACAACCACAGACACCCGACACAAGTGATGTCAAGCTGGCCACGTCCCCTGGCCGTGGCCACCTGGCCCCCTCATGGATTTTCTGTAAATGGGATTTTCCCATGTATTTTGCCAGGAAATATACAAAAGGCAGGATCAAAAAATATGCACCCTCCTAACCATACCGATGGGCTACGAATCCATTGGCGATCTCCATTTTGCACTCCGAATTCATGGATACATAACCCTAACCCTAAGTGGATTTTCCGTAAATGGGATTTTCCCATGTATTTTGCCAGGAAATATACAAAAGGCAGGATTGAAAAGTATGCACCCTCCTAACCATACCGATGGCCTCCGAATCCATTGCTGATCTCCATTTTGCGCTCTGAATTCATGGATACCTAACCCTAACCCTAAGTGGATTTTCCGTAAATGGGATTTTCCCATGTATTTTGCCAGGAAATATACAAAAGGCAGGATCAAAAAGTATGCACACTCCTAACCATACCGATGGACTACGAATCCATTGGCGATCTCCATTTTGCACTCCGAATTCATGGATACCTAACCCTAACCCTAAGTGCATTTTCTGTAAATGGGATTTTCCCATATATTTTGCCAGGAAATATACAAAAGGCAGGATCAAAAAATATATACTCTGCTAAAAATACTGATGGGCTCCGAATCCATTGTCGATCTCCATTTTGCGCTCTGAATTCATGGATACCTAACCCTAACCCTAAGTGGATTTTCTGTAAATGGGATTTTCCCATGTATTTTGCCAGGAAATATACAAAAGGCAGCATCGAGAAGTATGCACCCTCCAAACCATACTGATGGGCACCGAATCCATTGTCGATCTCCATTTTGAGCTCCAAATTCATAGATACCTAATCCTAACCCTCAGTGGATTTACTGTAAATGGGATTTTCCCATGTATTTTGCCAGGAAATATACAAAAGGCATGATCGAAAAGTATGCACCCACCTAACCATACCGATGGGCTCCAAATCCATTGGTGATCTCCATTTTGTGTTACGAATTCATGGATACATAACCCTAACCCTAAGTGGATTTTCCGTAAATTGGATTTTCCCATGTATTTTGCCAGGAAATATATAAAAGGCAGGATCGAAAAGTATTCAACCTCCTAACCACTCTGATGGCTACGACTCAATTGGCGATCTCCATTTTGCGCTCCGAATTCATGGATACCTAACCCTAACCCTAAGTGGAATTTCTGTAAATTGGATTTTCCCATGTATTTTGCCAGGAAATATACAAAAGGCAGGATCAAAAAATATGCACCCTCCTAACCATACCGATGGGCTACGAATCCATTGGCGATCTCCATTTTGCACTCCGAATTCATGGATACTTAACCCTAACCCTAAGTGGACTTTTCTGTAAATGGGATTTTCCCATGTATTTTGCCAGGAAATATACAAAAGGCAGGATCAAAAAGTATGCACCTTCCTAACCATACCGATGGGCTACGAATCCATTGGCAATCTCCATTTTGCGCTCCGAATTCATTGATACTTAACCCTAACCCTAACTGGATTTTCCATAAATTGGATTTTCCCATGTATTTTGCCAGGAAATATACAAAAGGCAGGATCGAAAAGTATGCACCCTCCTAACCATACCGATGGCCTCCGAATCCATTGTTGATCTCCATTTTGCGCTCCGAATTCATGGATACCTAACCCTAACCCTAAGTGGATTTTCTGTAAATGGGATTTTCCCATGTATTTTGCCAGGAAATATACAAAAGGCAGGATCGAAAAGTATTCAACCTCCTAACCATACTGATGGCTACGACTCAATTGGCGATCTCCATTTTGCGCTCCGCATTCATGGATACCTAACCCTAACCCTAAGTGGATTTTCTGTAAATGGGATTTTCCCATGTTTTTTGCCAGGAAATATACAAAAGCCATGATTGAAAAGTATGCACCCTCCTAACCATACCGATGGGCTCCAAATCCATTGGCGGTCTCCATTTTGCGCTCCGAATTCATGGATACCTAACCCTAACCTTAAGTGGATTTTCTGTAAATGGGATTTTCCCATGTATTTTGCCAGGAAATATACAAAAGCCAGGATCAAAAAGTATGCACCGTCCTAACCATACCGATGGGCTACGAATCCATTGGCAATCTCCATTTTGCGCTCCGAATTCATTGATACTTAACCCTAACCCTAACTGGATTTTCCATAAATTGGATTTTCCCATGTATTTTGCCAGGAAATATACAAAAGGCAGGATCGAAAAGTATGCACCCTCCTAACCATACCGATGGCCTCCGAATCCATTGTTGATCTCCATTTTGCGCTCCGAATTCATGGATACCTAACCCTAACCCTAAGTGGATTTTCTGTAAATGGGATTTTCCCATGTATTTTGCCAGGAAATATACAAAAGGCAGGATCGAAAAGTATTCAACCTCCTAACCATACTGATGGCTACGACTCAATTGGCGATCTCCATTTTGCGCTCCGAATTCATGGATACCTAACCCTAACCCTAAGTGTATTTTCTGTAAATGGGATTTTCCCATGTATTTTGCCAGGAAATATACAAAAGCCACGATCGAAAAGTATGCACCCTCCTAACCATACTGATGGGCTCGGAATCCATTGGCGATCTCCATTTTGCGCTCCAAATTCATGGATACCTAACCCTATCCGTAAGTGGATTTTCCGTAAATTGGATTTTCCCATGTATTTTGCCAGGAAATATATAAAAGGCAGGATCGAAAAGTATTCAACCTCCTAACCATACTGATGGCTACGAATCCATTGGCGATCTCCATTTTGCGCTCCGCATTCATGGATACCTAACCCTAACCCTAAGTGGATTTTCTGTAAATGGGATTTTCCCATGTTTTTTGCCAGGAAATATACAAAAGCCAGGATTGAAAAGTATGCACCCTCCTAACCATACCGATGGGCTCCGAATCCATTGGCGATCTCCATTTTGCGCTCCGAATTCATGGATACCTAACCCTAACCCTAAGTGGATTTTCTGTAAATGGGATTTTCCCATGTATTTTGCGAGGAAATATACAAAAGGCAGGATCGAAAAGTATACACCGTCCTAACCATACCGATGGGCTATGAATCCACTGGCGATCTCCATTTTGCGCTCTGAATTCATGGATACCTAACCCTAACCCTAAGTGGATTTTTCTGTAAATGGGATTTTCCCATGTATTTTGCCAGGAAATATACAAAAGCCAGGATCAAAAAGTATGCACCCTCGTAACCATACCGATGGGCTCCGAATCCATTGGCGATCTCCATTTTGCGCCCCAAATTCATGGATACCTAACCCTAACCCTAAGTGCATTTTCTGAAAATGGGATTTTCCCATGTATTTTGCCAGGAAATATACAAAAGGCAGGATCAAAAAGTATGCACCTTCCTAACCATACCGATGGGCTCAGAGTCCATTGTCGATCTCCATTTTGCGCTCCGAATTCATGGATACCTAACCCTAACCCTAAGTGGATTTTCTGTAAATGGGATTTTCCCATGTATTTTGCCAGGAAATATACAAAAGGCAGGATCGAAAAGTATGCACCCTCCTTACCATACCGATGGACTCCGAATCCATTGGCGATCTGCATTTTGCGCTCCGAATTCATGGATAACTAACCCTAACCCTAAGTGCATTTTCTGTAAATGGGATTTTCCCATATATTTTTCCAGGAAATATACAAAAGGCAGGATCGAAAGGTATTCATCCTTCTAACCATACCGATGGGCTACGAATCCATTGGCGATCTTCATTTTGTGTTCCGAATTCATGGATACATAACCCTAACCCTAAGTGGATTTTCTGTAAATGGGATTTTCCCATATATTTTTCCAGGAAATATACAAAAGGCATGATCGAAAAGTATGCACCCACCTAACCATACCGATGGGCTCCAAATCCATTGGTGATCTCCATTTTGTGTTCCGAATTCATGGATACATAACCCTAACCCTAAGTGGATTTTCCGAAAATTGGATTATCCCATGTATTTTTCCAGGAAGTATACAAAAGGCAGGATCAAAAAGTATGCACCTTCCGAACCATATCGATGGGCTCCGAATCCATTGGCGATCTCCATTTTGCACTCCAAATTAATGGATACCTAACCCTAACCCTAAGTGGATTTTCTGTAAATGGGATTTTCCCATGTATTTTGACAGGAAATATACAAAAGGCAGGATCGAAAAGTATGCACCCTCCTAACCATACCGATGGGCTCCGAATCCATTGTCGATCTCCATTTTGCGCTCCGAATTCATGGATACCTAACCCTAACCCTAAGTGGATTTTCTGTAAATGGGATTTTCCCATGTATTTTGCCAGGAAACATACAAAAGGCAGGATCGAGAAGTATGCACCCTCCTATTCACACCGATGGGCTCCGAATCCATTGGCGATCTCCATTTTGCGCTCCGAATTCATTGATACTTAACCCTAACCCTAACTGGATTTTCCATATAAATTGGATTTTCCCATGTATTTTCCCAGGAAATATACAAAAGGCAGGATCGAGAAGTATGCACCCTCCTAACCATACCGATGGGCTCCGAATCCATTGGCAATCTCCATTTTGCACTCCGAATTAATGGATACCTAACCCTAACCCTTTTCTGTAAATTGGATTTTCCCATGTATTTTGCCAGGAAATATACAAAGCCAGGATTGAAAAGTATGCACCCTCCTAACCATACCAATGGGCTATGAATCCATTGGCGATCTCCATTTTGCTCTCCAAATTCATGGATACCTAACCCTAACCCTAAGTGGATTTTCTGAAAATGGGATTTTCCCATGTATTTTGCCAGGAAATATACAAAAGGCAGGATCAAAAAGTATGCACCCTCCTAACAATACCGATGGGCTACGAATCCATTGGAGATCTCAATTTTGCGCTCCAAATTCATGGATACCTAACCCTAACCCTAAGTGGATTTTCTGTAAATGGGATTTTCCCATATATTTTTCCAGGAAATATACAAAAGGCATGATCGAAAAGTATGCACCCACCTAACCATACCGATGGGCTCCAAATCCATTGGTGATCTCCATTTTGTGTTCCGAATTCATGGATACATAACCCTAACCCTAAGTGGATTTTCCGTAAATTGGATTATCCCATGTATTTTTCCAGGAAGTATACAAAAGGCAGGATCAAAAAGTATGCACCTTCCGAACCATATCGATGGGCTACGAATCCATTGGCGATCTCCATTTTGCACTCCAAATTAATGGATACCTAACCCTAACCCTAAGTGGATTTTCTGTAAATGGGATTTTCCCATGTATTTTGACAGGAAATATACAAAAGGCAGGATCGAAAAGTATGCACCCTCCTAACCATACCGATGGGCTCCGAATCCATTGGCGATCTCCATTTTGCGCTCCGAATTCATGGATACCTAACCCTAACCCTAAGTGGATTTTCTGTAAATGGGATTTTCCCATGTATTTTGCCAGGAAACATACAAAAGGCAGGATCGAGAAGTATGCACCTTCCTAATCACACCGATGGGCTCCGAATCCATTGGCGATCTCCATTTTGCGCTCCGAATTCATTGATACTTAACCCTAACCCTAACTGGATTTTCCATAAATTGGATTTTCCCATGTATTTTCCCAGGAAATATACAAAAGGCAGGATCGAGAAGTATGCACCCTCCTAACCATACCGATGGGCTCCGAATCCATTGGCAATCTCCATTTTGCACTCCGAATTAATGGATACCTAACCCTAACCCTTTTCTGTAAATTGGATTTTCACATGTATTTTGCCGGGAAATATACAAAAGCCAGGATTGAAAAGTATGCACCCTCCCAACCATACCAATGGGCTATGAATCCATTGGCGATCTCCATTTTGCTCTCCAAATTCATGGATACCTAACCCTAACCCTAAGTGGATTTTCTGAAAATGGGATTTTCCCATGTATTTTGCCAGGAAATATACAAAAGGCAGGATCGAGAAGTATGCACCCTCCTAACCATACTGATGGGCTCCGAATCCATTGGCGTTCTCCATTTTGCACTCCAAATTAATGGATACCTAACCCTAACCCTAAGTGGATTTTCTGTAAATGGGATTTTCCCATGTATTTTGACAGGAAATATACAAAAGGCAGGATCGAAAAGTATGCACCCTCCTAAACCATACCGATGGGCTCCGAATCCATTGTCGATCTCCATTTTGCGCTCCGAATTCATGGATACCTAACCCTAACCCTAAGTGTATTTTCTGTAAATGGGATTTTCCCATGTATTTTGCCAGAGGAAATATACAAAAGCCACGATCGAAAAGTATGCACCCTCCTAACCATACTGATGGGCTCGGAATCCATTGGCGATCTCCATTTTGCGCTCCAAATTCATGGATACCTAACCCTATCCGTAAGTGGATTTTCCGTAAATTGGATTTTCCCATGTATTTTTGCCAGGAAATATATAAAAGGCAGGATCGAAAAGTATTCAACCTCCTAACCATACTGATGGCTACGAATCCATTGGCGATCTCCATTTTGCGCTCCGCATTCATGGATACCTAACCCTAACCCTAAGTGGATTTTCTGTAAATGGGATTTTCCCATGTTTTTTGCCAGGAAATATACAAAAGCCAGGATTGAAAAGTATGCACCCCCTCCTAACCATACCGATGGGCTCCGAATCCATTGGCGATCTCCATTTTGCGCTCCGAATTCATGGATACCTAACCCTAACCCTAAGTGGATTTTCTGTAAATGGGATTTTCCCATGTATTTTGCGAGGAAATATACAAAAGGCAGGATCGAAAAGTATACACCGTCCTAAACCATACCGATGGGCTATGAATCCACTGGCGATCTCCATTTTGCGCTCTGAATTCATGGATACCTAACCCTAACCCTAAGTGGATTTTTCTGTAAATGGGATTTTCCCATGTATTTTGCCAGGAAATATACAAAAGCCAGGATCAAAAAGTATGCACCCTCGTAACCATACCGATTGGGCTCCGAATCCATTGGCGATCTCCATTTTGCGCTCCGAATTCATGGATACCTAACCCTAACCCTAAGTGGATTTTCTGGTAAATGGGATTTTCCCATGTATTTTGCCAGGAAATATACAAAAGGCAGGATCGAAAAGTATGCACCCTCCTTACCATACCGATGGACTCCGAATCCATTGGCGATCTGCATTTTGCGCTCCGAATTCATGGATAACTAACCCTAACCCTAAGTGCATTTTCTGTAAATGGGATTTTCCCATATATTTTTCCAGGAAATATACAAAAGGCATGATCGAAAAGTATGCACCCACCTAACCATACCGATGGGCTCCAAATCCATGGTGATCTCCATTTTGTGTTCCGAATTCATGGATACATAACCCTAACCCTAAGTGGATTTTCCGAAAATTGGATTATCCCATGTATTTTTCCAGGAAGTATACAAAAGGCAGGATCAAAAAGTATGCACCTTCCGAACCATATCGATGGCTACGAATCCATTGGCGATCTCCATTTTGCACTCCAAATTAATGGATACCTAACCCTAACCCTAAGTGGATTTTCTGTAAATGGGATTTTCCCATGTATTTTGACAGGAAATATACAAAAGGCAGGATCGAAAAGTATGCACCCTCCTAACCATACCGATGGGCTCCGAATCCATTGTCGATCTCCATTTTGCGCTCCGAATTCATGGATACCTAACCCTAACCCTAAGTGGATTTTCTGTAAATGGGATTTTCCCATGTATTTTGCCAGGAAACATACAAAGGCAGGATCGAGAAGTATGCACCCTCCTAATCACACCGATGGGCTCCGAATCCATTGGCGATCTCCATTTTGCGCTCCGAATTCATTGATACTTAACCCTAACCCTAACTGGATTTTCATAAATTGGATTTTCCCATGTATTTTCCCAGGAAATATACAAAAGGCAGGATCGAGAAGTATGCACCCTCCTAACCATACCGATGGGCTCCGAATCCATTGGCAATCTCCATTTTGCACTCCGAATTAATGGATACCTAACCCTAACCCTTTTCTGTAAATTGGATTTTCCCATGTATTTTGCCAGGAAATATACAAAAGCCAGGATTGAAAAGTATGCACCCTCCTAACCATACCAATGGGCTATGAATCCATTGGCGATCTCCATTTTGCTCTCCAAATTCATGGATACCTAACCCTAACCCTAAGTGGATTTTCTGAAAATGGGATTTTCCCATGTATTTTGCCAGGAAAATATACAAAAGGCAGGATCAAAATGTATGCACCCTCCTAACAATACCGATGGGCTACGAATCCATTGGAGATCTCAATTTTGCGCTCCAAATTCATGGATACCTAACCCTAACCCTAAGTGGATTTCTGTAAATGGGATTTTCCCATATATTTTTCAGGAAATATACAAAAGGCATGATCGAAAAGTATGCACCCACCTAACCATACCGATGGGCTCCAAATCCATTGGTGATCTCCATTTGTGTTCCGAATTCATGGATACATAACCCTAACCCTAAGTGGATTTTCCGAAAATTGGATTATCCCATGTATTTTTCCAGGAAGTATACAAAAGGCAGGATCAAAAAGTATGCACCTTCCGAACCATATCGATGGGCGACGAATCCATTGGCGATCTCCATTTTGCACTCCAAATTAATGGATACCTAACCCTAACCCTAAGTGGATTTTCTGGTAAATGGGATTTTCCCATGTATTTTGACAGGAAATATACAAAAGGCAGGATCGAAAAGTATGCACCCTCCTAACCATACCGATGGGCTCCGAATCCATTGTCGATCTCCATTTTGCGCTCCGAATTCATGGATACCTAACCCTAACCCTAAGTGGATTTTCTGTAAATGGGATTTTCCCATGTATTTTGCCAGGAAACATACAAAAGGCAGGATCGAGAAGTATGCACCCTCCTAATCACACCGATGGGCTCCGAATCCATTGGCGATCTCCATTTTGCGCTCCGAATTCATTGATACTTAACCCTAACCCTAACTGGATTTTCCATAAATTGGATTTTCCCATGTATTTTCCCAGGAAATATACAAAAGGCAGGATCGAGAAGTATGCACCCTCCTAACCATACCGATGGGCTCCGAATCCATTGGCAATCTCCATTTTGCACTCCGAATTATGGATACCTAACCCTAACCCTTTTCTGTAAATTGGATTTTCCCATGTATTTTGCCAGGAAATATACAAAAGCCAGGATTGAAAAGTATGCACCCTCCTAACCATACCAATGGGCTATGAATCCATTGGCGATCTCCATTTTGCTCTCCAAATTCATGGATACCTAACCCTAACCCTAAGTGGATTTTCTGAAAATGGGATTTTCCCATGTATTTTGCCAGGAAATATACAAAAGGCAGGATCAAAAAGTATGCACCCTCCTAACAATACCGATGGGCTACGAATCCATTGGAGATCTCAATTTTGCGCTCCAAATTCATGGATACCTAACCCTAACCCTAAGTGGATTTTCTGTAAATGGGATTTTCCCATATATTTTTCCAGGAAATATACAAAAGGCATGATCGAAAAGTATGCACCCACCTAACCATACCGATGGGCTCCAAATCCATTGGTGATCTCCATTTTGTGTTCCGAATTCATGGATACATAACCCTAACCCTAAGTGGATTTTCCGTAAATTGGATTATCCCATGTATTTTTCCAGGAAGTATACAAAAGGCAGGATCAAAAAGTATGCACCTTCCGAACCATATCGATGGGCTACGAATCCATTGGCGATCTCCATTTTGCACTCCAAATTAATGGATACCTAACCCTAACCCTAAGTGGATTTTCTGTAAATGGGATTTTCCCATGTATTTTGACAGGAAATATACAAAAGGCAGGATCGAAAAAGTATGCACCCTCCTAACCATACCGATGGGCTCCGAATCCATTGGCGATCTCCATTTTGCGCTCCGAATTCATGGATACCTAACCCTAACCCTAAGTGGATTTTCTGTAAATGGGATTTTCCCATGTATTTTTGCCAGGAAACATACAAAAGGCAGGATCGAGAAGTATGCACCCTCCTAATCACACCGATGGGCTCCGAATCCATTGGCGATCTCCATTTTGCGCTCCGAATTCATTGATACTTAACCCTAACCCTAACTGGATTTTCCATAAATTGGATTTTCCCATGTATTTTCCCCAGGAAATATACAAAAGGCAGGATCGAGAAGTATGCACCCCTCCTAACCATACCGATGGGCTCCGAATCCATTGGCAATCTCCATTTTGCACTCCGAATTAATGGATACCTAACCCTAACCCTTTTCTGTAAATTGGATTTTCACATGTATTTTGCCGGGAAATATACAAAAGCCAGGATTGAAAAGTATGCACCCTCCTAACCATACCAATGGGCTATGAATCCATTGGCGATCTCCATTTTGCTCTCCAAATTCATGGATACCTAACCCTAACCCTAAGTGGATTTTCTGAAAATGGGATTTTTCCCATGTATTTGCCAGGAAATATACAAAAGGCAGGATCGAGAAGTATGCACCCTCCTAACCATACTGATGGGCTCCGAATCCATTGGCGTTCTCCATTTTGCACTCCAAATTAATGGATACCTAACCCTAACCCTAAGTGGATTTTCTGTAAATGGGATTTTCCCCATGTATTTTGACAGGAAATATACAAAAGGCAGGATCGAAAAGTATGCACCCTCCTAACCATACCGATGGGCTCCGAATCCATTGTCGATCTCCATTTTGCGCTCCGAATTCATGGATACCTAACCCTAACCCTAAGTGGATTTTCTGTAAATGGGATTTTCCCATGTATTTTGCCAGGAAATACACAAAAGGCAGGATCAAAAAGTATGCACCCTCCTAACCATACCGATGGGCTCCGAATCCGTTGTCGATCCCCATTTTGCGCTCCGAATTCATGGATACCTAACCCTAACCCTAAGTGGATTTTCTGTAAATGGGATTTTCCCATGTATTTTGCCAGGAAATATACAAAAGGCAGGATCGAGAAGTATGCACCCTCCTAACCATACTGATGGGCTCCGAATCCATTGGCGATCTCCATTTTGCACTCCAAATTAATGGATACCTAACCCTAACCCTAAGTGGATTTTCTGTAAATGGGATTTTCCCATGTATTTTGCCAGGAAATATACAAAAGGCAGGATCAAAAAATATATACTCTCCTAAAAATAATGATGGCCTCCGAATCTATTGTCGATCTCCATTTTGCACTCCGAATTCATGGATACATAACCCTAACCCTAAGTGGATTTTCTATAAATGGGATTTTCCCATGTATTTTGCCAGGAAATATAAAAAAAGCCAGGATCGAAAAGTATGCACCCTCCTAACCATACCGATGGGCTCCGAATTTATTGGCGACCTCCATTTTGCTCTCCAAATTCATGGATACCTAACCCTAACCCTAAGTGGATTTTCTGTAAATGGGATTTTCCCATGTATTTTGCCAGGAAATATACAAAAGGCAGGATCAAAAAATATATACTCTCCTAAAAATAATGTTGGGCTCCGAATCCATTGTCGATCTCCATTTTTGCACTCCGAATTCATGGATACATAACCCTAACCCTAAGTGGATTTTCTGTAAATGGGATTTTCCCATGTATTTTGCCAGGAAATATACAAAAGGCAGGATCGAG
The DNA here is from genome assembly GCA_023053685.1 of Diadophis punctatus similis. NCBI lineage: Eukaryota > Metazoa > Chordata > Lepidosauria > Squamata > Dipsadidae > Diadophis > Diadophis punctatus. The sequence goes on along the minus strand of JALIGW010000001.1, from coordinate 218,580,675 downwards.
AAGTATGCACCCTCCTAACCATGCCGATGGGCTATGAATCCATTGGCGATCTCCATTTTGCTCTCCAAATTCATGGATACCTAACCCTAACCCTAAGTGGAATTTCTGTAAATTGGATTTTCCCATGTATTTTGCCAGGAAATATACAAAAGGCAGGATCGAAAAGTATGCACCGTCCTAACGATATCGATGCGCTACGAATCCATTGGAGATCTCCATTTTGCGCTCCGAATTCATGGATACCTAACCCCAACCCCTAAGTGGATTTTCTGCAAATGGGATTTTGCCATGTATTTTTGCCAGGAAATATACAAAAGGCAGGATCAAAAAGTATGCACCCTCCTAACCATACCAATGGGCTATGAATCCATTGGCGATCTCCATTTTGCTCTCCAAATTCATGGATACCTAACCCTAACCCTAAGTGGATTTTCTGCAAATGGGATTTTCCCATGTATTTTGCCAGGAAATATACAAAAGGCAGGATCAAAAAGTATGCACCTTCCTAACCATAACCGATGGGCTCCGAAGTCCATTGTTGATCTCCATTTTGCGCTCCGAATTCATGGATACCTAACCCTAACCCTAAGTGGATTTTCTGTAAATGGGATTTTCCCATGTATTTTGCCAGGAAATATACAAAAGGCAGGATCGAAAAGTATGCACCCTCCTTACCATACCGATGGGCTCCGAATCCGTTGTCGATCCCCATTTTGCGCTCCGAATTCATGGATACCTAACCCTAACCCTAAGTGGATTTTCTGTAAATGGGATTTTCCCATGTATTTTGCCAGGAAATATACAAAAGGCAGGATCGAGAAGTATGCACCCTCCTAACCATACCAATGGGCTCCGAATCCATTGGCGATCTCCATTTTGCACTCCAAATTAATGGATACCTAACCCTAACCCTAAGTGGATTTTCTGTAAATGGGATTTTCCATGTATTTTGCCAGGAAATATACAAAAGGCAGGATCAAAAAATATATACTCTCCTAAAAATAATGATGGCCTCCGAATCCATTGTCGATCTCCATTTTGCTCTCCAAATTCATGGATACCTAACCCTAACCCTAAGTGGATTTTCTGTAAATGGGATTTTCCCATGTATTTTGCCAGGAAATATACAAAAAGCCACGATCGAAAAGTATGCACCCTCCTAACCATACTGATGGGCTCGGAATCCATTGGCGATCTCCATTTTGCGCTCCAAATTCATGGATACCTAACCCTATCCGTAAGTGGATTTTCCGTAAATTGGATTTTCCCATGTATTTTGCCAGGAAATATATAAAAGGCAGGATCGAAAAGTATTCAACCTCCTAACCATACTGATGGCTACGAATCCATTGGCGATCTCATTTTGCGCTCCGCATTCATGGATACCTAACCCTAACCCTAAGTGGATTTTCTGGTAAATGGGATTTTCCCATGTTTTTTGCCAGGAAATATACAAAAGCCAGGATTGAAAAGTATGCACCCTCCTAACCATACCGATGGGCTCCGAATCCATTGGCGATCTCCATTTTGCTCTCCGAATTCATGGATACCTAACCCTAACCCTAAGTGGATTTTCTGTAAATGGGATTTTCCCATGTATTTTGCGAGGAAATATACAAAAGGCAGGATCGAAAAGTATACACCGTCCTAACCATACCGATGGGCTATGAATCCACTGGCGATCTCCATTTTGCGCTCTGAATTCATGGATACCTAACCCTAACCCTAAGTGGATTTTTCTGGTAAATGGGATTTTCCCATGTATTTTGCCAGGAAATATACAAAAGCCAGGATCAAAAAGTATGCACCCTCGTAACCATACCGATGGGCTCCGAATCCATTGGCGATCTCCATTTTGCGCCCCAAATTCATGGATACCTAACCCTAACCCTAAGTGCATTTCTGAAAATGGGATTTTCCCCCATGTATTTTGCCAGGAAATATACAAAAGGCAGGATCAAAAAGTATGCACCTTCCTAACCATACCGATGGGCTCAGAGTCCATTGTCGATCTCCATTTTGCGCTCCGAATTCATGGATACCTAACCCTAACCCTAAGTGGATTTTCTGTAAATGGGATTTTCCCATGTATTTTGCCAGGAAATATACAAAAGGCAGGATCGAAAAGTATGCACCCTCCTTACCATACCGATGGACTCCGAATCCATTGGCGATCTGCATTTTGCGCTCCGAATTCATGGATAACTAACCCTAACCCTAAGTGCATTTTCTGTAAATGGGATTTTCCCATATATTTTTCCAGGAAATATACAAAAGGCATGATCGAAAGTATGCACCCACCTAACCATACCGATGGGCTCCAAATCCATTGGTGATCTCCATTTTGTGTTCCGAATTCATGGATACATAACCCTAACCCTAAGTGGAATTTTCCGAAAATTGGATTATCCCATGTATTTTTCCAGGAAGTATACAAAAGGCAGGATCAAAAAGTATGCACCTTCCGAACCATATCGATGGGCTACGAATCCATTGGCGATCTCCATTTTGCACTCCAAATTAATGGATACCTAACCCTAACCCTAAGTGGATTTTCTGTAAATGGCATTTTCCCATGTATTTTGACAGGAAATATACAAAAGGCAGGATCGAAAAGTATGCACCCTCCTAACCATACCGATGGGCTCCGAATCCATTGTCGATCTCCATTTTTGCGCTCCGAATTCATGGATACCTAACCCTAACCCTAAGTGGATTTTCTGTAAATGGGATTTTCCCATGTATTTTGCCAGGAAAACATACAAAAGGCAGGATCGAGAAGTATGCACCCTCCTAATCACACCGATGGGCTCCGAATCCATTGGCGATCTCCATTTTGCGCTCCGAATTCATTGATACTTAACCCTAACCCTAACTGGATTTTCCATAAATTGGATTTTCCCATGTATTTTCCCAGGAAATATACAAAAGGCAGGATCGAGAAGTATGCACCCTCCTAACCATACCGATGGGCTCCGAATCCATTGGCAATCTCCATTTTGCACTCCGAATTAATGGATCCTAACCCTAACCCTTTTCTGTAAATTGGATTTTCCCATGTATTTTGCCAGGAAATATACAAAAGCCAGGATTGAAAAGTATGCACCCTCCTAACCATACCAATGGGCTATGAATCCATTGGCGATCTCCATTTTGCTCTCCAAATTCATGGATACCTAACCCTAACCCTAAGTGGATTTTCTGAAAATGGGATTTTCCCATGTATTTTGCCAGGAAATATACAAAAGGCAGGATCAAAAAGTATGCACCCTCCTAACAATACCGATGGGCTACGAATCCATTGGAGATCTCAATTTTGCGCTCCAAATTCATGGATACCTAACCCTAACCCTAAGTGGATTTTCTGTAAATGGGATTTTCCCATATATTTTTCCAGGAAATATACAAAAGGCATGATCGAAAAGTATGCACCCACCTAACCATACCGATGGGCTCCAAATCCATTGGTGATCTCCATTTTGTGTTCCGAATTCATGGATACATAACCCTAACCCTAAGTGGATTTTCCGTAAATTGGATTATCCCATGTATTTTTCCAGGAAGTATACAAAAGGCAGGATCAAAAAGTATGCACCTTCCGAAACCATATCGATGGGCCTACGAATCCATTGGCGATCTCCATTTTGCACTCCAAATTAATGGATACCTAACCCTAACCCTAAGTGGATTTTCTGTAAATGGGATTTTCCCATGTATTTTGACAGGAAATATACAAAAGGCAGGATCGAAAAGTATGCACCCTCCTAACCATACCGATGGGCTCCGAATCCATTGGCGATCTCCATTTTGCGCTCCGAATTCATGGATACCTAACCCTAACCCTAAGTGGATTTTCTGTAAATGGGATTTTCCCATGTATTTTGCCAGGAAACATACAAAAGGCAGGATCGAGAAGTATGCACACCTCCTAATCACACCGATGGGCTCCGAATCCATTGGCGATCTCCATTTTGCGCTCCGAATTCATTGATACTTAACCCTAACCCTAACTGGATTTTCCATAAAATTGGATTTTCCCATGTATTTTCCCAGGAAATATACAAAAGGCAGGATCAAGAAGTATGCACCCTCCTAACCATACCGATGGGCTCCGAATCCATTGGCAATCTCCATTTTGCACTCCGAATTAATGGATACCTAACCCTAACCCTTTTCTGTAAATTGGATTTTCACATGTATTTTGCTGGGAAATATACAAAAGCCAGGATTGAAAAGTATGCACCCTCCTAACCATACCAATGGGCTATGAATCCATTGGCGATCTCCATTTTGCTCTCCAAATTCATGGATACCTAACCCTAACCCTAAGTGGATTTCTTGGAAAATGGGATTTTCCCATGTATTTTGCCAGGAAATATACAAAAGGCAGGATCGAGAAGTATGCACCCTCCTAACCATACTGATGGGCTCCGAATCCATTGGCGTTCTCCATTTTGCACTCCAAATTAATGGATACCTAACCCTAACCCTAAGTGGATATTCTGTAAATGGGATTTTCCCATGTATTTTGACAGGAAATATACAAAAGGCAGGATCGAAAAGTATGCACCCCTCCTAACCATACCGATGGGCTCCGAATCCATTGTCGATCTCCATTTTGCGCTCCGAATTCATGGATACCTAACCCTAACCCTAAGTGGATTTTCTGTAAATGGGATTTTCCCATGTATTTTGCCAGGAAATACACAAAAGGCAGGATCAAAAAGTATGCACCCTCCTAACCCATACCGATGGGCTCCGAATCCGTTGTCGATCCCCATTTTGCGCTCCGAATTCATGGATACCTAACCCTAACCCTAAGTGGATTTTCTGTAAATGGGATTTACCCATGTATTTTGCCAGGAAATATACAAAAGGCAGGATCGAGAAGTATGCACCCTCCTAACCATACTGATGGGCTCCGAATCCATTGGCGATCTCCATTTTGCACTCCAAATTAATGGATACCTAACCCTAACCCTAAGTGGATTTTCTGTAAATGGATTTTCCCATGTATTTTGCCAGGAAATATACAAAAGGCAGGATCAAAAAATATATACTCTCCTAAAAATAATGATGGCCTCCGAATCTATTGTCGATCTCCATTTTGCACTCCGAATTCATGGATACATAACCCTAACCCTAAGTGGATTTTCTATAAATGGGATTTTCCCATGTATTTTGCCAGGAAATATAAAAAAGCCAGGATCGAAAAGTATGCACCCTCCTAACCTATACCGATGGGCTCCGAATTTATTGGCGACCTCCATTTTGCTCTCCAAATTCATGGATACCTAACCCTAACCCTAAGTGGATTTTCTGTAAATTGGGATTTTCCCCATGTATTTGCCAGGAAATATACAAAAGGCAGGATCAAAAAATATATACTCTCCTAAAAATAATGATGGGCTCCGAATCCATTGTCGATCTCCATTTGCACTCCGAATTCATGGATACATAACCCTAACCCTAAGTGGATTTTCTGTAAATGGGATTTTCCCATGTATTTTGCAGGAAATATACAAAAGGCAGGATCGAGAAGTATGCACCCTCCTAACCATGCGATGGGCTATGAATCCATTGGCGATCTCCATTTTGCTCTCCAAATTCATGGATACCTAACCCTAACCCTAAGTGGAATTTCTGTAAATTGGATTTTCCCATGTATTTTGCCAGGAAATATACAAAAGGCAGGATCGAAAAGTATGCACCGTCCTAACGATATCGATGCGCTACGAATCCATTGGAGATCTCCATTTTGCGCTCCGAATTCATGGATACCTAACCCCAACCCTAAGTGGATTTTCTGCAAATGGGGATTTTGCCATGTATTTTGCCAGGAAATATACAAAAGGCAGGATCAAAAAGTATGCACCCTCCTAACCATACCAATGGGCTATGAATCCAGTGGCGATCTCCATTTTGCTCTCCAAATTCATGGATACCTAACCCTAACCCTAAGTGGATTTTCTGCAAATGGGATTTTCCCATGTATTTTGCCAGGAAATATACAAAAAGGCAGGATCAAAAAGTATGCACCTTCCTAACCATACCGATGGGCTCCGAGTCCATTGTTGATCTCCAATTTGCGCTCCGAATTCATGGATACCTAACCCTAACCCTATGGGGATTTTCTGTAAATGGGATTTTCCCATGTATTTTGCCAGGAAATATACAAAAGGCAGGATCGAAAAGTATGCACCCTCCTTACCATACCGATGGGCTCCGAATCCGTTGTCGATCCCCATTTTGCGCTCCGAATTCATGGATACCTAACCCTAACCCTAAGTGGATTTTCTGTAAATGGGATTTTCCCATGTATTTTGCCAGGAAATATACAAAAGGCAGGATCGAGAAGTATGCACCCTCCTAACCATACCAATGGGCTCCGAATCCATTGGCGATCTCCATTTTGCACTTCCAAATTAATGGATACCTAACCCTAACCCTAAGTGGATTTTCTGTAAATGGGATTTTCCCATGTATTTTGCCTGGAAATATACAAAAGGCAGGATCAAAAAATATATACTCTCCTAAAAATAATGATGGCCTCCGAATCCATTGTCGATCTCCATTTTGCTCTCCAAATTCATGGATACCTAACCCTAACCCTAAGTG
>JALIGW010000001.1:218459970-218573957 GCA_023053685.1 Diadophis punctatus similis | reverse complement strand
GAATTCATGGATACATAACCCTAACCTTAAGTGGATTTTCTGTAAATGGGATTTTCCCATGTATTTTGCCAGGAAATATACAAAAGGCAAGATCGAGAAGTATGCACCCTCCTAACCATACCAATGGGCTATGAATCCATTGGCGATCTCCATTTTGCTCTCCAAATTCATGGATACCTAACGGTAACCCTAAGTAGATTTTCTGTAAATGGGATTTTTCCATGTATTTTGCCAGGAAATATACAAAAGGCAGGATCAAAAAGTATGCACCCTCCTAACAATACCGATGGGCTCCGAATCCATTGACGATCTCCATTTTGCGCTCCGAATTCATGGATACCTAACCCTAACCCTAAGTGGAATTTCTGTAAATTGGATTTTCCCATGTATTTTGCCAGGAAATATACAAAAGGCAGGATCGAAAAGTATGCACCGTCCTAACGATACCGATGGGCTGAGAATCCATTGGAGATCTCCATTTTGCGCTCCGAATTCATGGATACCTAACCCTAACCCTAAGTGGATTTTCTGTAAATGGGATTTTCCCATGTATTTTGCCAGGAAATATACAAAACGCAGGATCGAAAAGTATGCACCCTCCTAACCATACCGATGGGCTCCGAATCCATTGGCGATCTCCATTTTGCACTCCAAATTAATGGATACCTAACCCTAAACCTAAGTGGATTTTCTGTAAATGGGATTTTCCCATGTATTTTGCCAGGAAATATACAAAAGGCAGGATCAAAAAGTATGCACCCTCCTAACCATACCAATGGGCTATGAATCCATTGGCCATCTCCATTTTGCTCTCCAAATTCATGGATACCTAACCCTAACCCTAAGTGGATTTTCTGTAAATGGCATTTTCCCATGTATTTTGCCAGGAAATATACAAAAGGCAGGATCAAAAAATATATACTCTCCTAAAAATAATGATGGGCTCCGAATCCATTGTCGATCTCCATTTTGCGCTCCGAATTCATGGATACCTAACCCTAACTCTAAGTGGATTTTGTGGTAAATGGGATTTTCCAATGTATTTTGCCAGGAAATATACAAAAGGCAGGATCAAAAAGTATGCACCCTCCTAACCATACCAATGGGCTCCGAATCCATTGTCGATCCCCATTTTGCGCTCCGAATTCATGGATACCTAACCCTAACCCTAAGTGGATTTTCTGTAAATGGGATTTTCCCATGTATTTTGCCAGAAAATATACAAAATGCAAGATCGAAAAGTATGCACCCTCCTAACCATACCGATGGGCTCCGAATCCATTGGCGATCTCCATTTTGCACTCCAAATTAATGGATACCTAACCCTAACCCTAAGTGGATTTTCTGTAAATGGGATTTTCCCATGTATTTTGCCAGGAAATATACAAAAGGCAGGATCGAGAAGTATGCACCCTCCTAACCATACCAATGGGCTATGAATCCATTGGCGATCTCCATTTTGCTCTCCAAATTCATGGATACCTAACCCTAACCCTAAGTGGATTTTCTGTAAATGGGATTTTCCCATGTATTTTGGCAGGAAATATACAAAAGGCAGGATCAAAAAATATATACTCTCCTAAAAATAATGATAGGCTCCGAATCCATTGTCGATCTCCATTTTGCGCTCCGAAATCATGGATACCTAACACTAACCCTAAGTGGATTTTCTGTAAATGGGATTTTCCCATGTATTTTGCCAGGAAATATACAAAACGCAGGATCGAGAAGTATGCACCCTCCTAACCATACCAATGGGCTATGAATCCATTGGCGATCTCCATTTTGCTCTCCAAATTCATGGATACCTAACCCTAACCCTAAGTGGATTTTCTGTAAATGGGATTTTCCCATGTATTTTGCCAGGAAATATACAAAAGGCAGGATCGAGAAGTATGCACCCTCCTAACCATACCGATGGGCTCCGAATCCATTGGCGATCTCCATTTTGCGCTCCAAATTCATGGATACCTAACCCTAACCCTAAGTGGATTTTCTGTAAATGGGATTTTCCCATGTATTTTGCCAGGAAATATACAAAACGCAGGATCGAGAAGTATGCACCCTCCTAACCATACCGATGGGCTCCGAATCCATTGGCGATCTCCTTTTGCACTCCAAATTAATGGATACCTAACCCTAACCCTAAGTGGATTTTCTGTAAATGGGATTTTCCCATGTATTTTGCCAGGAAATATACAAAAGGCAGGATCAAAAAGTATGCACCCTCCTAACCATACCAATGGGCTATGAATCCATTGGCGATCTCCAGTTTGCTCTCCAAATTCATGGATACCTAACCCTAACCCTAAGTGGATTTTCTGTAAATGGGATTTTCCCATGTATTTTGCCAGGAAATATACAAAAGGCAGGATCAAAAAATATATACTCTCCTAAAAATAATGATGGGCTCCGAATCCATTGTCGATCTCCAGTTTGCTCTCCAAATTCATGGATACCTAACACTAACCCTAAGTGGATTTTCTGTAAATGGGATTTTCCCATGTATTTTGCCAGGAAATATACAAAAGGCAGGATCGAGAAGTATGCACCCTCCTAACCATACCGATGGGCTCCGAATCCATTGTCGATCCCCATTTTTCGCTCCGAATTCATGGATACCTAACCCTAACCCTAAGTGGATTTTCTGTAAATGGGATTTTCCCATGTATTTTGCCAGGAAATATACAAAAGGCAGGATCGAGAAGTATGCACCCTCCTAACCATACCAATGGGCTATGAATCCATTGGCGATCTCCATTTTGCTCTCCAAATTCATGGATACCTAACCGTAACCCTAAGTAGATTTTCTGTAAATGGGATTTTTCCATGTATTTTGCCAGGAAATATACAAAAGGCAGGATCAAAAAGTATGCACCCTCCTAACCATACCGATGGGCTCCGAATCCATTGGCGATCTCCATTTTGCACTCCAAATTAATGGATACCTAACCCTAAACCTAAGTGGATTTTCTGTAAATGGGATTTTCCCATGTATTTTGACAGGAAATATACAAAAGGCAGGATCAAAAAGTATGCACCCTCCTAACCATACCAATGGGCTATGAATCCATTGGCGATCTCCATTTTGCTCTCCAAATTCATGGATACCTAACCCTAACCCTAAGTGGATTTTCTGTAAATGGGATTTTCCCATGTATTTTGCCAGGAAATATACAAAAGGCAGGATCAAAAAGTATGCACCCTCCTAACCATACCAATGGGCTATGAATCCATTGGCGATCTCCATTTTGCTCTCCAAATTCATGGATACCTAACCCTAACCCTAAGTGGATTTTCTGTAAATGGGATTTTCCCATGTATTTTGGCAGGAAATATACAAAAGGCAGGATCAAAAAATATATACTCTCCTAAAAATAATGATAGGCTCCGAATCCATTGTCGATCTCCATTTTGCGCTCCGAAATCATGGATACCTAACACTAACCCTAAGTGGATTTTCTGTAAATGGGATTTTCCCATGTATTTTGCCAGGAAATATACAAAACGCGGGATCGAGAAGTATGCACCCTCCTAACCATACCAATGGGCTATGAATCCATTGGCGATCTCCATTTTGCTCTCCAAATTCATGGATACCTAACCCTAACCCTAAGTGGATTTTCTGTAAATGGGATTTTCCCATGTATTTTGCCAGGAAATATACAAAAGGCAGGATCGAGAAGTATGCACCCTCCTAACCATACCGATGGGCTCCGAATCCATTGGCGATCTCCATTTTGCGCTCCAAATTCATGGATACCTAACCCTAACCCTAAGTGGATTTTCTGTAAATGGGATTTTCCCATGTATTTTGCCAGGAAATATACAAAACGCAGGATCGAGAAGTATGCACCCTCCTAACCATACCGATGGGCTCCAAATCCATTGGCGATCTCCATTTTGCACTCCAAATTAATGGATACCTAACCCTAACCCTAAGTGGATTTTCTGTAAATGGGATTTTCCCATGTATTTTGCCAGGAAATATACAAAAGGCAGGATCAAAAAGTATGCACCCTCCTAACCATACCAATGGGCTATGAATCCATTGGCGATCTCCAGTTTGCTCTCCAAATTCATGGATACCTAACCCTAACCCTAAGTGGATTTTCTGTAAATGGGATTTTCCCATGTATTTTGCCAGGAAATATACAAAAGGCAGGATCAAAAAATATATACTCTCCTAAAAATAATGATGGGATCCGAATCCATTGTCGATCTCCATTTTGCGCTCCGAATTCATGGATACCTAACCCTAACCCTAAGTGGATTTTCTGTAAATGGGATTTTCCCATGTATTTTGCCAGGAAATATACAAAAGGCAGGATCAAAAAGTATGCACCCTCCTAACCATACCGATGGGCTCCGAATCCATTGTCGATCCCCATTTTGCGCTCCGAATTCATGGATACCTAACCCTAACCCTAAGTGGATTTTCTGTAAATGGGATTTTCCCATGTATTTTGCCAGGAAATATACAAAAGGCAGGATCAAAAAATATATACCCTCCTAACCATACCGATGGGCTCCGAATCCATTGGTGATCTCCATTTTGCGCTCCGAATTCATGGATACCTAACCCCAACCCTAAGTGGATTTTCAGTAAATGGGATTTTCCCATGTATTTTGCCAGGAAATATACAAAAGGCAGGATCGAAAAGTATACACCCTCCTAACCATACCGATGGGCTCCAAATCCATTGGTGATCTCTATTTTGCACACCGAATTCATGGATACCTAATCCTAACCCTAAGTGGATTTACTGTAAAATGGACATTGCCATTGGATTCTGAGCCGATCGGTATAGTTGTGCAACTCTGATCAGAGGTGGGTTCCTCCAGGTTCACAGTGGTTCTATAGAACCAGTTGCAAACTGCTAGTGACATCAATGAGCCGGTTCTGTCCGTGCTGGTCCATGGATGCCGCCATTTTTTATAAATCTTTTTTTTTTTTAGGATTTTTTGGGGGAATTTTTTAAAATTATTTTCTTCTTCTGCATATGTGCAGAAGCCATGTTTTCGGCACCGCGCATGCACTGCCATCTTGTTGGCTTTTTTGGCTGTTTTTATGAATTTTTGGCACTGCGCATGCACGCCCACGTGAACTGCACGCATGGGTACGCAGCCATGCGGCTCAGCCATGCGGCGCGCCCATGCGAACTGGCAGTGAGGTAAGTTAGAACCCACCCCTGACTCTGATGAGGCCCTCAATGAAATTGAGTTTGACACCCGTTATCTGCATGGACCAAGAAGTGATCTGTCTATGACAAACAATTAAATCATGTGGATTCTTCCACCTTCAAAGCACCAGTTTCACCTGAACAAAATCAAAACCAATACATTCTGCACTAATGTGAAAGCAGCTCCAGAACTACAGGTATTGGATTTGGTTTTGTTGGTGCAGAACCCTCACGGGAAGGTGAATATCAAGTAACTCTTATTCAAGGTTTTGAATATATAGATACACATACATATACATATAGCAGAAGAACAGCTTTGCTCTGGGGTTTTCCTAGGATGCCACTTAGAGCTAGCCTTTTCTTTTTCAATCCTCCTCTTGCCTTCTGTGTCCTTTATTTTTAGACTGCAGACCTGAAGGCAGAATCTTGTTTGCATTATTCTTTTGGCACTCTGCCAAATTTCAGGCTGAAGAACCTGGCATAAAGGCTTATAAATGAATGAGCAAAGAAATACAAAAGATTTCAGTAGCTCCCGTATATTATTCCTGGGTACTGTGTAGGGAAAGATGATTCAAGGGTAAAAACTGGCTGCCAATAGTCATGGAAAATCATGAATATGCAATGAACCAAAGAAATAGATTTCCATTTGGTTGTAGTCCTAGTTTTGTGTGACAAAAAGGTGAAAGAGTAATGTGAGGAAAAAAAACCTGGGTGATTCTAGAAGGTCAATTTCCAGATGACAAAAGAGAAATAGGAGTGTTATTCTTGGTTAAAAACAAAGTATAGGCTTTAACCCTTATGTTGAAGGTGGGAGGGAGGGTTGCGGTAATTCTGTGTAATTCACAGATGTCTCAAAGACAATCCTGCAGGTGGAGTAATTGTCAGATTAATGCCAGACAGTGGGACGTTTATTACTTCAGGAAGCCAATGGGGATGAGAAACCTGAGCCTCAATTGCAGTAGTCTGCTCTTGAGTGTTTGTTTGTTTGTTTATTAGCAAGTCTTTTTCGGGAGTTAAAAAAAATCAGTTATTTTCGGAGCCAAGATTTTAGGAAATACTTTCCAGAAAGACAGTAGCCTGCTTGTCATATCTCAGAGAAAGCCATAATCTTTCAAAGGGCATTATTCATGTAATAATGAACATGAAACAGTATAACAACTGTATATATGTAAAATCAGTATTCCTATTCCTTTGAGAAACAACTTTTAATAAACAAGATTATTTAATGAATGGAAGACAATGATAACAGAGATTCTGCAATCACAGTACCTTTCTTCATAAGTATTCATACTGAATATAGCAACTTTCCCACAGAGCAACATATCCACTTGCCTGGTTCTTGTTTAGCAAATAACTTTGTTTCTTTATGTGGGTGTGTATGAGGCAGACTTAATGTATATACTTCTGTATTCTTCATGGCAATATATTCATAACGCAAAAATGTCTCTTCTTCATCAGCAGCCATCTTCTTACCCTCATCCAAACAGCTGTGGCAACTTGAGAAACGGCGTGGGGTCCTTAGAAGCAAGATTTTCTTTGTGTATCAGCATAAAGGAGAGGAGGAATCCATTTAAATTAACCACCAAGGGCAGACAAAATTTAAATTCATGTTTCAACATTGCTCAGTGAAAGAAAGGGGATTTGCCTTTATGTTTGCACAAGTGTTTGCTATTTAGAAAAAGGTTACAGGGTGACATTGCATGCATGCATGCATACATGCCGCATTCTACATATAACTTATTCTCATGGATTCTGCATCCTTTTGTTGCCACTAATTAGATCTACTGATAATACAAGTTTTATTTTTTATGACTTGGGGAACATGAATAGTTGTCTTCAAGTTGTATAGATTTAATCAATTACCTCTAGAGGGTAAGATTTAACCAATTACCTCTAGAGGGTAAGCTTTGCTGATTTTTTTTTACTTCCATGTCAAAAATGTGTCCTATGATGCAGCAGGTGGGTGGTGCATGCATGGAAATACAGCCTTCATCCATTCAAATGTGGATAATCCTGTTAAAGGAGATAATGTCCTCATCGTGTGCACTCAGAATTTCTAATTATTGTCTTAGGAATATATATATATATATATATATATATATATATATATATATATATATATAGATAGATAGATAGATAGATAGATAGATAGATAGATAGATAGATAGATAGATAGATAGATAGATAGATAGATAGATAGATAGATAGAGAGAGAGAGAGAGAGAGAGAGAGAGAGAGAGAGAGAGAGGGAGGGAGGGAGGGAGGGAGGGAGGGAGGGAGGGAGGGAGGGAGGGAGGGAGGGAGGGAGGGAGGGAGGGAGGGAGGGAGGGAGGGAGAGAGAGAGAGAGAGAGAGAGAGAGAGAGAGAGAGAGAGAGAGAGAGAGAGAGAGAGAGAGAGAGAGAGAAAGAATGAGAATGAGAATTGGACCTATTCCTATCTTCTTGAGTTGGTATCTCACTAAGCAGTATGGCTTATTTGTTGCTTGGACTTGAACTATTGGGAGGCTTATTCAATTACCTTTATCTAACTTGCCAAAGTTAGATAAAGGTAATTTCCACTCAATTTGCAGGCCAGTATTTCTCAGGAGAAGCATTTCAATAGACATTGTATATACATGGCTTCGATGGGTCTAGGCCTAGGACAACTTGCCATAGCCAACTCATTGCAGCCAACTCACCACAGCTGACTCACCATGGTCCATTCGTTGCAGGTCAATTCAACATTGTATTATTTCATTCATTTACTTTTGTTATCGAGGACCATATTTTTGTCAAAATTATTGTAAATTTTGTATTTCTGGATTGACTTTCTTTATTTTATTATTGGCTCTGTTCCATTGAAATTTATTTAACTTTTGTATTTAATTTGTCCTGCAGTGAAATGTCCAATAGTGAATTGCCTGTGGCAAGTTGTTCTGCGGCAAATTGGCCATGGCAAGTTGGCTGTGGTAAATTGGCTCTAGCAAGTTGGCCACGGCGAGTTGTCCCATTCTGTGCTCTGATTATGTGTTGTGTATAGAGGATGCTATTGAGGCTTTGCAAGATTTATTGCAGTGTAGATTGTTTATCATCAGGCAAATTAATGAATGAGCAGCAGGCTACGTACCTTTCCTTCGAGAGCCCAAGGTATTATATAGAGAACTCTCTTTTCCATTTCTCTCTCATAGCAACAGGTATGTTGAGTTGAAAAACAGTGGATGACTCAAATTCATCCAGTGAGGAGTGTAGCTGAGGGGTGAACTTGAATTTTGGTGTCCCTGATCCTAGTCCGGAACCTCTCTGCCACAGAGGTTCTCTTAGCAACAAAATATTGGAGGATAGCAATAGCACTTAGATTTATATGCGGCCCCATAGCGCTATACAGCATTCTCTGGGTGGTTTACAATGTCAGCATATTGCCCCCCAACAATCTGGGTCTTCATTTTACAGACCTTGGAAGGATGGAAGGTGGAGGCAACCTTGAGCTAGTCAAGATCAACTTCCTCCCTCCCTCCCTCCCTCCCCAAAGCTTTTTTTTGGGGGGGGGGCTATTCATGCTAGAGAAAAAATAAAGCACTTTTTTTTTCACCGGGGAAGAAGTAATTGAGGGATGTGTGTGTGTGAGTATGTGATATTGAACCTCTAGCCTCCAGTTACTGCCTTTTTTATCTTCATTATCAATAGTTCCTTTCATAAAATTTAGCAACAAATGGGAAACCCTTAAATCCAGTCTTCTGTTGCATTTGGTCATGTCTCTCTGTGTGCTTGTGTGTGTGTGTGTGTGCAACATATGCCATTTATTGAGGGTTTCAGAAGAATTGTTTATCAGCACTTCAGAAACAGATGGTACCCTTTAACGCATGCACTGATGAGGGCAGTTATCATGGTGTAGCAGCATGACTGACAGTTGAATTTGGGAGAGATTGGCAAATTATGCTTTTTGAATTCTTTTCCAGAACTGACAAGTTCATTTGGCGGAAGGAGAGTTTAACAAATCAAACCTACAAACAAAAGCAACCCTTTCAATATGGTAAGGAATGGCTTCATTGCTTACTTCATTCTCAGACCTCCTCTTGGCTACTCCTAGCATTTGGGGATCTATGCTACAGCACTTACCACTGAGAACATAATAATCAGAACAGAAAGTATCTCAGCATGAGAAGCTATGAAAAATTCTAACTGCTGCTATTCCCTGCACTGCTTCTGATGTTTTAATTGACATACTGTTATTTGCAATAAGGTTTCTTGCTATTGATTTAAACCTATTTTTATTATGGTATTAAGTCATTGCCACATGAGGTGATGAGCGCCTCCAAGAGAGATAGCTTTAACAAAACCAGCCACAACACAAAACAGAATTGTATACTGACCTGGATCATAAAGCTATTAGAGGCCATTTTAAGGATCAGAGACTTTGTGCTTCTAAAGACTACTGATTGGGGAGTATGATTAGTAGGGCATTAATGTTCCTGTATCTTGCTTGTGGTCTTTCTGAAGAGCCTTTAGGAAGTAGGCTGATGGACTAAATAGGTTTTCTACATCCATTCTGTTTATCTGTCCACTTTGGACCAAATTTCCCTGGTTTATTTAAAAAAAAAAACCCAGAGGAAATTTTACCAGACTAGACCCAGAACTGAAACAGGGCTTACAATTATTTCATTTTTATTTTTTAAAAAAATACTATTTGTATTAAGAATTTTAATTACAATAGTAGAAGCAAATATCAGCTAAACTTTAAGGACAGAGAAATGGATGGGAAAAAAGAATAAGTGAAGGAAGAAAATGAAAGGCAAAAGGAAAAGAGAGAATATAATAAAAAGAAAAGAAAAATATAAAGAAGAGACTTCAAACCTTCATCCCCACAAACATAAAATTTAATAACTCTTCAACTCCTATAAGATTAAAGAGATAGCTCTTCATCCTGTATCCATCTCTTATCTTTGAGCAAATCCACAAAAACCAGCTTTTCAACTTTACTTAATGTCACTCACATATGAAATGGATTTTACACCCAAACCCTGCTCTTCCTCTCACTGTGCCTGCTGCTTGTTTTGCTGTGATCCCAGACATTCAGCCAAATGCTACCCTGCCCATTGCCCAATCTTCCCTCTACTGGCCACTCTCTGCCAACCAGGTACCAGCTTCCATATGTTCCTCCTGCAAACATACATATCTGGCTCTTCACTGCTGTAGAGAGAACAACTCCGTTTCCCTCCTTATGCCCAAATTCCTTTTGTCTAAACATGCATTTGTTAAAATGACAGGTGTTTACATTGTGTTGCTCCATTACAGCTCCCACAATCCCTCACTATTGCTATGCCTCCTAGCTCTCCTGGGAGATGTTCAGCAACATTTGACATGGCATAAGTAACCCAGCCCAACACAAACTCACCTTTGTCAGCATTTAATGCCATTTGTCTTGGAGATGAGATGATCACTATCTTCTGCTAGACATAGCAGACTGCACCATGTAACAAGGTCTAGATTCAGTAGATCAGAAATGACTAATATCAAGGGTGCACTTATTTCTCTCTCTCCAACAAAACATTCTTTCTTGATAACTCTTTCCACGGAGGCCAAACAATATTTAACATTTGCAACGCAGCCTGTGGATTGAGAATGTAACCCAGCCTGTTGTTTCTGCAAATCAACATAGAACTGGATACACTAATCTTAGATGGCAGGGTGTTGGAATGGCCTGGTTGATGCTTGGAAATGAACTGTTAGTAAACAGAGTGAAAGTGCCTACAATGATGTAAATCAAATCCAGATTCGGCAATCAAAGATGATAGAATTAAAGTGCTGGCTGTCGTTTTGCTCTAATGTGAGTGATAGGATGGCATTTAAGGTGTGTCCCTCTCTCTGCTTTTGGCAGCCTTATGGCATTCAGTAATGCCCTGATGAAATTACAGATGTACATAATGTGATAAATACCATGAAGCAGCTTTGAATAGTGATTCATGGTTGTCTCCTGTGGAGAAACATAAAGAGAGTGATTTCAGAAGCCGTCTTGGGGAAACAGGGCAGGACGCCTGCCAGAATTTCAAAGTCAGGGAACAAATAATGCTTCAGATAACTCTGATTTCATGCCAAGCGGTTCCTTCCAATTGAAGCAGGGAGGGGGTTATTTAATGCTTTAATATCTCTGAACTGCACTCTGCCAATTAGGTGCCACAGTTTGTTTATACTATTTCTCACCCAACACTTCCAATACAATTAACTATTTAAAAATCTCCTCAGATATTTTAAAAATCAAGAAACATGGCTTTAATTCCTGCTGAGCATAATAAATCATTCCATGAAAGCCAGCTGAAATAATGAAGGAAATGGGTGGAGCCATCTACAGAGCATAATCCCTCTTTTTGCATTGTTTTCTAATGGCCGACAACAATTTTAACAAGATGAAAAGAAGAAAAGCGTTTTTTGACTTCTAATCAAGGCTTTGCTGCAGGACTTTTCAAAAGCTTCACACATAGAAGCAATTGCCTTTTCCTTTGGCCAACAAGTTCAGGTTGTTCTTTGCCTCAGAAAAATTTTGAGTGCTGACTCAATCAAACCTTAACCATTAAATATAGTTGCTTACTATTACTGCTCACCTAATAGTAATCTTCTATACAACTCGCCGCTGCCAATTTGCTATGGGACAAGTTGCCGTGGGACTAGTGTTAATATTGAAGAAATAGGGGAATAGAATAATTAAAGAAAGGATGCCAAAAGAGGAACAAAATGAAATGTGAATGACCAAAATTAAAATAATGTTTTAATTATTTTAAATAATTAAATTGGATTGTTGAATTGTTCTGCAGCAAGTTATCCATGGTGAGTTGTTCCATGGTGAATTGGCCGTGGCAAGTTGACCATGGCAAAGAACAACCTGAACTTGTTGGCCAAAGGAAAAGGCAATTGCTTCTATGTGTGAAGCTTTTGAAAAGTCCTGCAGCAAAGCCTTGATTAGAAGTAAAAAAAAGCTTTTTCTTCTTTTCATCTTGTTAAAATTGTTCTGAGGACCTACTAGCTAACTTTTCTTGTTTCACAATAGGATACATTTTTGTATCTTGGGTGTTCCTTCAGACAAATCACCAAATGTATATAGGGCTTTTCTGATCATGGCACTAACATACCATGGTAGTATTTTCTGCCTTGGTGTCATGACAGCATTTTCATCTCAATCCATAGGTGGGTCACCTTTAAGTCATCCATGGCTGTATCAGGGTTACAGTAGTTACTTCCCTTGCAGCTCAGTGTAATGCAAATGGAATGTAAGCTTCCTAATGCTTTATCACTCCTTTGCTTGGTCAGAAGTCAAGTAACTGGCAGCATTTGGAGGCAAAATCCATAAGAACAAGTTAGACTGGCAATTCACCCACCTGATGTCAAACTTTATGTTGCTGGACCAGGTCAAGGAAGCAAGACCCTGATTTCAGGAAAGTAATCTAGTCTGGGATTAAAACAGAATCTTGGAAATCATCAGAGAAATTTCTCGCTTAATGCATTCATTACAGTGGCATCTAATTAAATTATTTCCAAGGTTTTTCCCCAGCTTTCTTGCCAACTGAGCTGCATCACTATTTATGACGCAAGCTTCAAATTGATCTCATCTTATTGTTTATATCTGCTTTTTCTTCCACTCCTATTGTAGCCTCTGCATAAATTCTCCTGTGAACCAGCCTTTTCTGGGTTAAACATCTGCCTTAACTTTTACAAGGCAAAGGGTGCTGTTTCTCAACTGCTTCTCCAGATCAATAGAATAGGGTCCATTGGAATTGGGTGGCCAATACATTTAAATAATTAGCCTCCCCTTGGACTTAAAACTCACACTATGCTACATTCCAGCAGCTGTTTAAGATTGGCCTTTTCTGCAGACTGTGAATTGCTGCCATTTTAAAATTTCCCTTTAAGGGTTGGGGTTCACTTGGATTTTGTAATTCAGATGTGTTATTTGCTGTTATGAGCACTTCCAATCTGTACTGAACCGCCCATCTTCCATCAACAACGAGGTGATCGACAGAATGCCCCAAGTGGATATCAACCACAGCCTGGATGCTCCACCATCAAAGACTGAAAACCTACAGGTCATCAGCCAGCTGTCCAGTGGCAAGGCCCCAGGATCTAACATGATTCCAGCAGAGGTCTATAAGGGTGACGGTGCAGTGCTTGTCGACAAAGTCACTCAGCTGTTCCAGTCTTTCTGGAATCAAGGATCCATTCCTCAGGAACTGAAAGATGTGTCCATCGTACACTTCTACAAGAGGAAAGTGAATCGACAAGTCTGCGATAATCATAGAGGAATATCACTGCTTTCCATCACAGGCAAAATCCTTGCATGAGTGTTGCTGAACCGCCTAACTAACCACCTGGAACAGGGTTTATTACCCAAAACACAGTGTGGTTTCCGCAGAGCATGGCACTGTGGACATGATCTTTGCAGCCTGACAGCTCCAAGAGAAGTGTCAAGAGCAGAATCATGAATTGTACACCAACTTCGTGGCTCTCACTAAAGCTTTTGACACTGTCAGTTGTGAAGGTCTGTAGCGAATCATGTCGAAGTTTGGGTGTTCTGATAGATTCATCCTGATGGTACGTCAGTTCCATGATGGTATGATGGCTCATGTTCTGGATGACGGAGAAGCTTCAGAGGCCTTTCCTGTTACAAACGGCATCAAGCAAGGGTGCGTGTTGGCAATGACCTTGTTCCGTATGTTTTCAGCCATGCTGTCAGATGCCTTCCAGAACAGTTCCTTGGGAGTTAGCCTGAGATACAGGACCAATGGGAAACTGTTCAACCTGCGAAGAATCCAGGCTGTCACCAAGATAAAGGAGACTGTGCTACATGATCTCCTCTTTGCTGATGACTGTGCCCTGAATGCTGGATCAGAGCAGGAAATGCAAGCCAGTGTGGATAAATTCGCAGCAGCATGCAACAACTTCAGCCTCCTCATCAACATAAAGAAGAACGAAGTGAAGCATCAGCCAGCTCCGAAAGCCAAATACCAAGAGCCCACCATCACAGTGAAGGGACAAAAGCTGTAAGCAGTGGACCAATTTACATACCTTGGCAGCACCCTCTCCCGTGCAGTGACAATTGACATTGAGATCTACTGCAGAATTGCCAAGGCAAGCTCTGCATTTGGCAGACTACTAACCAATGTGTGGGGCCGCCGTGGAA
Source organism: Diadophis punctatus similis (assembly GCA_023053685.1). Taxonomy (NCBI): domain Eukaryota; kingdom Metazoa; phylum Chordata; class Lepidosauria; order Squamata; family Dipsadidae; genus Diadophis; species Diadophis punctatus. Next base: position 218,559,629 of record JALIGW010000001.1, on the reverse strand, counting down.
TAAGCCTTGCTACAAATCTCAAAGTCTACCGAGCAGTAGTGCTAACTAACCTGATGTATGCCTGTGAGACTTGGACTGTATACACGAGGCACACTAGGCAATTGAACCATTTCCACACGACCTGCCTCCGTAGAATTTTGAGGATCCGGTAGCAGGACAAAGTGCCAGATACAGAAGTCTTCTCCAAAACAGGCCTGCCATTAATTCACACCCTGCTGATGAAAGCCCAGACACGCTGGGCAGGCCATGTTGCAAGGATGCCAGACCATTGCATCCCTCTATGGTGAGCTGTCTCAAGGAAAGCGATTGCACAGGGGACAAAGGAAGCAATACAAAGGCATGTTGAAAGCCTCCTTCAAGTCCCTGGATATCGACACCACCTCCTGGGAAACCCTGGCACAAGATAGATCAACATGGCGCATGCTGATCCACCAAGGCTGCCAGACATCTGAGGACAGAAGAACAACGATAGCACAAGAGAAGTGAGCACTCTGCAAAGCCAGAGCTGCAAATGCTGCAACAATGGTGCCCACACGTCTGCCCGACATGTGGCAGAACATTTTGTGCCTATATAGGCCTTACCAGCCACCTGCGGACACATTGTGGACAGCCCACAACCTGTTAGATGTCAAGGTCCTCTTCGAACACAAAGGACGAACATCATCATTTTCTACTAGTTACAATTTTGATTTTAGCAATGCTTACTGCAGATGTTTTAGCTGGTTGCACGTTTTTACTGGATTGCTGTAAAACATCACAATTCTTGATTGATTTGACCATGCACAAATAGAGTAAATAAATAAAGCTCATGCTGGCAATGATTTCTACAACAGGTTAGCACTTCATCTCAGCAGTGGGAAGAGAGGTTGCTGGGTAGGTGGATAGCAGACTGTTCATTTTAGGCCGCATTTAGCCCTTAATTTTAGTTTTCTGCAAATATGAGACGTTTCTCAGAGCTGCTTGATATAAATATTCAGCACCCTGTTGTATTTTCAAATGACTGTGTTAGCCATTTATACAGTAGTCAATTACAATCCTTGGTTATATGAAAGGAAAATATTTACAAGGGAACCTAAAAACAACTTTCGAAAGAGTTACTATTGACTTTAAAATCTTTGTTTTCTCTCCGTCTTTTGAAGTAAAAAAAATGTTTTAACCAAAAGGTGGGGAAATGTCAGGCTTCTTTCCTCAGAGATTGCAATGTTTTATTCTGAGTGACAGGATCACAAGGTGACAAGATAGGTAAGATCACTTCATCCTCTAGGTGGCAGATACCATATTTAAATATTTTCCTTATTCAAATATTTCCCTGCAAGTAAAAAGTTAGTACATCAGAGAGTAGTGCTGCCCAGTTTTCCCCCCCTTTGTTTTGTATTTGCAGGAATTTCTGGTTTAGAAAAATCTACATGAATTTGATCATTGCCTACTATTCACAATATTAGCTTCTATTTTACCCCTTAATTATCGTAGAGCAAACTTCAATTCCACAGCCTATTTGGTTACTTTGGATTAAAAGAAAGCAACATAAAAAGAATCATAGGAAATCATCACAGACCACCATGATTCAGTTAACAAAGCTCTCCGATTAGCGAAAGGTCTAAAAATGCTTGACCATATTGAAATAAAATCCCAATAGATCTATTTCCCCCCGCCCCCGATATTCATTTTCACTGCACTAGGAATTTTGAGCCTCTGTCCTTTAGTTCACTGAAAGTGAACATTGGGAAAACAATCCATTGCAACAAAAATCCAGCCAGATTGCTTTCTCTATACACATTAGTCCTAAACCTATACCTAAATATTCAATTATAATATTCCCTCAGGTTGGAAACATCTGGATCAGAAATGCCCTTTGCACTAGGTTGCATATCTTCCTCCTTCATCGGACAGCTGCAGAATAATGGAAGAGCTTAACCACCAGGGGACTTCTTACCTTCTTAAAAACCAGTTAGGTATCTTCTGTTGAGGCTCACAGCCCTCAAATATGTCAGTTCACTATGACGGGAAGAGGAAATGAAGATAAACGGAACCTCAAAAATATATGACCCACATGGCTCAAATGACTTCATGCCAAGATTCAACGTAGAGCTCAATCCAGTCATATTTCAAATGACATACTTTTTAACCAAGCAGGGCACAAATTCAATGAAGAAAAATAGAACTTTTGGCTTCCAGATGGAACCAGATTAATGGGTAGGGAAACCGCGGCTAACCTGTTTTAGGCTGGCCATGTCTCTTGCTTTATAGAAGATATTTGAAGGGCTGGAAAAGGACAATCCATATTAACCAGCCCTCCAACTGAAGGTTGTCCAGACTTGCCCCAGTTTCAAGGTAAAGAATGAGTTACTCAAACTGTCTCTTAACATTTCCAATAATAGGTATGCATTTTATTAATGGGCATGCATTTCATCAATACCATTTTATTTGGAAATGGGACTTCATACCCACTTGATACACTCCTCAGTTATTCCCCAGGCACCATTTCACCATCTATTTTCCATCTTCTCCTATTCTATTTATATCCCACCTTTATTCAATTTTTTAATAAACAACTCACGGCAGTGAACCTAATACCCTTTCCTCCTATTATATTATGTTTTTTTCAGATTTTGCAGCTGCGTTGTAATGAAGAGCTAGTTTTTCTAGTCTGATGATAAAAATGCTTTAAAACACTATCATGTATTTTACATGGTCTCCCCTCCCCCTACTATTGCTTTGGCCTCAACTTGTGGAAAGGGATTTATAAGGAACTCAAATATGTTGGCTTTTTCAAAAGCATTTTTAATGTGCATCTTTGCTAAGTATGCAGCTGTGAATCATTGCAAGATTGGTTTTTTTTTTTAAAAAAAATCTTGCATAGATGCACTTCAAGATAAGCAATTTGAAATGGCAGTCTCATCACCTGTCTTTTCACAATAGGTATGCATTGTAGGTGGTTTATGACATGTTTGCACTGTTTTCAAGTTAAAATGTATGAGTATGTCCCAGAATCAGCGTCATAAAGGGTTTTCTTGTAGGAAAGTTGAGGTGGTGGTTGCAAAAGAGCACTCTAGAGTTTGTGGATTGTCTTGGACACATTCATGCAGGGTTCAATCCTTAGTGTGGGACTGAGATGGCATTGGCTGCTGTAATTGATTACCTTTATCAGGAGCTAGATAGGTAGTGTGCCTCTCATGCTGTTTTCTGTGGTGTTCAATGCTATCTTCTTGGATTGCCTACAGGGAGGGAGGCTGGAGGAACTGTTTTCTCTTTCCTCAGTAGACAGTTTCAATTGGTGTGGGAAGATAAGTTAGCTTGGTGGCATCTATCTTGTTGAATACTACAGGGATCAGCCCTTTGTCTTCTATTCCTTCAAATAGCAACAACACTGTATCTGCTGTCCAACTCCCAGCAATTCTATACAATGCTGCTAGGAGAAGTCATCCCAAAATTTGGAGTGTGGTGTCATACACTCCATGTTACCCAGTCTAACAACGCTACTGCTGATTGTGTGGGAGATCCTTCAAATTCCTATCCTGATGCTGAACTGAAGGAAGACCTTGATTTTGCTTGCACTTTGGAATTTTTCTTGTAATCAGTATTATTTCTGGATGGGTAGGCATCCATCCAGAAATAGGCTCACAATTTGAGGGTCCTTCTGAACTTATAAGCTCTGCTTGAGTAGGTGGTTAAAACATACAATGAACAGTTGCAAGTACTCAGCATGGCTAGTCTAGTGAAGAGAAGGACCAGGGGAGACATGACAGCAGTGTTCCAATATTTGAGGGGCTGCCACAGAGAGGAGGGAGTCAAGCTATTCTCAGGACAGACAAGGGGGGTTGGATCAGACCTACCAGGTCCCTTCCAACTCTGTTAATCTGTTGAATTTCATATTTGTGACCTTATCTGGTGCAAAACTTTGTCCCATGCCCTTATTGCCTCCCTGCTGGATTGCTATACAGGTAGTCCTAGACTTATAACCACAATTGAGCCCAAGATTTCTGTTGTTAACTGAGACCGTTAAGTGAGTTTTGCTGTTTTACGATCTTTCTTGCCTCAGTTAAATGAATCACTGCAGTTGATAAGTTAGTAACCCAGTTGTTAAGTAAATCTAGCTTCATTGACTTTGCTTGTCAGGTCGCAAAAGGTGATCACATGTCCTTGGGACACAGCAAGTCATAAATATGAACCAGTTGCCAACCATCTGAATTTTGATCACATGATCATGGGGATGCTGCAAAGGTCATAACTGTGAAAAGCGGTCATAAAGGTCACTTTTTCCAGTGCCGTTGTAATTTTCAACGGTCACTAAATGAACTGTTGTTAAGAATACCTGTATGAGGTTATTTTTAAAGATTAGTTCAAAATGTTTTATCTTCTGTGCTACAGAATTTAATGCTAAGAATATGTTGCACTTAGGCTATAGTTCCTACAAGTGCTTTCAGTTGGTTTGCAAGGGCTTTTAAAGTAAGAGCTGCGGTGGCACAGTGGTTAGAGTGCAGTACTAGAGGCTACTTCTGCTGATTGCCAACTGCCTGCAATTTGGCAGTTCAAATCTCACCGGGCTCAAGGTTGACTCAGTCTTCCATCCTTCAGAGGTCGGTAAAAAGAGGACCCAGATTGTTGCGGGCAATATATGCTGACTCTGTAAACCGCTTAGAGAGTGCTGTAAAGCACTGTGAAGTGGTATATAAGTCTAAGTGCTATTGCTATTACTATGATTTCGACCTATAAAATCCTTCATGTCATGGTATGTGGATACCTGCAGGATCCAGCCAGAATTGGCTCAACCCATTGAGGATGATGCTTAAAACAGTGCATGTACTGTAACTATTTTAAAAATAAAACAAGTGGTGAAGAAAGTAATGGGCAAGTGAAGTTCATGAACCAATCGCATGGAGTTTTAACCATATTCTATCAAATGCCAAAAAATTTAAAAAATGTTCCTGTGATTCTCCTGTCGGCTAATAAGTAAATGTGATTATCATATGGGCATAATTCAATTCTGTGTTTTGATATTTCTTGTGTGTTTCATATGTCTTTAGAGGTTAGTCTTTTGTGGTATAGTCCTGAAAATAAGGAGTGAGAAAAATTCCTCTCCCAAGCAACTGTTCTTCATGAATGGAAACAAACACCGCCACAAAAAGTTTTTGAAAACATTTCTGAAAGAAACCACTGGAAATTTAAATTATTTACCTATATTTTAATATCCCAAAAAGAGAGACAGGAGAGTGAAGCCATTTGAACTTTTTCTTTGGTTAAAGCAGAGGTAGGCTACCTAAGGCACCTTTTGGCAGACCTGAAATTCCTTGAACTGCCCTGGTACAATTTGATGGCACAATTATTAAAATTGCCAACATAGCTTCTCATTATATTAAGGCAGAAAACACAATAAAAACATTGTATAAGCTCTAGAATAAGCTTAATTTTTCTTTAGGAGTAGCTGCTAAGAAAAACAAAGGAAGAAACCAAAATCAGGAGGGAAGTAGAACAATAAGTCTGGAAAATGACAGCTTCCTGAAGTGAATAACATCATTTCGCCTATTTTCCATCTTGACTTATATCCACTATGGTACTTAATTACTCCCGCCACTCCCAGGAATTAAATATGATTCCAATCACCAGAAAGATGCAGACCCTGGATTAGAGTTGTCAACAAAAAACAATGTGTTATAAATGATGAGGCTGTGATTAAAAAAAATAATAATGTTGGACAGTGAAAAATCATACACATTCAGAAATGGATTTTCCTATGGTTATATATAAGCCTAGAAGGAAGATGGGAGATCATTATGAAATCCCAACATGGGATTAGGTCAGGAAGATAACATACCTCAGAAGGAGGAGGAGCAGTAGTTGTTTACCAGGAAAGTTACATGGATATGACCTTGACATTACCAGGAATTGAGCTTGTTGGATGGTTTTGTCACTATAGCCAAAGCAATACCGTAGCTCACAAGGGTTCTGTATGTATACCTAAACTCCATCCACACTTCAGTGCTATCCCAAATCTGCTACCATGTGACTCACTGAATTCAAATGAATTTGAAGAGAAGCATCTAATGTGCTTGCTAGATAGTTTCCTGGTCACACAGCATATTTGTCCACCTGCAACAAATATTTCTGAAGATAATAATTTAGTACAGGATTTTTAAAATGAGATTAGGATGGTCCATGATGTAAAAATTAGACCTTTTTGTTGGGAGTTTGGGTGTGTGTGTGTTGGCCTGCCAAAGTAATCTCTATAGCAGACAGCCTGTATTGTACTGTACTTGATGGGTTAACAGAGGCAAAATATAGAAAGTAATTTAATGAAATGCACAATCCCCTCCAGAGGGGGTCCCAACTCCAAAGTTCTTTCATTGTTTTGCTAATTTATGATTCTCCTGTACTCTTGAAGAACAACAGTAAGGAGGCAATCAGTAAATTCAAGGATAAAAGCTCTCTGCCTTTCTTATAATTTGAGCAGTGAAGTAAAACACTGTACTAATATCACTGCCATTGTACTATTGTTCCTACAAAAACTACATTGCTAATCCCCTCTAGTATTATAACTGCAGCTCCAGCCAAAATGTAATCATGAGGAAATTGTCAAACAGCTAACATGACTAGTACTTTATATTAGTCACAGAAATGGGGCATAATTTAAAACCAGTTTGCTGGGGGAAGGGGGAGAGAAAGAGAGTATATTTTGGGTTTGCTGGTGCTAAGACTAACCAAGCACTTTTTTTTCCTGCATCTCGTTCCATTTCCAGGCAAAATAGAAGAAAAGACTCCCCTATGTGAACTGAAATGATTGGTTCTGCATCTGCTTCTACAATTCTCGCCCTCAGTTGTGGTAGAACTACCTCAATCAATTTAAACTGCTACTATAAATCTGAGATCACTCTCAAAATTAAGCAAGTAGTACCCAATGGAGGTGGGGAGCTCTACTATTTAAAACAAAAGTACAAGTTCAAAATAATTGATTATGGCATTAAAAGCCGAGAAAATAAACTCATCTCTTATATATGTCCACTGCAAGAAATATCCAGAAATGACATTAAAAACTTTTCTCTGTCTTTTCCTGAACACCCCCCCCCCCCCGTGAGAATCTGGTTGCTAGGTCATTGTTTTAAAAAAACATAAAAAAGCAGAAACAACTTCAGGGTATTCTTAAAAAAAAGAACAATCAAGAAAATATGCATATTCACATTGGTAAGCTTATGCATGTTAAGAAAAACCTAGATACATGAATGATGACCAACATTCTTGAGCCAGCTTCCTTTTTTATGGGTTTTTTTTTTGCTGCTATAAATTCACTTCAAGGTATTATATCAATACGGATGAATCAGTGTATCCATGAAGGAGCTTTCCATCAACCCAGATATATATTTTTTTGCCAAATGTCAGGATTTGACATTTGATGCTTTTATCTGCTATTAGTGAAATCGTTCATCCTGAGACTTTTCTTTCCGTTCATCTGATATTCAACCCAGTGGTGTGGTTAATCAAATAAACAGCTATAGATCTGGCATCCAGTCCTTGCTGTTGTTAAGCAGCAATATTTCAATTAGTCGCCTTGTTCACTTTTGTGTAATCTCCATATCCTGCTGGCTTTTTAAAAAAAATATAAATGCATTGCCCCTTGCGAAGGAGAGAAAAACAAAGGGTGCTGCTTTTGCTTTCAGATGAAATATTCTTTCCGGTTGTCATCCATGGCATCTTGAAGGGTAGGATCATTTTTCAGAGCAGCATCTGCGCTTTCGGCAAATTCAGTTCCCTTTGCTTCATTGGTATGGTAGGTGCCCTTGTGCCGGTACATGTATCTCAGCATCAACACCAAGAGGCAAATCAGGACTAAGACCACAGCTGCAATGACACCTACAGGGAGGGAGAAACATTTGAATTTTTTTTCCGTTAATGATTTCAAGTATGCTAAGTAACCCCTCCCCCCTCGCCCACACACATTGGCTCTGGTTTTGATTTATTCCACATGGAAGTTTTCCGTTAGGACTTTCAAAGAAAGGTAACAACCCCACATCAACAAAGGGCCCTGAAATTGTAATAAGGATGGGTTGAGAGAAAGAGCGCTTGCAAAAGGAAAGGAAAAAAAACACCCAAAACAAGGGAGCACAAAGATACCCTGGTTTTCATTCTAATTAACTTATTGATCCTTATGTGGGCCAACATGGTGATATTTTCTAACTGTTTTATCCAAGACATCAAGAGAAGACCAGCTTGAGAAAGTCCCAAAGGTGCTTTTTTCAAGAGGCAACTGGACTTTCAAGTTTTTCTTTGAAGACATTTCTCTTCTCATCCAAGAAGCGAAACGTCTTCAAAGAAAAACCAGAAAGTCCAGTTGCCTCTTGAAAAAAGCACCTTTGGGGCAACCATGATCTGGATGACTGAGAATCTCCATAGACATTCAGCTTGAGGAAGGCTACAGTATAATATTGAGCCTTAAAAAAAATTGAAATGAGAACTGGCTCTAGATTTGTGTAAGGATTATATAATCCGATGCAAGTTCCAACTACTTTGTTGTCACGTAGTGAATATTGTCAGTTGTATGTCTATGCAGGGTGATACACCCCTATCCTAATATTATGGTACATTCCATTACAAGCAGGACATGTGATATGAGTTGTACGCATGTGTGCATTCCTGATTCTCCATTATTCTCTTGTGGTTTGGCTTCTGACTGGGAGCGGTCACATTTAATTATCAAGAATGTAATTATTCAGAATTTATTGTTTTTGTACCGAAATAAATATTTTCTATTAGACTTTTAACTTCGGCTTTATTTCTAAATGTCTGAGTTCCGAGAGAAAGATCAACATCGCCTCTATGGAGATTTATTCTCCTTAACATTTGTTGTATGAACAAATCCAAGCACTGTCTAGCCAGAATTTAGATTCATTTCAATAAATAAATGCATAAATTGTTAAAGCTGATCAATACAAGTTTTAATTGAGAGTAAACCCAGTTCAGCTTGTAGAAGATGAGCAGCAGGGCCTCGTGAATTTTGCTGCTGATGTAGTGGGCATTTGATACAATTTTATTTCTTCACCATTCCTGCCAATGGCCCATTTCATAACTCTGACTAAATACACGGCAGTTTATGGAGTGAATCAGAGGACCTTTAAAAATTTTGGTGAGAAATCAGGCTGGTTGGGAACTTAAGAAACACTTAGTGAAATAAGCCATGTTACAATAGCAATAGCACTTAAATTTATATACCACTTCATAATGCTTCACAGCCCTCTCTAAGCAATTTACAGAGTCAGCAGATTGCCCCCAACAATCTGGGTCCTCATTTTACCAACTGGGAAGGATGGCAGGCTGAGTCAACCTTGAGCCTGGTGAGATTCAATCTGCCAAAGTGCAGGCAACCGGCAGGCAGCAGAATTAGCCTGCAGTACTGCATTCTAACCACTGTGCCACCGCACCGTGGTACAAAAGGCAAAGATGGTCTTCCTCCTCAGATGTTGCTGAGCAACCAAGTTATTTTACCTCTGCCTACCCAACTAGCCTGCATACAAATTGATCTGGCACTTTTTATTTGGTTCACTGGTTGTGATGTGGTTCCCACATGTGGTCAGTTGAATTTTTGAAGTATCAGGCTAGAAATAATAGGCCTGTGCAAAGTGTCCATGTTTCTTCTTCACAGGGTTTTTTGCTGCTGATGTAGCAAATGCAATGTGCTTCATTGCTTAACACTGTGTTTCGAAATCTCTTCTGGCACATTTAACCCACAGAAGCAATGTGAATCTAAACACCATGGCAGCTTCACTTCACTTTTTAGAAGCAGGGGACACATTGCTTTGCAGTGTGCTTTGAAGTGTGCTTTGCTCAAAGCATCACTGGAGTGAAACACACTTTCAAAAGGGTTGCACAGCACAAATGTTGGGTTCTAAGACAATCTCTTTTTCCTGGGATCTCAAAACAAGCTCACAATAATTAACATTAGAACCTCTGTTAAGATATTGACTATATTAAAATAACGTTGTTCAATTCACATAGAATTCATCATTTTTCTTAAGGTTTACAGTGGACTGCCCAAACACAATAGGCTGCAATGCTCTTTAGATCCTGCACAGGAATGGAGAACAATTCAGTTTCTCCCTGAGTAACTTGTAGAATGTTGAAATTAATATTTCAGAGGATAGAACGAAAGGGAAATACAAGTATTCCTCGACTTACAACCACAACTGACCCCAGAATTTATGTCGCTAAGTGAGAAATTTGTTAAGTGAGTTTTGCCCCATTTTATGACTTTTCTTGCTATATTAGTTAAGTCAATCACTGCAGCTGTTAAATTAGTAACACAGTTGTTAAATGAATCTGGCTTCCCCTTTGGCTTTGCTTGTCAGGCGGTCACAAAAGGGCAGGTGACCCCAGGACACTGCAACCATCATAAATATGAGTCAGTGGTCAAGCATCTAAATGTAAATCATGTGACCATGGGGATGCTGCAATGGTCATAAGTGTGAAAAATGGTCATAAGTCACTTTTTTCAGTGCCATTGTAACTTTGAATGGCCACTAAATGAACTATTGCACGTCGAGGACTACCTATACATAGAACTACGTCAACTAGTGGAACAGTTTGCCAGCGGAGGTTGTGAGAGCCCCAACACTTGCGACCTTCAAGGAGAGACTGGACTGCCATCTGTCTCAAATGGTGTAGGAACTCCTGCTTGAGCAGGGGGTTGGACTAGATGACCTACAAGGTCCCTTCCAACTCTAATAATAAATCTAAAATCTAAATCTAAATTGAACTACTGTAGGCAATTAATTGCTGCAAACAACAAGCATAAAAGTCAGCATATGCATTTGAAACAAAAAAGAATCAAATCATTCACGTTAACACATCAAATACTCCTTTTGGGAGTAATTTGAGCAATCAACTTCAGTTATCATGACAAGGTGCTAATGGGATTAGAACTCAGTTGCTGTAACGTATTTCTGTCTTGGCAGTTTTCACCAGGGAACCTTTTTATTTATTTATTAACAGACAGTTGTTCATCTTTGTCTCCTGTGACTTGTAGGGAGGAGGAAGTAGCTGGAGGAAGAAGAAGAGGAGGCTTAACATTGTAAAGCTTTGGGATAATGACACCTGGGGTCCTGTAAAACCAGAAACAAAATAGACCAGAAATTGACTGATGCATCCCTTTTTAGCAACTCAACAGTAGCAGGAGAGCTTGTCAAAGAATTGGTAGGGAGTTTTAAGGATTGGGGAAGACTGGAAGAAACGATTACATGCTACTTTTCTGATCATCAGATGGGCTCAACAAACGATTGAATTATTGATCCAGGCCTAAAATTTCAAGTCTACTGGAATAAGGAATTTTATTGTGAGCAGAGGAGTTGAGTACCCTTCTTGTAAAATACCTCTGGACCCTCTGTAATGTATTAATGTCCAAAATACAGTGTGGGTTCCAGGCAGGTGAGCAGTATTCAAGGATAGGTCTGGGAAAGATTTTGTATGCCCTAGTTAGAAGTATCACATTACCAAAAAGAAAACTTCGAAAAATAAGGTTGACAACTCTTAATGCCTTTTTAGCAATGTTGTTACAGTGAGCTCTGGGGCTTAGATATTTTGAAATTAGTACACCAAGGTCCTTGACGGAGTGTGGGTCATCTTTTAGATTGTTTCCGCCCAGCTTGTATTTGATGTACTGATTTTTATTGTCAATGTGTAGGACTAAGCATTTGTTAGCAGAGATTTGGAGTTGCCAATTGTTTGACCATTCAGATACATAATCTAGGTCGTTTTGTAGGGTAGTAGAATTGTCTGTGGTGTTAAATAGTTTTACATCATCAGCAAAGAGGACACAGCTGCTTATAATATGATCACAAAGGTCGTTTATGTAAAGCAGAAAGAGTGTTAGAACACTGCCTGGGGGAACACCACTGTTAACTGGTGCAGGGTTTGATGTAGCATTTCCAATTTTGACTACTTGTTGCCTGTTTGATAGGAATGCAGTTATCCACTTGTGTAAAGATCCAGAAATGCCATAAGAACTTAGTTTTAACAGAAGTTTGTCATGTACCACTGAATCAAAGGCTTTGCAGAAGTCTACGTAGATTGCATCTATTGCTTTACCCTGGTCGAGTTGAGAGGTCCAAATGTTTTTGCAGTGTATGAGTTGCAGATTACAGGACAATTTTTTCCTGAAACCAAATTGCTTATTAGAGAATAGGTTGTTTGTCTCTAAGTGGAGGGTGATGGATTGGTTTATGATGGATTCCATGACTTTACAGGTGATGCAGCAAAGGAAGATTGGTCTGTAATTCTCAACAAGGCTGGGGTCTCCTTTTTTGAAGATAGGTATGATTGTTGCTAATGACCATAGGTCAGGCAAGGAGCTCATTCTAAAAGATACTTCATAGATGGTGCTTAGAGGTTCAGCTATGGCAGTGGAGAGCTTTTTTAGAAAGTAGGCACATATTCCACCAGGACCAATAGATAGAGATGGCTTTAGGTTGTGTAGTGCCCTTTTGACGGTATCTTCAGTAAAATTAATGTGGATTAGATCATTGCAATTAGTTGTGGTATGACTAGGAAATGAAGGGAAGATGCCATTGCTGGTGAAAAAGACTGAACTGAAAAAAGTGTTGACAGCATAATTATTACAATCTTCACCATTTTGCCCTTTTAGAGGTGGGATGGTTTTTGAGTCTTTAAGTTTGGCGTTTACGAAATTATAGGCGGCTTGATTGGATTTCATGTGTAACAGCTTTTCCTGTTTGCAGTGGTAATTGGTACATTCTGTTTTTATTTGGCGGCATAAGGTTTTGTATCAGTTTTTGAAGTTACCTACATAGCCATTTTTATTTTTCCGCCAAAGGGATTTATTTATTTTTATTGGAGTTTCCTTATTGATATGGGTAATTTGTTCTTTTTGGCTTTGGGTGTTACTAACTTCAAGTAGAAAAGTGTTATAATAGTCTTCTGCAGTGTTGCAGTCATTGAATAGGATTTGCCAATCTAGAGATGAGAGGTCAGCAGCTATGAGATCGTAGTTTGCTTTTTTGAAGTTGTATTTAGGAGTCCTATTATGAGATTCTTTGTATGGATGTAAATTTAGACAAAAGTCAATTTTGACTGTGGTCACTGTTGGAAAAAGGTTCTTTGATATGAAGGATATAAATTGTGTTTAAACTGTTGCAGAAGATTAGATCGAGGCAGTTGTTGAATCTAGTGTTGATAGTTACAAATTAATCGAGTCCTAAAGTAGTGAAGGCATTATACAGGGTCATATGTATTGTTTCAGTTGTGCACTCAACTCTTGTTTCTCTTCCTTGGCAGCATAGCTGTCTGAGATGTGGTGCATGTTGTATTCTGTCTTCTAATTGTTGAGATGAAAAATTGACTGTGACAAAAATGTTTTTAACAATTTCACTGTTACTATTAAAGAGGCACATCAGAAAAAATCCTTTTGCCTAATAACAGGATGAATATTTATCCTGTTGGAAGGGGTTATCAGAGATGTGTTTTTCTTTTGTTTGACATATACTGTAATTTCCTTTTCTTTTTCCTCTTTCTTTTTTCTATATTCAACTTTATTTATCTTTCTTCTTAACTCCTCCCTTCATTTCCCAGGTTTTATAGCTTTTATATCCCTTATAAGGAAGTGGCTAATCAACTCTTTAGTCACATTCTAACCAAATAACAAAATACTCTTCCATTAACAGTTCGCTCTCTTTTTTGAGATTATTATATAAGGTACAAGTATAAACAGATTTCTTCTATCTTTTTTAAAATGCTTGGATTTCCACTATTTTAGGATTAAAAAAATAGGAATCTTTTCGGTCCTCTATTTTTATTTGGTTTTTTTTCTTTAATTTCTTGAAGCTTCATTACCACCGAGGATATCTTCAGAATAAGTCTATCTGAGAGCCAGAAAATAACCAGAACAAGACAAACCACTTCCTTTTCTCAAAGAAGTACTTCCAGAAAAAAGTTAATCAATTCTACAGTGGCTGGATTGGTACATTTCAAGGGAGGGGAAGAAAACATTGGAGGATATTAGCACATCCTGTTCCTGAACTACTGAGGTTTTCATACAACTAGATTGAATGCTTTTCAGCAAAATGATTTTTTTCATTGCCACCTCCATCTTCTCTAGACCATCTTACCTTTAAAAAACAATTTTTTCTCCAGCCAATTGTTTGTCTACATTGTCTTGTCCTTCTTTTATTAGTTTTGCTTTTCAGCTGCCCCATCTACAAGCATTTTATTTTAATCAGCAATCTTAATTTATTTTATGCTACTGGCTGGTTTTCTCCAGCTCCCTTGTCTTGATTAAATGCCTTTTTCACATAACCTGTGAAAATAGCACACAGGATATACACTGTGTAAAAATAAATATCCTGTGGAAGTCATGCAAAGCCCGTACACAGAGCATGACATACCACCCGTATCTTTCTGAGAGCTTAAGAGAAGAAGGACTATGTATATAGCATTCTGATTATGTTTCCAACAATGTTTTGTCTCTTGTTTCATTCCATTACTTGCAACAAGTAATTTCAAAGGATCTTTGTTTCTTAATATTTCTACTGATATATGATAGACAGGCAGGCAGACAGACAGACAAATAGACAGACAGACAGATAATATATGGTATCTGAAACATTCCATTTTCAAGGGGGTAGTTTGGCAATATTTTGGAATATAAAATGTATCATGGGGTCTTAGATGAGCTTCTGTATTACAGTGGCATTTCTCAATTTGTTCTGTAGTAGTCTGAAACCTGAATTATAGCTCCATTCTCTTTTTCATGTCTTCATGAATTTAACTATGGCCTATACATTGGGAAACCTTAAATGTTCATATAGATGTAACAGAAAACTAGAGAATATATCTTTCACCTCCATACCTGCTTTCTGATTCATGTGGAAGCTCCCAATATCATACAAGGAGATAGTTTTGTGGAGCCAGGTGTCTATTTTACCCTTTTTCCTATAATGTGGGGATGGTAGCAGGGTTCGGTGATAAAGTTATAGACGAGGGGTGCCCGTGAACTCATCCCCCACTCTACTGATAGAACTACATAGCAACACACCACTTTGTTTCACTTCTTCCAAAAACCTGTTTGATGAAATATAGTCTTTGTTCGAGTAATATTGTATTCTTACCTCCAATGACTGCAATATCTGTGCCTGTTGGAGAGCTTCCAATATTTGCACCTAGAAATAAAATACACAAAATTTAATTAGACAGGAGATTTCAGGTAATAAATAATCACAGTTACTCTACACAGAATAGAGCAAGGATTTATTTTACCCCTTCCTTTCAGGTTTTTCCTGTGAACCTAAGAATGCAAAGGATTGGAATGGCAAAGAACAGGATTTTTTTTCTTTAAAAACATTGAAGTTGTACAATATTATATCATATGCCATGAAATATCACAAAACTTTGCAGGGAAAAAAATGTGGGCGCAATTATGTCTGAAAAGGAAGACAATCTAAGAGAGACAGCATTTTAATACCAAGATTTTCCTGATATCTTTAGTTTTTGGCATCTTGAGGCCCCCCCCACCCAAAATTGTAATTTTGGAGGGCTGAAACACATGGTGGGGAAATAGTATATGGCCCGTGGTCTCTGGGTTGCTGACTTATGATTTATAGTATCTATAGGTTCTATACACTAAACGGAAGGCACTTATCTGAGAAAGAAGAAGGCATGCCCCCCACACCAAATTCTTGAAGGCATTTCTAACAGCAATCAAACTGCTAGCTTTATTTCTCACAAAATGACATCATGACAGGAATGTTGAGTACAGAGAATAGAGGCGGCTTCCACAATACATACCGTATTTTTCGGACTATAAGACGCACTGGTGTATAAGACGCACCAAGATTTTGAAGAGGTAAGTAAGAAAATTTTTTTTTTGTCCTCCCCGGCCTCCAGGAGCAATCTGCAGGCATCCCAAACCCTCTACGTGCCCCGTTTTTCACAAAAACGGGTGAAAAACGGGTCCATTTTTGCAAAAAATGGGCGCGCAGAGGGTTTGGGAGGCCTGCAGAATGCTTCTGGGGGCTGGGGGAAGGCAAAAACGCCCGCATTTTTGCAAAAAACAGCCTGTTTTTCGCAAAAATGGGGGCGTTTTTGCCTTCCCCCAGCAGCATTCTGCAGGACTCCCAAACCCTCTGTGCACCCCGTTTTTGTGAAAAATGGGCCCATTTTTCACAAAAATGGGACACTGGGTGGGGCACCAGGAGGCCAAAAATGGCTGCATTCGGTGTATAAGACGCACCAACATTTCCACCCTCTTTTAAGGGGGAAAAAGGTGTGTCTTATACTCCAAAAAATACGGCAATTCCTGAAGGGCTGTGAGGACTGGCAAGAAGGAAGGGGCAGAGAAAGTAGGGTTGAATGGGAGTTCATTCTGTATTCCCCTGTGCATACTTCGAGGCACTTGGAGTGAGGGTGAACTTCTGAATTGGACGTATGAAAAGGAAACCTCTTGAGACCTTTCCTTCACCACAGCTTTCCAATTCTCTATTCAAGTTTTGCTTATTAGCAGAGCACTCACACTTGTGAGATCCCTTCAGTTCGAAATGAAACCGTCCAACTGCAGATATGCCATCTTCAATTGAACAATCCTCCCTCAATTGATTGTGGAAAAGCAATGAAGAAGATGCATATCTGGGTTATTTGATATAAGCAGCTCCAGAGGCTCTGCTTCTTCTTTGTCTTCATTTTACACCAGAGAAGCATTTGGCTCTCAGAACCCCAATTATACTCTCTACTGGATTATAATAATGCCAGAGTAGATAATTTCACAATTTTCAAAGCGTATGAAAAATCCAACCATGGACCTTTTAAGAATCTGTGATAAGAAATTGGTTTGAGAGAGTTATTAGTGCCTAAAAAAAATAAAGCATGAAATCTCAACCTTAATTATAGTTTTCATGGGGAAGGGGAAATCCAAACTAATAAAAAGCAAAAAGCCTTTGCAGCAAAGCAGGGGAGAAAATTTCAGACAATCCCCTTTTTCTTTCTTATCTCACACAGTAATAGGATACTTAATGCATCAGTAAATTGAGTGTCTTTCATTCCCTTAGACCTCCCTTTTCTTTTTGCTGTGATAGCCGCAATTAAAATTCCTTTACTTGAAGAAAGCTGTATTTGAAAAATAGGATCACTGCCACGGTTGCAACCAGAACTACAGATAGCTACATTTTGATGAAAGCTTCTTGAATCCTGTGCAACAGAGGCAAGCAATCTGCTAGGGCCAGAGGCCTCTCATTGGCGCACTCACAAAAGACTGTCATTAGGGGTCACTGTTCTAAAACGGATGTCATGGTGAGTGTGGCCAGTCACAAAATGTCCATTTATTAGAAAGCTAACTTTCTGGAGATATTGAGCGTTGACTTACCTGATACGCTCTTTCTCATCAGGAGGAGCCAGCAGTCAGGATGGGTTGTCTCCGCCTACCAGCAGTTGAGGACCGAGTCACTTTTTTTGTTAAATCCCCTGGATCCGCCCCTTTGAGGCCCAGTTATGACGAATCCGAAGGGACGACTCGATGTGGCGAAAACCGCAGATCCGATGGATGTATCATCCCAACTGGTTGTAGACTGGTTCGTGGAGTGGTGGAGTCAAAGGTAAGCCCAGGTGACCCCGAAGATGATTTTTTTTTTTTTTTTTTTTTTTTTAGAAACAGTGCAATCTGAAACTGGAGAAACTGGAAGAAACTGACGTTCCGGAATCAACGTCCTCCCTGGTCGAAACAGAGACCTCTCCATAGTGATGCAACTTAAACAACGTGCCATGAACGGGAGGGAGCTGACTGCTGGCTCCTCCTGATGAGAAAGAGCGTATCAGGTAAGTCAACGCTCATTCTCCATCCTGTGAGGAGCCAGCAGTCAGGATGAGACATACCAAAGTAGTATTACCCATGGGAGGGACAGGAAGATGAAGCGTTGTTGAGGAGAACTCTTTGCAGCACCCTTCGCCCGAAGGCCGCATCAGCCGATGCGTATTTGTCAATCCTGTAGTGTCTTATGAATGGAGTAGGCGACGCCCAGGTAGCCGCCCTGCATAAGTCCTCTAATGGGCATTGAGTTGCCCAGGCCGCTGAGGTCGCCGCACTTCTTGTAGAATGCGCTGTGATGCCCGCGGGCCGCTGAAGGGCGGCCATGTCGTAGGCCTTAGCAATCGCCCCCCTGATCCAGCGCCCGATCGTAGCCGACGAAGCTTTGAGGCCCCTTGACTGGGGCAAGAATGTCACGAGCAGTGCTTCTGTCCGGCGGAATGGGCGAGTGCGGCTGATGTAGATGCGCAGGGCCCGGCGGACGTCCAAGGTGTGCCAAACCCGCTCGGAAGGATGGGACGGGGCAGGGCAGAAAGATGGTAGAATGAGTTCCTGTGCGCGGTGAAAGGGGGAGTTGACCTCCGGAAGGAAGGTAGGATCCAAACGGAGGACGACTCTGTCAGTGTGGAAGATGCAGAGATCGTCCCGGACAGAAAGAGCCGCGAGCTCAGAAATCCTGCGAGCCGAGGTGATGGCGAGAAGGAACGCGACCTTGAGGGATAGATGCCGGATGGAAGCTTCTCGTAACGGTTCGTACGGGGCCCCCGTCAAAGATTGTAGAACCCGCGGAAGATCCCAGGATGGGTACCTGTGGATCGCGGGAGGATGACAGTTGGTGACCCCCTTCAGAAATCGTCGAACGGTCAGGATATGGGACAGGGAGTCCCAGTGACCGCACGACAAGACTGAGGACAAGGCTGCAAGCTGACGGCGTAGTGTGTTAGGAGAGAGGCCCTTATCCAAGCCCTGTTTGAGGAATCGCAGGACCATTGGAAGGGGCACATCGATAGGAGAGATATGCTGAGATGCACACCAGGAGCAGAAGGCCTGCCAGGTCGCAGAATAAATACGGTTAGTAGACGGACGGCGAGATGCCTGGATGTAAAAGATGACATCTGGATCATAAGATTGCCGCCTCAAGCCGCTCCGCTCAAGCGCCAGGCGGTCAGTTGGCACCACCTGGGGTCCGGGTGGAAGACAGGTCCCTGACTGAGAAGGTTCGGGAGGGGGGGCAAGGTCCAGTGGGCCCTCACCGAGAGAGCCACGAGTTCGGCAAACCAAGGTTGCCGCGGCCAGAACGGAGCAATTAAGATTATCTCCGCCCCCTCCTGCATCAGTTTCCTGAGGACCAACGGAAGGATGGGGAGGGGAGGAAAGGCATAGAGAAGTCCCTCGGGCCAGCGACAGAGGAGGGCGTTGGTCCCCTCCGACCCCTGCGTTTGATATCTGGTGAAGAAGCGGTGTAATTGGGAATTCTCTGGTGTCGCAAAAAGATCCACTAGTGGCCTGCCGAACCTGTTCACGATGGACTGGAATACTGACGGGTCCAGGCGCCACTCGGCTTGGTCCACCGTTGACCGGCTCAGCCAGTCCGCTTGGACATTGGCTACCCCCGAAATGTGCTCCGACGTCAAGGACGAGAGGTGCCGTTCCGCCCAAAGACCGACCTTCCTCGCCTCTTCCATTAGGGTCCGGGACCGGGTGCCCCCCTGGCGGTTGACATGTGCCTTGGTGGTGACGTTGTCCGTTAGCAGAAGCACATGAGACCCTGCTAGCACGCGACGGAAATGCTTCAACGCGAGGAAGGCGGCGTGCAGCTCGAGCCAGTTGATGGAGCACCTGGCTTGCGCTTCTGACCACAGACCTTGTGCTGTGGCACCCTCGCAATGGGCGCCCCATCCTGATAGGCTTGCGTCTGTTGTGACTGTAATTTGGTCTTGGGGAAAGAACAGGGTACCTTTTGCGAGAGCGGGAGAGCGCCACCAGGTGAGGGAGCGACGAACCGGAAGAGGTAGGCAGACCTTGCGAAGAGATGATCCGAGGTGCGCCTTCTGAAAGGGAAGGAGGAACCACTGCAATTCCCGGGCATGCAACCTAGCCCAGGGAACAATGGAGATGCACGATACCATTTTGCCTAGTAGAGAGGATAAGGTAAGAAGGGGGGAAGAACCCGCTCTTTGAACCTGAGAGGACAGAACCTGAAGACTAACCTGTCTCTCCGGGGATAAAAACACCCTACCTTGTGAGGAGTCAATGATAGAGCCCAAATGGAGGATAGACGTCGATGGGGACAACTGACTTTTAGGGAGGTTGATGGAAAACCCATGGATAGTAAGAACCTGTGTGACGGTGTGAAGATGCTGTCGTGCCACTGCTTCGGAGGAAGCATGCACCAGAATGTCGTCCAGGTAACATTGGACTCTAATAGGTAGGGCCCGAAGGTGACCCGCCAAGACGGAGAGGACCTTGGTGAAAACTCTGGGAGCAGAGGAGAGACCAAAGGGGAGGGCTCTATATTGGAAATGTTGATTGGCATAGCAGAATCTAAGGTACCGACGGTGATGATGAGCAATGGGAATATGTAAGTAGGCCTCCGTCAAGTCCAAGGAGGCCATGAAGTCTCCCGGCCGGATGCAAGCCAAGATGGATTTTAAAGAATGCATCCGGAATTTTTTGTAGACTATGTGACGGTTTAGCCGTTTGAGATCTAAAATCGCCCTCCATCCCCCCGAAGCCTTGGGTACCACAAAGAGGATGGAATAAAATCCCTGAAAGCATTCGTCAGGGGGCACCTGCTGGATTGCTCTAATATCTAGCAGGTGTTGCACCGCCTCGGTCATGAGAGCCCGTTTGGCAGGGTTCCTGACCGTGGGGCACCGGATGAAGGCTCCCGGGGGAAGGGAAAGGAATTCCAAAGACAGGCCATGTCGAATCGTGTTGAGGACCCAAGCATCATCTGTTGTTGACTCCCAACAATCAGCAAAATATTTCAGCCGCCCCCCAATGGGAGCGGTCATGGGGGAGAAACTACTATTTCCCTCTCTTAGCGGGGCGCCCTCCGGCGCCGCCGCGGAAGTTCTTCCTGAATTGTCTTCCCCTCCCGGCCCTGTCCTGACGGGAACGGAACCTACCCGAGTACTGACCTGGGGACCGGGGAAAGCTGGATCCCTGGTCAGCGTGGCGAAAGGGCCGCCTGAAGTAGGGGGTCTGGCGAGGAATACCTCTGCGGGAGAGCGATGGTAGAATCTTCCTCTTGTCTTTAGATTCAATGAGAAATGGATCCAGGGAATCCCCGAAGAGCTGTTTGCCCTTAAGAGGCTTAGACGCTAGACGCCACTTGTGGCGAGTCTCCACTGGCCACTGTTTTAGCCAATGCATGCGTCTGGCCACAAGGGTGGAGGCCATCGCTTTTGATGCGAATTTGGACGTATATAGCATGGAGTCTGCAAGGAACTGGCAGGTAGCGAAGACTTTACTGAGGTCCTGATGTGCTCTTATGTTGGATTCAGGAATAAGGTCTTGTAATTGTTTCACCCAAAGGAGAGCCACCCTGGCGAAGAAGGAGGAAGTGGATGCCGCCTTGATGGCCCATGCTGCCGCCTGGTGTGCGCGCACCAGGGCCTGTTCCACCTTCCGATCTTCAGGCTTGAGGTTCTCTTCAGATTCGCTGGGAAGTGTGGTTTGGGCGTGGAGTGCTAAGACAGGGGGATCTACTGTGGGAACCTCAAGAATATCCCCCAATTCAGAAGCTACGCTGAAGAACTGACGTTCCAGAGATGTGGGATTAAGCCCAGTTGCCGGAGCGGCCCACTGGTTTCTCACTGTATCTATGAATAGCGAAGGTGCTGGCACAGAATCTGGTTCCGGAGTGACCGAAGAGAAGATAGGCCCCAATGGCGTAGTTAGCGAGGGCGCTGGAGTGGCCGGGGCCGCTAGGCCGGCAGCCGCCCTGGCCTTGCTTAACAAAGACTTGTACAGACCCGGCGGAAAAAGAGCTGCCGACGGTGGTTGAGAGTGGCCTGCTACTTCATCCTCAGATAGATCTCCCATGGTATCCATCTGGGTCACCGGAAAGTCATCAAGATTCTCATCCTCAGAAATGTTGGATAACTGATCCGCTGCCAGAAAGTCAGCGCTGGTTCCTGGTTGAGGATCCAGCTGAGGGGAGGAAGTGCCAGAGCCTAATTGAGGCAGAGAAGCTGCCAGGTTTTGGAGGTTAGCAGTAATACTGGTCTGGACCGCTGAGGCAATCCATTGCTGGATTATAGAAGGGTCAAAGGGGAGAGCCGGAGTGCCCTGAGCTGGAGCTGGAGGGAGGGAGGGCTCAATCCCCTGGGCCACAGATGAAGGTGGGGGGGGCAGGGCCCCCTCCTGACCAGGAAGCAGAGAAGGTTGGGTGCTCTGAGTGATCTCCTGAGCTGTGGCAGGTTGTGAGGTGGGAGAAACCACACCCAAGCCCCCTGGACCCCATAGATTGGGAGAAATCTGGGGAACTGTGGCGTCTAGGCCCAGGGCCTGTTCAGGTCTGGAGGCAGAGGCTTGGGATGCACTTTCATTAGCTGCCCTGTTGTGAATCTTCTGCAGGGCGCGGTCCCTGCGCTGTTCTGCCCTTGTAGATGTGGCCTTGCAGGACTGAGAAGAAGAGGCTGCAGCCTCATCGTCATTTGGCCGGTTGGTTTTGTGCTTCCTTTTCCCCCCAGGTTTAGAGGAGGCTGGGGGCATTCCTTTTGCCATAGAAATCCTGAGAAGGATCCCTGGGGATTAAACCCACTGCCCGGATTGCAGGGCTGCCTCTCCCCCCCCTTATTCAGCCAAGAGCCCTTGGCGATCCCTGCTTTCTTCCACGAGGGAGAATAAGAGAGAGAGGCCCCCAGGGAGTGCTGATCGTCTATCGGAATGCTGCTAGAACAGAGCTGAAGATGAGCGCAGGCAGCCGGCTACGAGCAACTGAGACCTCGTGGCGTCTTCTACTTTCGGTTTCCCCTCAGAGCCAGAAGTACAGGGGGCGGTCCTAGAGAGTCCCCGGGAGCGCTGCCGATCTTCGGAGGCCTGAGAATGGCGCCAAATTCAAAGCGGAAGCCGACCGCGAGCGAGGCTCCGGCAGTCGGCTTCCCAGCGTTGCGGCCGGCTCGAAATGCCGCCTGCGCGCTCTCCGATCAACTTTGCAAATCGCTCCTTTGTTTTCGGAAGTACTGAGCGAGGGGGCGGCCACGGGAGGAGCCCTTTACAACCAGAGCCGGAGCGAGCCCAAACGGCTTGGAAACCTGGTTGCAGCCGCGGAGCGATCGATCCTGGCTGAGGGGATGGGGGGGTTCAGGGGGGGTTAGGCTTGAAGCCCAAAGCCCCCACGTGGCAGTCTAGGCTAAAGGCCAGCGAGCTTGCCACGTTCCCCTCGCTCACCAAGACTTCAGTTAAATAGATCCAAATAAGTTAGGTTAAATAATTCCAGTACAACCTGATCTTCTTTAGTTGTCTGTGAAGGTGTTGGAACCAGCAGTTGGGATGAGCTGTTTTCGCCACGTCCTACTCTGCTGAGGACGAGTCATAACTGGGCCTCAAAGGGGCGGATCCAGGGGATTTAACAAAAAAAGTGACTCGGTCCTCAACTGCTGGTAGGCGGAGACAACCCATCCTGACTGCTGGCTCCTCACAGGATGGAGAATGATACTGATACTGGAGAGTAGGGGGAAAAGTAAACTGAAGTATTAATGCTTAGATCTTCTTGGGATTCTGTCTGAATAGAAAGTCAGTTTTGGTCTAATGGTTATGACCCGGGACAAGGCACGAAAGTCACACAGCCAACAGTCACACAGTTCAAACTCCCAATTAATTAATTAATTAATTAATTAATTAATTTTGTGAGATTTATATACCGCCTCACAGTGCAAGCACTCTCTAAGCCAGTGGTTCCCAACCTGTGGTACGTGTACCACTAGTGGTACGCGAGGGCGTTCCAGGTGGTACGCGAACACTTTCGGGGTCATGAACGATTTTTAGTTAGTTATTTTTTACTTCACAAAAATGTTTACTGCCTAACACAAGATAATCTGGCAACGATTTGCAACTGTTGCCACACGCCACCCACCTGGTCCCAGCGGCCCGAGAATCCAGTTGCTGGATGCGCGGGGCCAAAAAAGGAACTGTGACTGTTCTGAACTCTCAGCAGTCGCGCAGTAGAACCCTTGCGAGAAGGTGCGCGCCGTAGCGAGCTCTCGAGCTAAGGTTAATCTCACTCTGTTATTGTTAGCACTATGTTCTCTTGACTCAAGTTACCCTTTGATATTCATTACTGCATCTCAGTATGTATGTTACTATTTTTATTATTATTTTGTATACTTATTTTGTATACTTATGCCCTCGCATTGAGTTGTTGTTTTCGTAGTTGGTTTGTGTGTTCTTGTACTTGTACAATTATGGAAATAAAGTGATATCTGATCAAATTTAGTTTCTCTGGAACCAGGTGGTACGCGGCGACTGTACGGGACCTCCAAGTGGTACTCGATCACAAAAAGGTTGGGAACCACTGCTCTAAGCTGTTTACACCAGTAAGCAATGTATATTTATATTGCCCCCAACAATCTGGGTCCTCATTTTACCTACCTCGGAAGGATGGAAGGCTGAGTCAACCTTGAGCCAGTGAGATTTGAGCCGCTGACCTGCGGATCACAGTCAGCTAAAGTGGCCTGCAATACTGCCTCTAACCACTGCGCCACCTTGGCTCTTAATGCTCCAAATTCCCCCCAAACACTCCCACGTTCTTCGCAAGTCCCAGAGCAAAGCGCACACACATATACACGGCACCTCTGGCTGTGCCCAGTCCAGCAATTCAAAAGAACAGGGAAATGAGTCCACAAAACAAGGAACAAACAATGAAGTCAGGAACAAGGCACTGAGTCCACAAAGCAAGGAAGAAGCAAGCAGTCCTGCAAACTCCAAATGTCTGTACCGGCACTTCAAACTCTACAAATTCAGTGTTTGTTCCGGACAAATGCCCCTCCCCACAGCATCTTCTTAAATCTCAGTCCCCAGATGTGTCTTTTGAAGAGGGACAGGGTGCTCTCTTCCTGAGTCGTTGGGTTGGCCTGCACTGTTCCCTATACTCGGGGATCAGGAAGGGGCAGTCCTTGCTCATCGCCTGAGCTCCATGGCTCCTCATTTCCATTGCTTACCCTCTCTCGGTCATCCTGCCCCCGTTCTTCCTTGCTAACAAGCCCGAGGGGCCCTGGGCTGCATTGTCTTACTCCTCCCCACATTCCTCCAAAGCCAACGAAGCCTGGCTCCAGCTCCGGCTCATCCTCCCCTGCAGATTCAGACGGGGGCATGACAGGTTAAGGTGCTAGAAACCAGGAGACGATGAGTTCTAGTCCCACCTTAGTCCTGAAAGCCAGCTGGGTCACTCCCTCTCAACCCAATGCACCTCACAGGGTTATTGTTATGGTGGAAAAAAAGGAGGAAGGAGTAGGTTCACTGCCTTGAGTTATTTATAAAAATAATAAAGGCATGATATAAATAAATACATTAAATAAATAGAACAACTATTTCTTCTGCAGTTGTTGGTGTCCCTTTTTAAAATGTTATTTATTTTTCACATTTTTGAACTGCTCATCTCCCTCAAAGAGGGACTCTTTTTCTCCTATTATTCTGTTCTCCCCGATTAACATAGGAAGCAGCTTCCTAGTTGGTAGTTGCCTAAAGGACTAAATCCAACAAGTGGAAATGACAGAGAGGCAGTTTTCTACTAAAAATTGAAGCTTCTTATGAGCTATTAGAAAACGGAATAGGTCTCCAATGGGTCGTCCAAAATATATGCCATATCGTCGACAAAAGCCTGTACTTTGTATTCTTCCTTTTTTTACTTTTAATCCTTTTATTTCTTGATTGTTTCTTACAGATCTTAACAATGTTTCTAGTGCTACTATGAATAATAGTGGGGACAGGGCGTATCCCCTTCCTAATGTTTACTTTTTCTGTTAAATCATTATTTACTAAAATTTTTGCCGACTGTTTTGTGTATATTGCTTTGATTAATCTGACGAATCTTCCTCCAAATCCCATCTTTTCTAGTTGCATCACCAAAAATTGCCAGTCCAGGTTATCGAATGCTTTTTGAGCATCGATAAATATTATTGCCAATTGTTTTTCTATATGTAGGTCGTAGTATTCCAGGGTGTTTAATATGATTCTGGTATTGTATCTTATCTGTCTATTTGGCAAGAAGCCGTTCTGGTCTGAATGGATCAGTTGGTTCAATAGTTTTTTTTAACCTTTCAGCAATAATTGCTACAAATATTTAATAATCGGTATTTAATAATGATATTGGTCTGTAGTTCTTAATTAATTGTTTCTTTGTATCTTCTATGGGTATTAATGTTATATAGGCCTCCTTCCAAGATTCCGGTATTCTTGCTTTCTCCATTGCCTCGTTAAATACCTCCAACATTACTATTTCCAATGACTCCTTGAATTTTTTATAAATTTCTGAGGGAATTCCATCCGGTCCGGAGGTTTTATTGTTTTTCTGTTTATTGATGGCATTCCTAATTTCAGTTATTGTTATTTTGCTGTTTAACATGGTCTTGTCCTCCTCCGACACGATTGGCAAGATCCTTTCCTCCAAGTAATCCCTAATGTCTTCTTCCTTAACCTCTTCTTTCTTATATAATTCCGTAAAAAAGTTTTGGACAATAGTTTTTTTTCCTTTGGACCTACTATACAATTTCCCATTCTCATTGAATAATTGGTCAATTGATCTCTCTGCCCTCTCTTTGCTAGGTTTATAGGCCAGCCACCTTCCTGGCTTATTTGCAAATTCAAAATAGTTTTGTTTAGACATCTTAATTTTTTGTGCCATTTCCTCTTGATTTGCCAGATTAATTTTATGCTTGGTCATAATCAAAGCCTCTTTGGTTTTACTATCTTTTGGGTCTTTCTGTAGATTATTCTCTAATTCTTTAAGTTTTGTATGTAATAGGGTCTATATATTTCTTTTTTCTTTATTATGATTTGCTACATAAGCTATTGTTAACCCTCTGATATAAACCTTTGTATAACCACTAGTGTCCCATAGGTTTTGTGCCAAAAGTTGTTCCTTAGTGTTAACATTAAAGAATTTTTTTTAATTCTTTCTCAATCATCTGTACTGTATATAGTTTTTTCCTTTTACTATTCTTTGGTCTATTGTCCATCTCGCTTTCTTTCTCTTGTTTTGCCCTTTCCATTTTATTGTCAATGGATTATGGTCCGCCCACACATTTGGGAGTATTTCTAATTCTACTGTTTCATTAATTAATTCCGGATTCATCCAGGCCATGTCAATCCTAGACCAAGTTTTGTGCGGGTGGGGAAAAATGTATATTGCCTGCCCTCTGGATTTAAATGGAGCCATCCATCCACCAAGTTAAATTCCTGCCTAATTTCACCAAATGATCCTGGTAGTTGTAGCCTTATCTTTTTCATATTATTACCTTTGTAATCTTTTCTTTTGTCTACAACTGCATTGTAGTCTCCAATTATACAAATATTTTCCTATTGCAATTCTGTCAGTTTTTTGAGTAATTTGGAATAAAAGGTTTTCTGGCTAATATTGGGAGCATAAATTACCACAAGTAATATTTTCCTATAACCTGAATTTATTTTGACTATTAATACTCTACCATCTTCATTGGTGTATATAAGTTTTGGGTTTAACTATTTTTTATGTACACTACCACCCCTCTTTTTTAACTGTTGCAAGGCCTGAGTATAGATTACCTAATTTTAAATATTCCAAGATAGTGCTTTGTTCTTTTTTAATGTGGACTTCCTGGAGACAAATAATGTCCGGATTCTGTTTTGAAAGTCTAAATAGTATTTTCTTTCTTTTTATATGCGAATTCAATCCATTTATGTTCATTGAGATCAGGTTTATTTCTCCTTCATCTCTTTTTTCACTGTACTTTCACTGAACTTCCTTTCCTAAACTCTGTCTGCGCTCTCATTCTTGCACCTTTCCTTTCATATTTATCTACTGTCTTTCTCTCCCTCCTCTCCTGTACTGTCATTTTGTCTTCTGAGCTTTGTTCCTCCTGACTAGCTTTTTCTCCCTCATCTTTACCATCTTCTCCTTCCTCCCCTCTAATGTAAGTTTCATAGAAGTCCCTTGCTTCATCCACAGAGAATATTCTAATTCTTTTTTCTGGCAATGAAATCAACAAGCCCTCAGATATTAACCATCTAAATGTTATATTTTGCCGTATCAGTTGTGAGGACAGAAAGTTGTATGCTTTCCTTTTATCCCTTATTCTCCAAGGGATCTGTCTAAGAATTATAATTTCTTTTCCTTTGTAGGTAGGTGGATTATCCCTTGAGGCATTGTATATTTCATCTCTTATCGTTCGTTTTATAAATCTTATATGTACCTCCCTGGGCAGTTTTTTGTCTACGAGCAGAATTGGTGTGTATCCTGTAGACCTCATCCATTTCATCTAATATTTCTTGTTTAGTCTTGTTTCTTACTCCAGATATTATTTCTGCCATTATTTCTGGGAGGTTCTCATCCTTATGTTCCGGTACATTCTGGAATCTTAAGAAAAATGCTGGTTTCTCAATCTCCAGTTGTGAGATAGCTTCCTCAAGGTCCCTATTTACCATCTCTAGTCTGTTCTCAGCTCCTTCCAATCTCTGGTCTATCTGTTCTGTTTTTTTCTCCATAGACTTCATTCTCTTTTCATTAGTTGTTAATGCTTCCTGGATTGTTCCCATTCTTTCGTCTAATTTTTCCATCCGATCGTCTACTTTTCTTATATCCCCTTTCATTTCTCCCATATTTCCTCTCATTTCTGTGTAATGTTTGTCCATAGATTCCTGCATTTTGAGCATAGTTTCTTGTATCCACGTTAATGTGGCCTGCATGTTTTGCGGGTTCATGCTAGCGCTCGCTTTCTCTCCTACAGTGTTATCTATAGAACGTTGACCAGCCGGGGAAGGAGTTCTGGGAGTTATTTTTTCCCCTGTTTTAGTGATAGTTGTGCTTGTGATCTTTAATATATCCCAGAATCTATACCACTGTACCATATATAAATTATTAATTCTTATTGAGTAATTAAATAATTAAATAAGTTAATTCATATAAATGAATAATAAATTAATATGGTATACTATAGCACTATTAATATATAAATAGAACAATTCAGTTAATATAGATAAGTCAATTCAGTTAATATAAATAAGTCTGTATAAATAATTTTTAAGTTGTTAATTTAAGTTAATTGATTTAATCACCCAGATCGTTAGTTGCTCTGTTGTCTTGCTGCCTTCCGTTCTCTCTCAGGTCCTTTTCTTTACCTTTCTCCTACTTTCACTTACTTTCTTCACTTACTTCACTTTCTATTAATCCTCCCCATACCAGATCTTATCCAGTTTGCCCTTTAGCTCGCCAAATCATACACTTTCCCGAGCTCTTCACAAGTTTCTTCACTCCAAGGTTTTTCTCCAGTTCCACCTATATTCTTTACTCCTGTTTCTTGCCCTTGCCTCTGAGTTCCATGTTTAAGATCCGAAATTAGTCCTCTCCAATCCAAGATGTCTGCCTCTGTCTCTTTTACACAGTCACTGCTGCTATCTTTATTTCCAGACACAAACCAATCCTTCCTCTGTGCAAGTACCTCTTCCGATCTGATCACCACCACAAGCAAGTTCACTCAACTGGGTGTTGTTTATCAGCTCCGATGTCAGCTCCAATATCCAAAAATCCCCAAGGTATCCAATGCTCGCTTTCTCCTCTTTTCTCTTACAATCACCGACTCCTTCTCAGTCGTCTCTCACTCTTTCCGCGAAATTGCCACTTTTCCAAGTTAGAGACTCACTTGCCTGTCAGCTTTCAGTTTCGTCAGTTTATCGTTATATCAACAAAAATCCTTCGTTCTCTCTCTCTCCACCAATTTTCGTAGCTGCTTCACACTTTTTTCCCCTCCTTCATAGATCAGGCCACCACGTCTCTAGACCTGACCTGACAGCCGATTTCTTCTACAACGGAATTGAGGGGTTCTTCCTGTTACAGTGGGGGATCGCTCTTCTCCCCACCTTCCCTGGTGTATCCCCTCTACGCTGGCCGCCCTCCAGGGCTTCGCCTCACCTCACCAGCCTCCAAACGTAGAAAATC
The DNA here is from genome assembly GCA_023053685.1 of Diadophis punctatus similis. Classification (NCBI taxonomy): domain Eukaryota; kingdom Metazoa; phylum Chordata; class Lepidosauria; order Squamata; family Dipsadidae; genus Diadophis; species Diadophis punctatus. Next base: position 218,529,705 of record JALIGW010000001.1, on the reverse strand, counting down.
GGGCACTTCGAACAGAGCTCTGTTCTCCTGCTCCGCACCGTCGCGCCAACCCGGAAGTTCTCTTCTGTTGCGTCATGTCACAGTCATGATTTGCAATGTTTTTTTGCTTGTTTCTGGAAGAAAATGGTATTTGGGGAAGTGGGATTCAGTCCTACGACCGTGTGACTTGAATCATGGTTGTTATAATCAGGTCTGCTCACATGTTGATTGGAAATTTGGATCCTAACTATGGCCGTAAGTTGAGGATTACCTATATAGTTCTTTTTAAAAAAAGTACTTATCTCTCAGTTGGGATAGTAGACAGAACAATACGGTGTTCATATGTATGCCAAATAATAGGAATAATTATAATTATTACAATTATTATGATAATGAGAAGTTTAGAGGGGGCAACTGAACCACACCAATAATTTAGGTGACTTTAAAGGTATTTTCTTAAAAAGATGAAATTAAAGGGGATGAGGAAAAAACTGTGAAACATCCTAGCTGCCCTATAATCAAAACATTAAAGGCTTGCATTCATCATTTAGATTAGATCTTAAATTGCATTCAGATGCAAATATTTAATTGCATTTGTACCAAGTAAAATTATAGATCCTGGATATTTGTAGACTGTTTCTCCACAAAAGCAACACAGTTAAACTGTGAGAAGTTTGATGAATGAAATTCATTATGTTAATGCACTCCCTACAATCTAAGCAACCCACCTTTGGCATTAAAATACTTTGAAATTGCCCCGGGTTTATTCCTGCTGCCTGCAATACAACAATGGGTTTGTCTAAAAATAAAAGAGGAGGTTAATTAACCTAGAGATTAAGAGTTTTCTTAATGCATTCTAAAATAAAAGAAAAAAAAACAGTATTTGCTTTCTGCAGTGGCACTGTTATCCATGCAATACCATTACTTAGTGATCCAGGCGAGAGGATGCACTTTGGTATATATAGTTCAAGAGCACAGATGCTCTTTTGTTTAGATGACAATAGGGAAAAATATTGAGGTCAGGAAAACAACATCAAAACAGTAGTTTCTTGTTTACATCTCATACTTATACATGCCAACCCTGATGAAACCCAGTGACTTTCAATACTCTTCCTTGTTTGACTGGCCTTTGGATGTTATAAAGCATCATAAATGGGTCCAAGGATGTTCTTTCATGGGTACCCAAATGAAGCATTCAAATCCAAGATTTGGAAGACACTGTGTAAACGGCTAAATTCAAATGCAATTCTGATTATGAACCCCTTCTTTCAGATGTTGCAAGTTCTAAATCAAACCACCAAGGCGGTGGTAGATAAATGGGAGAAGTTGCTTTGGATAAAATGAAAGCAGCAACAGGAGACACTGGTAGGTATGAGGAAAGAGAGGAGCCAAAGACTATATAGAGGGAAACTTATTCCTTTAAAAAAAACACACCAAGAAAAAGGACTTCTGATATATTGCCAAAGGCTTCTTTTTGACTGTTATCTTCCAGTAAATAATATTGATGTATGCAGTGATAAAAGTATTTTCTGTAAGCAAAAGAAAACTCGAAATATGGGCTGCATTTTTAATGCACTTACAATATTTGACTTCTAATCCCTTCCTTACCTTTTTCCTCTTAATTTCATTTCTAGACTTATTCTGATGATTTAGTAAAACTTATCAGGCAAAAATGTCATTGTCCCTGTGACTGCAATCCACTTGGTTACTTTGATATCACATCATACTTTCTATACCAGTGATGGCGAACCTATGGCATGCGTGCCACAGGTGGCATGCGGAGCCATATCTGAGGGCACGCAAGGTGTTGCCCTATGTCAGCTCCAGCGCACATGCGCGCGTTGGCCAGCTGATTTTCGGCCTTCTTTTTGGCCATTTTTGCTCTCCCCAGGATTCAGGAAAGCCTCCTAAACCCTGGGGATGGCGAAAAACGACCCAATGGGCCAACCAAAAGTTCGGAAATGAACTTCCGGTTGGCCCGTTTTTTCGCCGTCCCCAGGCTTCTTTTCCAAACTTCCGGTTGGCCCGTTGGGCTGTTTTTTGCCGTCCTCAGGCTTCAGGAGTCTGGAGGCTTCAGTGAGGCCTGGGCGCATGTGCGGGGGGCAGCACGGTGGTTGTGCGCATGTGTGTGGGGAGGGCATGGGTGTGGGCATGCACGTGCTAGTGCACGCACCCTTTTGGCACACGAGCCAAAAAAGGTTTGTCATCACTTTTCTATACCCTTGAACTATGCAACAGAATGCAAAGAGGAATTTTGGATATCTTGCTTTTATTTTATTTTCTCTTCTTTTGAAATACCATGATTTCAGTATACCATGGATTTTCAAATGATGCCTTTTGGTGGCAACCACGGGGCTTTAGCTTTCTGTTGGGAGATCAGAGAAACAAATTTGTATGACATTAATGGAAAATGTGCTGTAAATGCAAAATGGGTGCACTCACACGTCCTTTCACTTTATTCAGCTAAAATGTAGGATCGATTTATCTCCAGCAGCATTAAAAAAATGGATATTCTCCCTCCAGATACAATAAGATCTCTTTGATGGTGGCTTCTAGGTTTTTTTTAGGAGTCATTTTGCCTAATGCTTCAAAATTAACATTCTTTCCGGAACCTGCAGTTACGAAAAGCAGACTCTGCTTGTTACTAACCTACACATCTGATACTAACCTACACATCTGAGAATACAAAAGCAAAACTTGACAAAGTTATAAGTAATTGATTAAAGAATGGGGGAGAAATACTTAAACATGCAGACTGAGATTACAGCAGACAGCATCAATCCAATTTCTCCTAGGGAATGAAAATCTATTTGCTTTCCTTAACAATATTTTGTTTCCTTAACAATATTTTGGTGCATCTACTGTATACATGGAAACCCCAGCAGCTATTAACGTCTTCCAACTATCTTGGCCATTAACTATTTTACCAGATTCATTTGCAGCATTCTCTCCCATCTGTTCCTATTCTGTTACTGCTGCTAGGTACCCTTCTCATCAGGGGTGAAATCCAGCAGGTTCTGACAGATTCTGGAGAACCAGTAGCAGTAATTTTGAGTAATTCGGAGAACCGGTAATGGAAATTTTGAGTAGTTCGGAGAACCGGCAGATACCATCTCTGGCTGGCCCCAGAGTGGGGTGGGAATGGAGATTTTGCAATATCCTTCCCCCAAGAGTGGGGAGGGAATGGGGATTTTGCAGTATCCTTCCCCTGTCATGCCCACCAAGCCACACCCACAGAACCAGTAGGGAAAATTTTTGAATTTCACCCCTGCTTCTCATGTAAGATTCCCCAATTGCTAGGACTCTTTTCTCTATCTGACAGTTCTAATTCAAGTCATTACAAATTATGAATTATAAGTGACATTTTGCATCCTATTGCAACCACCTTACTGTCTTGTTGAGGCAACCCTACTTGGAATTCTTTCATTCATTCACTGGGGCCTATATTTAGCAGGACACATAGAATATGGGACACATGGATAGAACCAAGCTCAAATAATATACATCGAAAGAAATGATTGATTTCCAAAACAACTAGTAAAATGTGTTAGGTCAGTGATGGCGAACCTATGGCACGGGTGCCACAGGTGGCACGCGGAGCCATATCTGCCGGCACGCGAGCCGTTGCCCTAGCTCAGCTGCAGCACGTATGTGTGTGCCCGCCAGCTGATTTTTGGCTTGCGCGGAGGCTCTGGGAGGGCGATTTTGGCCTCCAGGGTGGCCGGGGGAGCATTTTTGCCCTCTCCAAGCTCCAAGAAAGCCTCTGGAGCCTGCGGAGGGCAAAAAATGGGCCTACATGGCCCACTGAAAGTCAGGAAATGGGTGAGTGGGGGGGTTCTGCACGCATGTGCAGGGGGGGTGAGTGGGGGGCTTTGAATTATGGGTGTGGGCACGCACGCGCGTGCAATAGCGCACGCACGCACTATTTTGGCACTCAAGGAAAAAAAGGTTCGCCATCACTGTGTTAGGTTAGATGCTCCCTTGCAAAGCCTGCACATCTGCGCCATATACGCATTTTCTTTCTTTTGAACAGTATCAATCTTCCAATTAGAAAAAAGTGGTGCAGATACTTGCTTTATTATCTCTACTCCTAATCAGTGGAATAGAAGATACAAAGAGATGATGGGTCTCAGGCTTCATCTGCCACAAGTAAATCATGCCTTGTTAAAAATGATTACCAAATCACAAATGATACTTTATGATACCAAAATGATTAGTAGGAAAAACTAGGTGTAGAGCAGTAGCGTAGAAAGAACTGGAAAATATTAAAAATCATAATGGGGAGAATGTCACTGGATTGGTCACAACCATACACACACACAAACGGATACAAACACAATATGATATTCTAAAAATTGGCACTGCTTGTAGTACTCACTCTTTAACTAATCTCTGGGGAATGGCACCACATCCTTCTCAACTTACTATTCAATACCATAAGAATACTTAGGGAAGTTTTAAACATGCTTAATCCTATGGGATAATTTGCATCTTGAAAACAAAACCTTACAATCCAGAGGAGGCTTGCAGGTTTACATCCCCTGAGAAATGTTGCACTGAATAGGAAGTATTTTATCTTTCTGTAGTCTCCCTATCCTTTGAAGATAGGTATAAACAAAACCACCCTTGTTATCTTAAAAGAAAACAGCAAGGCTGTATCTTCATTCCAGGCTTCTGGAAGAATAGATTGTGCTCTCCTAGCCTCTCTATCTCCTATATCTACTAAAACTGAAATTGTATGGTGTGTTTCCCAGTGTTAGTGAAGTAGATTTCCTTCACAAAGATATCTAGAAGCATGAGTGCAATATGACAGGATCTTTGTTACTGTGGAAAAATAGCTGATTCTCAAACTAACCCCCCAAATAAAATTAAAACAACCAACAGATAAGAGAGGTGTGTATTCCTCATCCTGTTGAATACCTGTTTCATTGATGAAATAGAGCTTAGCATTAGAAGATATTTATCCTGAATTACTATTTTATTTATTTATTTTATTTTTATTTTAGAGTTCTTATACGCCGCCCTACTCCCTGGGGACTCAGGGCGGCGTACAACATGTCAAGAACCACTAAAAAATATAAAAGATTTAATAACAATTTAAAAAAGAATTTATTTAAAAAACATACAAAAACCATACATGCGTGGGGGAGACCTAAGAAGTGAATTGTCTCATAACCCTGCCTGCAGGAAGAGCCATGTCTTAATGGCTTTTCGGAAGGCCAGCAAGGTGGGGATAATTTGGATCTCTGGGGGTAGTTGGTTCCAGAGAGCAGGGCCCCCCACAGAGAAGGCCCTCCCCCTAGGCCCTGCCAGCCAACGTTGTTTGGTTGACGGGACCTGGAGGAGACCCACTCTGTGGGACCTGACCGGTCGAAGGGAAGTATGAGGTAGGATGCGGTCCCGGAGGTAACCTGGTCCTAAGCCATGTAGGGCTTTAAAGATGATAATCAACACCTTGAAATGCACCCGGAGACCAATGGGCAGCCAGTGCAGCTGGTGGAGTATGGGTGTTACGTGGGTGTATCTTGAGCACGCGCTGCCGCATTTTGCACCAGTTGAAGTCTCTGGATACTCTTCAAGGGTAGCCCCATGTAGAGCGCATTACAGTAGTCCAAACGAGAGGTGACAAGGGCATGAGTGACCGTGAGTATAGCCTCCTTCTCCAAGTATGGTCGCAACTGGTGCACCAGGCGAACCTGTGCAAAGGTCGCAACTGTGCAAAGGTCGCAACTGGTGCACCAGGCGAACCTGTGCAAAGGCTCCCCTAGCCACAGCTGTAAGATGTTGGTCTAATTTTAGCTGTGGATCTAGGAGAACCCCCAAATTGTGAACCCGTTCCGAGGGAGTTAGTTTTTCTCCCCCAAGAACCAAGGAGGGACAGTCGACATAGTCCTTAGGAGGCAATATCCAGAGCCACTCAGTCTTGTCGGGGTTAAGTTTGAGCCTGTTCCTCCCCATCCAGATTCTGACATTGTCCAGGCATCGGCACATTACATCCACTGCCTCCCTGAATTGAAATGGGGTGGAAATGTACAGCTGGGTGTCATCAGTGTACTGTTGAAAACTCACCCCATGTTTATGGATGATCTCACCTAGAGGTTTCATGTAAATGTTGAACAGGATGGGTGAGAGGACCGAACCCTGAGGCACCCCACATGTCAGGGGCCTAGGAGACGATCTCTGTCCTCCTATTAACACCGACTGCATCCTATCGGTGAGGTAAGAGGAGAACCACCGTAAAACGGTGCCTCCCACTCCCAACTCACCGAGACGATGCAGAAGGATACCATGGTCGATGGTATCGAAAGCCGCTGAGAGGTCAAGTAGCACCAGGATGGAGGAATGACCCCCATCCCGGGCTCGCCAGAGATCATCCATCAGGGCGACCAAGGCAGTTTCTGTACTGTAGCCGCGCCTGAAACCCGACTGAAAAGAATCTAGATGATCAGTTTCCTCTAATAACCGAAGAAGCTGAAAAGCTACCACCTTCTCAACAACTTTACCTATAAAAGGTAAGTTGGAGACCGGACGAAAGTTCTTCAAATCCGCCGGATCCAGGGAAGGCTTCTTAAGGAGGGGTCTCACCAACGCAACCTTTAAGGGCTGCGGTACGGATCCCTCCCTAAAAGAAGCGTTGATCACAACCTGGATCGAGCCGCGTGCCACATCTCTGCTGGCCGAAACCAGCCAGGAGAGGCACGGGTCCAATAAACAGGTGGAAGAGCTCATCGCACTCATGGCCTTGTCCGCATCATCAGGAGTGGCTGGCTCAAACTCTTCCCACAACGCTGGACTAAGACTTGCCCCTGTCAACTCACTGGGTTGAGTCAACTCAAAATTCCTCTCCTCCAAGAATTCCTCTAATACCAGAGTTGGGTTGCTCCCGGTTCGTACCGGTTTTATAGAACCGGTAGCGGGAATTTCCTCCCGCTTGCCAAACCGGGAGCGATCGCCGGTTGGCCACGTCCCTGAACCGGCTCTATTGGCGGCCCCAGCTTGGTTTTCGGCACTGTGTGCACGCCCATGTGCTGTGGGAGGAAGCGAACCAGTGGCGAGGTAAGTTAGAACCCACCCCTGTCTAATACCAAGGAGACTTGTAACCAATCACCCACCTATTGTTTGTGAGTGGCTTCTTGGATATACACAAGCACATGGAAATAGACAAGATTGAAACCTGCAGCAATGAAAATTACTGTGGTCTAACTTCTTGCTGAAAGATTGTGCATTTATTTTACTACAAATATCAACTTGGAAAACTAAAATAGTGAAAGCCAAAGCAGTAGGGATAGTTCCAAATGAGCAATGGTTAGCAAGTGTAATGGATGGGTAGAAATGGATCTTCAAGTCTGTACTACTTCTTAAAAATTCTAGAAGGGTTCAACAAACCCTGAATGTGTAAAGTCTACTTCAGCATCTGTGACGGGTCTAGGACAGTTCGCCTCCTCCACTCTGCCACACCTGTTTTGTCCCCAGCCTTCCGCCCCCAAACAATCCGGCTCTGCCTTTTCTCCTTGGCCCCTTAGCCTAACGGGCCAAAAAGCCAGTTCACCCCAGGCTTTTGGGCGCACGGGACACTTTGCCCCCAGCCAATCAGAGGAGCAAGAATCCCACCCCCTTGGAAGCAGCCTTTTTAGGAGAAGGAACGGGGGACAAGTCTTCCCTCTCTTGCTTAAAAGAGACACGTTTTTCAGATGGTCCCAATGAAAGAAAGGGGAGGGAGGAACAGTGCTTCTAGCTGGACTCAATGAGATTCCCTCTCTTGCTTAAAAGAGACACGTTTTTCATAGGGTCCCAATGAAGGAAAGGGGAGGGAGGAACAGTGCTTCCAGCTGGAGTAATTCTCTCTCTCTCTCTCTCTCTCTCTCTCTCTCACCGACCCTCCTTCCCTCCCTCCCTCTCTCATCCTCGCACTCCCTAGCTCTCTCTCTCTCCCATTCCCTCTGTCTCTCATTCTCTCTCTCATAGGAAGGAAGGGAGGGAGGGAGGGAGGGAGGGAGGGAGAGGCAGCAAAAAAGAGATATTGAATCAAATCTGGTGCAAAAAAAACTAAAGCTCCTGGTAAGCTGATTTAGGTATAGTGAGAATCACAGCTGGCATCGGGGTTTGCAAGGGATGATTGCCTGGCTCAAGGGAATTCAAGACAGGAACCAGGAACCTGGACCAAAGGGATCGAAAATGTGGGGAGAAAAACGGAAGCCCCTCTCATACACACACAATGAAGGGGAAAATATAGAAACCAATGTTCCTGACTGGTTCCCCCCAAAGCACTCTTCCTCCCTCCCCTTTCCTTCATTGGGACCCTCTGAAAAACGTGTCTCTTTTAAGCAAGAGAGGGAGTCCAGCTAGAAGCACTCTTCCTCCCTCCCCTTTCCTTCATTGGGACCCTCTGAAAAACATGTCTCTTTTAAGCAAGAGAGGGAATCTCATTGAGTCCAGCTGGAAGCACTCTTCCTCCCTCCCCTTTCTTTCATTGGGACCATCTGAAAAACGTGTCTCTTTTAAGCAAGAGAGGGAATCTCATTGAGTCCAGCTGGAAGCACTCTTCCTCCCTCCCCTTTCTTTCATTGGGACCATCTGAAAAACGTGTCTCTTTTAAGCAAGAGAGGGAATCTCATTGAGTCCAGCTGGAAGCACTCTTCCTCCTTCCCCTTTCCTTCATTGGGACCCTATGAAAAACGTGTCTCTTTTAAGCAAGAGAGGGAATCTCATTGAGTCCAGCTAGAAGCACTGTTCCTCCCTCCCCTTTCTTTCATTGGGACCATCTGAAAAACGTGTCTCTTTTAAGCAAGAGAGGGAAGACTTGTCCCCCGTTCCTTCTCCTAAAAAGGCTGCTTCCAAGGGGGTGGGATTCTTGCTCCTCTGATTGGCTGGGGGCAAAGTGTCCCGTGCGCCCAAAAGCCCGAGGTGAACTGGCTTTTTGGCCCGTTAGGCTAAGGGGCCAAGGAGAAAAGGCAGAGCCGGATTGTTTGGGGGCGGAAGGCTGGGGACAAAACAGGTGCGGCAGAATGGAGGAGGCGAACAGTCCCATTCTGTCTGTGACCTACCTCCTACTGTTTTCCTCATGCTATTACAGATTTCTCTTATATTTTCATTGTTCACTAGTCATAATTCAAGAATGAAAGCAAATTCATATTAGGCTAATCTTCACATTACCAGTAAAGTATGCCTCAATTATATTGGGGGAGACAATGCAAGATCTATTGAGTTTCAATCTGAGATACGAATTTGGACAATCCACAATGGCCACTGAATTTAATTAGTGTTGGATCATAAATTAGTTTCTTCTGGATTATACTACTATTGTACCAAGTTCATGAAGTAGGCATTAACAAGCAAATATTCTTTCTGGCTTTTCTAGAGTTCGGGAAAGTTGTTCATCAATCATTTTCACAGAGTCTGTTATATGATTTTCTTATTTGGAGCATAATATTGAATGCCTTTGGCATGTTATATTTTATTTTGGGTATATTTCTGTGTGTGTACTTATTGCTTTAAAACAGAAAATGAAATAAAACACTAGTTATGAACTATGTTTTAGAAACTAATGTAGATGCTTCTGCTTTTTTTAGAACAGGTTTCTTTTCTAATTTAGAATTTAACAGTCCATTATTTCTGGACTAAGTTAATGATGAGCTCTGATGGATAGAATTTAATTTGGTAAAGATTTGTGGTTTATTTTAAGGACACAAACAGTATATGAAAGCAAAAATAATAAAGCCTCTGACATTTTAATTTTGCACTGAATGTTGGTAGCATAATCTTTGGGGGTTTGAATGCAGAAAAAAAAAGGTAACAGAAGCTCACACATGCCTATACAAAGGATAAATAGTGTATATTAATTTCATTGTTTTTAAAGTTATGTTTTTAATTATTAGAATAAAAATGATACTTGACTTGGAAAATAAATCATCATCATGACCATTTGCCTCTTCAAGATGGCTGTATAGATAGAATCCTAGGGTTTTGTTTTTGTAAATATTTGGAACTCCGCTCATTCATAAAAGTTCTGGAATTGGGAAGTAGAAAAATATTGCGCAAATTTCAAGGTGTTTCAAATCACATCTTAAACTTGATAAATTTTAGATTTTTTGTTAAATAGGCAGATAGATTTTTGTTTTCCAGATTATTATTTTTTCATACTTGGTATTGATATTGGTGTTAAAGATAAAGGTTTCCCTTATCCAGTCAAGTCCAACTCTAGGAGGCAGTGCTCAACTCCATTTCTTAGCTGAGGTAGCCAGAGTTGTCCAAAGACCCTTCCATGATCATGTGACCAGCAAGACTATACACCGAGGTACACAGAATGCTGTTCAACCTTCCCACTGAAATCAGTGATGAAATCCAATTTTTTTTACTACCGGTTCTGTGGGCGTGGCTTGGTGGGCATGGCTTGGTGGGCATGGCAGGGGAAGGATATTGCAAAATCTCCATTCCCACCCCACTCCAGGGGAAGGATACTGCAAAATCCCCATTCTCTCCCCACTCCTGGGAGAAGGATATTGCAAAATCTCCATTCCCACCCCATTCTGGGGCCAGTCAGAGGTGGTATTTCCAAACTACTCAAAATTTCCGCTACTGGTTCTCCAGAACCTGTCAGAACCTGCTGGATTTCACTCCTGACTGAAATGGTTCCTATTTATCTACTTGCATTTGTATGCTTTCAAACTACTAGGTAGGCAGGAGCTGGGGCAAGTAATGGGAACTCACCCCGTCACACAGCACTTGGTTCTTGAACCCGGGCTGTCAGCTTTTCCAGCTGACAAGTTCAGCGTTTTTAACCACTGACAGACATCAAATTGTTTTTGAATAGTATCAGGGATTGTATTTCTGTAAGAATCCAAGGGATTTTGAAGAGGAAAGGGAGTTAAACAAGGATGTATGCTAATGCCTACTATTTTGACATCTCTCACAATAGCTTCTAGCTCTTAAGACCACTTTTTTGATCATGTTTACCTACCTGGTGTCTTTTCCATCTCACATTACATGTTTAATGCTCAGAATGCATGAATTTCTATTCCCTATTTCAGGGAACAGAGAATTTATATTTGATTCTGGATTGATTTTTCTTATATTCCATGCTAAACACATTTGAAAGTATGGGTGTTTTTTCTTCTAATTCTTTCTATATCTTCAGCTTTTTATAGCTGAAGACCATTATTTTTTACTGTTTTTATCTTTATCATAAAAATATTATTCATTATCTTCTCTCAATAATGTCATTGCTATCTTGCCTAGATTAACTCTGTTTACTATACCAGTGCCCTATCCATATCTACAGTATTTATTCTTGAGCCCACCACAAATTAACAATTTTCATTTCTTTTTTGTCAGTTTTAAGTTCAGTAATCATGCAGGTTGATATTATGTTTGTCTTCTTAATATTTATTTAACCCTTTTCTGTATCCACTTTCATAATAAACTCTTTAAATCCTCTTTAGTTCCAGCTAATAAAAGTGTCACCCACATATCTCAAAGTATTAATATTTTAAACTCAGATTTTGATTCCATTCTCATCTCTTATCAATCCTGCCATTCAAGTCAAACAGATAAAATGATAGCATACATCCATGTTTAACTCCTTTCCTCTTCAAAATCCCTTGATTTCTCAATATTCTTACAGTTCTTACAGAAATTTCTTGTTTATCACAAAGAATAATAATCAGCATAGCGATTAGCCTTAAAATATTCACACATTCACACATGCTGGCATCAGCTATTAACATACCTTGCTATAGTTAATAAACAAAGATTAGCCTCCTTCTAAAATATTCATATTCTCTCCCTTATCTATCTTAAATTAGTTATTTGAACTCTGCATTCTTCTGTCTTTTCTGAAACATGCCTGTATTATGTCGGGATCTATTCTTTTTTGAAAGTTTTTAAACAAAATTTGCTTGTGTAAAGAATTTGCACAGTAATTTGTGCCTTATCTTATGTTTTTAAATGCAGATTTCTGCTGATGTGTAGTTGCATCTTTACCTACATCTTTAACCAATTTAATGCACCGGGTGCGTTCCTATTTCACAGATGACTTATTGCGTGTTGTCCATTATTTTCTAATGCACCCAACTCCGGAATACATTTTGTCTGTAGAGGTTTCTGTGATAATATAATCCCATTTTAGTACAGTAGTTTCCTCTTCCTTTTATTTCAAATACCACTAACACATGCCTCTTCCATGATTATTCTTATTATATTGTTAGCCATAAATTCTTCTGAGATCCCTCTGAGAATCTTAAAAAGATCTTTCAAATTCCCTTTCCTATTATTTTCTCTATTTGTTGGCATTCGTGATTAAGATTCCTCTGTGGACTTTCTTGCTTGATGTTTTGATGGCACAATTGTAAATTGCAGCCTCCCAATTCTGTGCTATTTTATGGCATGGAACCCTGATATATGCACCAAGACTTCCCTGCTGATAAGGAACAATGTCATGAACAACTCAGATCCAGTGCTGTCATTGGTGTATAATCAATCATCAACTTGTCTACCCAGCAAAGCTGGGATAAGGTAAGAGATAGGGACATTAAACATTCAAACGGAGGCCTTTTCAAGGATCTTTCAGATCTGTTGCCTCCTCCTAACTATGTGCAATTCTGAACTAAATCTAATGTCACCATCTTAGGTTTCTATACATCTCATCTGATCAGGTTTCTGGGGTAGTTTTGAGGGAGTCTCTCATTCTCATTACCACCATTCACCCTCTAGGCTTCAAACAGCCTGAAAAATGGTTTGGGGCAGGGGTCTCCAACCTTGGCAACTTTAAGCCTGGAGGACTTCAACCCCCAGAAGACCCCAGGTTTGGGGGAAGAGGGAGGGAAAGAACTGAGGAAAAGTTTGTTTTTGGGAAACTTCCTCTCCCAGTCTCCACCCTTAACCCATTTTTTAAAAGCCCTAAAAAACAGGCCAGAAAAATTGCCCAGGGTATATTTCTGCTTGTTGCAATACAAGCCAGTGGTTGTGCCACTGTGCCAGTGCAAATAAAGTAGCTCAACCTATCTAAGGTATGGTCTTCTGCTTGACCCTTATGTCCTTATGCTAGCAATGAGAGAAGCTGTGTCGTCACAGCAAACCAATGTTTGGTCAATACCATTCTTATTAGATTCTATTACTTTGCTGAAATGCATATGCTGGAAAATATTATTCACTTAAAGCAGACATATTTATTGAGACACTCCTATGGCCTTTCCATTTTCCCTCTCCTTGTTCTAATTTAACAATGGCTGGTTTTATTTATTTCTTTTAACGTGAACAATCAAAAAGTTAATTTTTGTGTGTGGAAGAGCTCTGGTGGAATTAATAATCAGCATGATCTTTAATTACAGGACATGTGCAGCAGATGTGCCCTGGTGATAGCGACAATTACCCATCTGACAAAAATAGTCATGTCACGCTTCAGACAAGCAAGCTACTATTTCACCTCTAGATACGCCAATTGGTCACCTCCAGGCAGCTGTCAGGATATGTAAGTCACAGCACCGGTCTATGCACTGTTTAAAAAAAAAAAGAGGTGCAAGAGCAGAATGTGCTTAGTGCACGCTACATCACTGATTTAAGAGAAGGAGCGGAGGTGGCGCAGTGGTTAAATGCAGCTACTGCAGGCTACTCCAGCTGACTGCTAGTTCATCAGTTCAGCTGTTCAAATCTCACCAGGCTCAAGGTTGACTCAGCCTTCCATCCTTCTGAGGTCGGTAAAATGAGGACCCAGATTGTTGGGGGCAATATGCTGAACTCTGTAAACTGCTTAGAGAGGGCTGTAAAGCACTATGAAGCGGTATATAAGTCTAAGTGCTATTGCTATTGCTTTGCTGAAAAGCAATACCGTTAAGCAGACATGTGGAATTCATAATTTCATTCACTCAGTTACTGCCAAGGGTTGGTTAGCAGAGAGCCTGCAAACATAACATAGGGGTTGAATCCCTGTCTGGGTAATGCTGTTAAGAGGGCAAGAGAGAAAACACTGCCCTTCTCTTTCTAGAAAGGCTAAGCCTCCAAGAAAAAAAGGAAAAATGTTCCCCTCAGGCTACTTCTCATTTAAACCATCCTCACATATCCTTTCTCTGTCGGATTTTAGAAGGTTCCTTTGCTGAAGTCTCATCCATCATGCCTTTATTCAGACAGGAAGCACACCAAACAAGCATTCATTCAAGATCATTATAAGTCCTTGGGTCAATCACAAGTCTGTGACCAGGAGAATCAGATGCTTCTGAAGCCTTTAAGGCTTGATTTGTTTCTAACTAGTATAACAGCTTAGCTACAATCATCCTTGTCTCACCCTACACCCCCCATCTTCCACCACCACCCCCATCCTCAAATTCTGTAATGAAAAGATAAAGAAGCTGTCACGGAAGGGGAAAAATGCACTGTGTGGGGAAAAGCAAGGTTACAGAACCAAAGAAATAGTTGCATATCAGTGGTGGGTTGCTGCCGGTTCGTACCGGTGGCGGAAATTTGCCCCCGCTCGCCGACCCGGTAGTGATGGCCAGCTGCCCACGCCCCCTGAACCGGTCCTCCGGTCGCTGCTCCTTGAAAGCGACTGGCAAAGGTCCCTCTGCGCACTTCCGACGCGATACGAACTGGGGGGAAGGTAAGTGGAACCCATCCCTGTTGCACATACTAATTTTTGCATATAAGGCATTTTTAATTTATTCATATAATTTAAAATAGAAATGCCATATACATGAATGCCATAAAAACTATGACTGAGTGTGTTCTTGTTCAGTTTGATATGTGGCTCAAAACTGTTGATGAACAATGTTAGACCTCTGCTATTTTCTTCTTATATCTGCTTATCTTTACCTGGATATGGACTAGACAATTCTTCCAACAGAGGGCAACTTTAAATAGTGAATTACATCAGGAAAATCTAGGATACTCAGGAATCCTAAATGAAGCTATAGAGGGAAATAGGCAAGAGGCTTGTGTTGTAGATTGAATTAGGAACCATTAGTTGCTATACCTTAAGTAGAACTATGAATTTTCCTTAACAGGTATGATGTACAGTTTCTTGTCAATCAATTCTTGGTTAGACTAAAGGTCTAGCTAGGAGCTCTTTTTCTTATATATTCTTAAACAATATTTAAGGAATAGAAGATCCATTCAAACGGGTAAGAAGGAATGTTGAACTGAAAGCTCTTGGAATAAAACAGAGAGATATTTGGAGGAAGAATGTGTCAATTTGAGGCCTTAAGTTCTCCTTCTCTCTAGTGTTACAAGAGGGGGAAGATATGGCTATATAGCATTTATAGTTTTATGCACCTGTAACAGTGATGGCAAACCTTTTTTTCCTCGGGTGCCGAAAGCGTGTGCCCACACCCATAATTCTATGTCCTCCCACGCGCCCCACCCCATGCGCATGCGCACATGACCCACCCCATGCTGCCCCACCCCCCACGCATTGCATGCACAACCCCCCTCCCCTGCTTCCCAACTTCCAGTGGGCCCTGTAGGCCTGTTTTTCGCCCTCCCCAGGCTCCAGAGGCTTCCCTGGAGCCTGGGGAGAGCGAAAACGTCCTCCCCTGCCCCCTGGAGGCCCTCCGGAGGCCGGAAACAGCCCATTTCCCAACTTCTGGTGGGCCCGGTAGGCCCGTTTTTCACCCTCCCCAGGCTCCAGAGGTTTCCCTGGAGCCTGGGGAGGGCAAAAAAAACCCCTGCCCCCCCAGGGCCAAAAGTGCCCTCCCAGAGCCTCTGTGCGAGCCGAAAATCATGCGTGCTGGAGCTGAGCTACGGCAACGGCTCATGTGACGGCAGATATGGCTCTGCAGACCTATAACATGTCCCTTTCCTGGTAACTATTTTCCACTCTATTTTCAGATGTAGTTTGCTTCTAACTATGCATCCACCAGTTAACCTAGTCCAGAAATTAAATTCTGGAACTACAATAAAAAGCCATTATTGTACTTCAAAATGGGACCACTTTTCATTCATACACATATTGATAATCATTTACAAGTTTATGCATTGTCATGCTCTATATTTACACACAAGCCTTTATCCATTCTTATACCATTTGGATTTATTGGGACTATGATTTTTGGACAGTGGCCACTATATGGTCATATAATGATCTGGACTTACACAGTTTCAATATGCCCAGTGCACACCAGGTTGATTTAATCTGCTGAGCATTGTGATTCAGTATAAAACTTCTGGGAAGTACACATTTAATATTAAAGCGGTATAGTGCTAGGATTTTATGAAATGTGTTTTCCTGACATGCTTCTTCATTAGTAATTTAACGATGCTTTACTCAATTAACCCTTTTTCTAGGTTCACAGAATACACCAAATGATAAATAATCACAGAGGCTGAGTTCATACAACATGCTAAGTTTAAATATAGTTGGCTATTTTGTGGCTCAATATGCCACGAGAACTCAAGTCAATTAATATTACATAAAATGAAAGACCATGACATGTTTTCACAATGTAGCTGAACAGTAAAATGATATTTAAAGCCAATAAAAAAATCAGTAATAAGAAGTGCTAAAAATAGTCATTTCTTTGGGCCATGTTTTAGAATTTACTAATCTAATTTTGACTTCATCGACTTACACACACTTTGGAACATGGTTATCATTTGGACTATTTATTTTCCTAATGTTTTGCAGTTTAGTTTTCCCCCAAAATAAAAAAAAACATACAAAAAAGAAAGCTGTATACATAAAATTGCCTATTTAGGGAGATTATTTTTCTTAATTGTAATGTAGCATGAATAGATTTAATGGATTTAAGCCTGAATCAGGGCTTGTCTAGAGTGATGGTCTTTGGCTTCCAATAGGGCAGTGATGGTGAACCTATGGCACGCGTGCCACAGGTGGCATGCAGAACCATATCTGCTGGCACATGAGCTGTTGCCCTAGCTCAGCTCCAGCGCACATATGCGTGCCGGCCAGCTGATTTTCGGCTCGCACAGAGGCTCTGGGAGGGAGTTTTTGGCTTCCGGAGGGCCTCCAGGGGGGCGGGGGAGGGCGTTTTCGCCCACCCCAGGTTGCAGGGAAGTCTCTGGAGCCTGGGGAGGGCAAAAAACGGGCCTACCGGGCCCACCAGAAGTTGGGAAACAGGCCGTTTCCGGCCTCCAAAGGACCTCCGGGGGGGGGCTGGGGAGGCCATTTTCGCCCTCCCCAGGCATTGAATTATGGGTGTGGCACTCATGCATGCACGATAGTACGCTCACACGCGTTTTCGACACCCGAGGAAGAAAAGGTTCGCCATCACTGCAATAGGGAATATGATTGGGTAATCAAATACCTACCTCTTTTTAATATGTACCATATGCACTGCACACTCTTAAAAGGGCTTTATCATACCATTTTGCAAATAGCCCTGGCATGAATACATGTAAAACCAGTTATGATTCTCATCTGTCCCTTAGAAGCTATTTTTTCTTATCTTAAAATGGCCAAGGACAGCTTGAAGAAGGCCTCCAAAGCTGAAGACCAACTTTTATTTAATAAAAGACAGGCACCTATGTGTCTACTGCCCAAGTTCCTAGCTTTCCAATCTTTAAGTTAAATAAACAGTACTCTGGTCTATGCAACTTAAAATATATATTTCTAGATCTCTAAGTTTTCAATTATTTTATCTTGTGGAGATGCTTCACTCTGCAATTAATCCAACTGAATCCAACTGGATATGACACTTCACCTCATGGTACTGATACAATCCGTTTTTGGGAACTGTCTTAATCAGCATCCTTGATCAGTAAGAGTGCATTGTTAAATGGATTAGTCACTGAATTCCAATGCCAGGCTTATTTTAATTAGCATCAGAACTAAAACTTGGTGGAGGCATTCAAAGATGCAAAACTTCGATAAGTAGACTTTATTGTGAGAAAAAATAATGAAAATACTAAAAGATAATTCCAGTGACTGTTGTAAGTCAAGTGTAAGCCCCATTTATAGTGAAATCAAGGTTCAAATCCCTGCATCTTTTTCTCCTGCCCGTGAGGTGACTCTCTTCTGTGGGAAGGAAGACTATTTTCTACCTATTCATTGTTTTGATAATGTTCTAGTCTGGTTTCAGTCTGTTTACTCTTGACCTTGCCTGAACTAGCTTTCACATCCTGTTTTCAAAAGTAGGGCATTGCTTTGCAACATCCTTTGAAGAGGAACTCCATGAAAAAGAACCCTTTTGAAGGGTTGTGTAGCTTTAATATCTTGTACACCTGATTCTAGTGCTATTTAGTCCTGGCCATGTTTCCAATAGGTTTTCAGTAAAGGTTTCCATTCTTCCACTCTTATCTCATTCTGTATCCTGCAGCCACATGAACAAAAGTACAAGTAGTCTTCACAACCTCAAGTGGGAGCAGTGACCATTGCTAAGCAATGCAGCCATAAAGTAAAACATCACATGACAACACTGACTTACGACATCCATTCCAGCTGCAGCCATTAAGTGCAATGTCATGTGACCATGACCTGCAACTTCCTGTCAGCTTCCCCATCCACTTTGCTTGTCAGAAGCTCTCTGTGACAGATCATAAATGGTAATCACATGAGTATGGGACCTGCAACTGTTGTAAATGTGCCAAGCACCCAAATTGTGGTCATGTGACATGCAGAGGTTGTGACAGCTGCAATTTTGAGGACCTGTCTTAAGTATCCTTTTTCAGTGCCATCTTAACTTCTAATGGTGGTTACTAAGCAAGGACTAACTGCGGAGGAATTTAAATCGGAAAGACAGAGAACTTTGAGGCAGGATAAAGATCGGTGACTCTTCAAAAAGGAGATTAGGAGGAGACATATAGATCATATCTGAGAAGGAGTCCTTTTGGCATCATGAGAAATACCAATAGGTTCTCCTGATGAACTAATTTAATTTAATTTATTGTATTTCTATGCCACCCAACTCCCGAAGGACTCTGGGCGGCTTAGAACAGGATATAGAAAATACATTTTAAAACATCATAAAAGATTAAAAAACAGTTAAAAATCACATACATACTTATCATTCAAGGCCGGACCTCGCAAATTGCGAGATCAACGGCCCCAAGCCTGCCGGAAAAGCCAGGTTTTCAATGCTTTCCGGAAGGCCAATAGAGTGGGGGCAGTCCGTATCTCAGGGGGTAATTGGTTCCAGAGAGATGGGGCAGCCACAGAGAAGGCCCTTCCCTGCGGGCCCGCCAGCCAACACTGCTTAGCTGACGGGACCTGGAGGAGACCAACTCTAATGCAGGAAGTCCTGATATAATCCACATTGCTGAAGAGGAATTCCTGATTTTTCCCCCCAGACTAAGACAATAAGGCTAATTAGGGGGAAAAATCACAAAACAAATTCCAGTAAGGTTTACAATACCATTTGCCATCAATTAACAGAATTCTCCAGACCTAGAAACACAGAGTTTAGTTGTGAGCCAAACATCATCAATACTTATTTTTGAAGTGAAAATAGCTATTCTCCAACTTCAGCAACAAAATTAGCAATTGTTGCCCTTTCTGCTTTTTTTCTGGGAGAAGTAAATTGGTCTGGCCAACTAGATTATCTGAGAGATTATTCCTAATCAACCTTGGCAACACGGACTTCTGAAAGTGTTTGAGAATGTTTAGGTATCCTTAAAAAAAAATACCTGGAGAGCACAGTGAAGCTGCAATTAAAATCAACTTAGGGTTGTTCCTCGGGGTCATGTTAATGCACATTCCACAGATCTCTGAGCCAGCAGAAAAGTAAGGTTGTGTAATTGTAATTGCCCTGAAATGCCAAACTTTAATCTGCCTCAGTAACAAGAAGGCTTCTTTACAGCTTTAATGAGGAATATTTTAATGGCAGTGATTGGTGGATTTCCTTGGCTTTGCTTCTCCTACTATCTAGTACAGGTAGTCCTAGACTTACGACCACCATTTATGTTGCTAAGTGAGACATTGGATAACTGAATTTTGCTCCATTTTATGACCTTTTCTTGCCACAGTTGTTAAGTGAAGTGCAGCTGTTAAGTTTATAACATGGCTGCTAAGTGAATCTGGCTTCCCCACTGACTTTGCTTGTCAGAAGATCACAAAAGGTGATCACATGATCCTGGAACACTGCAACCATCATAAATATGAACCAGTTGCCAAGCACCCAAGTTTTAATCACATGACCATGGAGATGCCACAACAGTCATAAGTGTGAAAAACATAAGTCACTTTTTTCAGTGCTGTTTTGAGTTCAAACAGTCACTAAATGAACTGTTGTAAGTCGAGGACTATCTTATCTCCTACTATCTAGTAGGTAATATGGAAAACCACCACCAATCACTTTTTTAAACTAATGTGAGGTAAATACACGCAAGTGTGGGGATGGCGCCTTCAACAATATTTGACACTCTCATCTCAATGACATGCATCCTAGTATTTCATGTTAACTCCTTAGCTGGACAATTTTTGGACACAGATTCATGGCCTGATCTGTATCTAGATCATGGACAGGCCACTGAAACAGAGATACCAAGGATGAAGTGAGGGAGAGGTCTCTTAATGCACTTTTAGCCTCCTCCTTTTTTCAACCTACATCTTTCAGTCCTACCAACCTGTTAGCCGAGCTATTTTTAGAGATGGGTTACTAGTCTTCCAGAAAAACAGTATAATTGTGTTCATAATTAACCCAAAGACATGTCACAGCCATAGCAGGGAGCTTATGAAGAACATCAGGGCATTCTCTTTTAATTCTCTTAATACTCTTCTCTTGCGTCTGTGACTGGTCATTCAGGCTAGAATAAGGTGACCAGACGTCCCGATTTTGGCGGGACAGACCCGCTTTTTAATGATTTGTCCCGCGTCCCGCCCGTCCTCTAAAAAGTCCCAATTTTTTGAAAGAATGCACGACTAGGGCATTCTTTCAAAAAATCGGCCTGAAAGGGCGGCGTGCGAGATTGGGGGGAGGAGTTAAACTTTCGGCGGGCACGGCTTTGCAAGGGCTCTTCACGGTCTACAAACCGCCGGGTATGCACTGGAGGGCAGTGAAGAGGCGCCTGATGCAGCCCCGCCCTCTTGAAACGGCCGGCGTCGCGGTGAGCGGGGCGGCCCGAGCGAAGGAATCGCATCCAAGATGGCCCTCGGGCCGGTGCTGGCTCAGCCGGCCGGGGCCGCCGCCGCCGCCTTCCCGCCGCCGGGGCAGCCGGGACTGGGGGCCCAGCCGCAGGGGCAGCAGCAGCAGCAGGCCTCTCAGCTCGGGCCGGCCGTGGGCGGCGTTGGCGGCGGGCGTGCGTCCCGCGTTGACTCCTCCGGTGGCGGCTGAAAGCTGGCGGAAGAGCCGGTGAAATTCACACCGGCTCTTCCGCCAGCTTCCAGCCGCCGCCGGAGGAGTCAACGCAGGACGCCCGCCCGCCGCCAACGCCGCCCACGGCTGGCCCGAGCTGAGAGGCCTGCTGCTGCTGCTGCCCCTGCGGCTGGGCCCCCAGTCCCGGCTGCCCCGGCGGCGGGAAGGCTGCGGCGGCGGCCCCGGCCGGCTGAGCCAGCGCCGACCCGAGCTGAGAGGCCTGCTGCTGCTGCTGCTGCCCCTGCGGCTGGGCCCAACCTGGCCGTCCTCGAGTGCCTGCAGGACGTGCGCGAGGTCAGCGGGCAGTGCAGGACCCCCGGGCGGGCAGGGGGGAGGGAGGAGGAGAGCCAAGAGACGCTGGGGGCTGCTCCCCTTCCCAAGCCAGCCCAAGCCACTGCTGGCTCCTGAAGGGGAGGCGGGAGGCGAGGAAAGGCCTCCCGCCTCCCCCCCCCACCTGGACGCCGACATTAGCTGTCTTTTGCCCTCTGCGCATGCGCAGCGTTCTGCGCATGCGCAGAGGGCAAAACTCAAATTGCGGCGTCCAGGCAGCCCCGCCCCCCGTCGGTGTCCCGCTTAAAAAAAAAAATCTGGTCACTTTAGGCTAGAAGGAAAAACTGGCTGAACTCTTGTCACTTTTGTGCCAACTCCCACATGTCTCAAACGGTTAAGCTTTGCAGGAAACAGAGGTGATGGCAAGGGGTACCCCAAAAGGAAAAAAAAATACAAAGGTGATACATTTTATCGGCAGAAGCAACAGATTGAAGGGACAATCAAAGGGACAATAGAAGTAGGACTACTCTGAGATGCAAACTATTCCCATCCCTACTCATAAAGACCCCTCACATCCAAACTAAGAAAAACAGTTCAAAATTACCCTGGAAAATGAGGAATCAGAAATACTTCCTTAGCCATGACCTTCCTTAGCCATGAATGGAGCACATGGTTTTCCTCTAAATATTATTTTAATCAGTGACTGAAAAGCGTTTAATTCCGATTCTCTGTTGGTCCTTGTGACCACCAGAAGCTGCCATTAGTTTTCCTTTAATCCTTGACTGAGAGACAGAGGCACAATCAATTGGGCAGTAATAAGTCTGGATCCGAGTTGCCACAAACATGACAGAAATAATCTGCATTAATTCTGAAACAATTTTTAGACAACTCTTATTTTCCATTTTGTTATTAGCAGGCAGCGTTGTCTCCCCTCAGTATCTTCACAACATTTTAAAATTGAAGTTACCAAAGCAAAGAAAGTTTACTGAAGTAAAGCTTCAAGAGACATAACAGAGAATTTTTTCTACTTTTTTGTTTTGTTTGGGTTTTTTTTTTTGGCCAGGGTCCACTGGCTGAGTAACACACTAAGTGGCCATGGAGAAAAGTGTTTCCTCAGAAGTAATTTCCTTCTGAAAATCAGGGATGTGCTGCCATCCAGAATATATTTGTTCCAAAAATAGATCTTCATTCTTGTCTCCTACCTCATGACAGACTTCTGCCTAAAGGCCTTCAAGAATTCCCAAAGAACCACAACATTTCTGCATTAGCTGAAAGACCTGAAGTTTCAGAACGTGGGTGGCTTTTGAGAGGATTCTACATCTATTTAGTTGTTATTTCCTAGCCAAGAAAAACAAAAAGCAATCATCCAGGACAGTAAAGAATAAGTGACTGCACATATTTATGCATTGTGGGACTCAGCTGAACATTCATCCCTCCACAAGCAGGAAAAAAGAACCACCACTGGATGTGGAAATTGAAGACGCATGTGGTATTAGAGGAAATTATGTCACTTGTATCTCTCTCTGCTATCTGATTTGACACTCAGGAACCTGTACAATTACTGACCTCAAATCAGACTAGGAAGTAGGCTTTGTTTTAATTTGTACTCCACCCAGCTCCTACGTCAGGACAGTTTCTACTGCAAGCTGGTTTTCCCCAACAAGTAGTTATGTTGGTCGAAGTGTAGAAATGCTATTCATTGTCTAGTTCCTACTCGGAGGATAAAGAGAAAAGCTCCAGTTGAAGTGTCTTGTCATCATTTACAATTCAGGAAGTGAATCCACCAAGACAATTTGGAAAAAATTAAAAGAAGAGTGATAAATTCTGTTGATCTTGCAAGGACAAGAGATTTTATTTTATTATTTTATGTTATTTTAGATTAGTGTCCTACAATGGAAATACCAGTAGTCCTCAACTTACTACTATTTGTTTAGTGACCGTGTGAAGTTATGGCACTGAAAAAAGTGACTTATGACCTTAAGTCTGTTGCAGCATCCCCATGGTCACATGATCGAAATTCTGACACTTGGCAACTGGCTTATATTTATGATTGCAATGTCCTGGGATCATGTAATCAACTTTTGTGACCTTCTGACAAGCAAAGTTAATGGAGAAGCCAGATTCACTTAACAACTGTGTTACTAACTTAACAAGTGCAATGATTCACTTAAATGTGGCAAGAAAAGTCATAAAGTGGGGCAAAACTTACTTAACTCACTTAGCAACAGAAATTTTGCTAAGTGGTCATAAATCAAGGATATGTGAGGGGGAAAATGTCATATCTAGCATTTGCAAAATGTAGGAATCAGAGATCATAAATATGTACAGCAAAGATGCTTGGACAAAGCAAGTAACCTTTGAACAGATTGAGAAAAACCCAAACTAACAAACAAACAAACCCTCACTTCAGGCTGTAAGTTGAAAAGGAAAGATTTATGCCTTCCTCTCCAGTGGCAATACCTTCCCTAATTTTCTTATTGTTTACTGTACTTCTTGGAGGAAAAGGCAGCAGCTTTAAAAAGTGCATACAATGTTCAAAGCAAAACCCTATGGGGATTTGATGGAATAAGACAGGAGATATGGAGAGAAAGCTCCACAAAGCTCAGGCTAAAGTTTGAATGTTTAATGGGTTGTACTCTTTTTTTCCCCTCCAGACAGATCACAATGCTGTACAATAGTAATGATCCCTATCTTACTATGGATGGCTTAACCACAAGTTATCTTTAAAAAGGAAATGGCACAAGTCTAGGGATCTTTATATCCCTTAAAAGGTTCAAATGCACAACCAGAAACTTCTATATGTTGTTGCTAAGTGATACATTTTCAAAAATGTGAATTTGAAGAAATCATGTTAGATATGTAAAAAGTAATTACATTAGCTTTAAGTGTTATGCAGTGCTTTGGATTTGGGTCTGAAAAGGGCTTCAGAACATGTAGGACATGAATGTAGAAACTGCCTGCAACTCTTTAGAGCAGTTGTGTCTGCTCTTGGGATCACCTGGCAGCAGCATAGGCCAGCTGTGCAATTCTGGGAAAAGAATACAGACAGGTGGTTCACACTTCCAGTTGCCTTGAGGCATCTTTCCCAAATGGTTCTGAAGCACAGCCCCATTAACTGTAAGCAATTTTAATTATAGGAAGGTACTTGCTAAGTTGATGAACCAGATCTCTTAGCTGGCTTTCAAAAAAGAACTAAAAATATACATTTTAAACCAAGTTTGACATGCTGATGATTTTAAGTTTAAGACTACACTAGCAACGGATTTAACTCTGGCTTTTATTTTATTATCATCAGCCACTGGGAATTGTTGACTTATTGTGATGTACAAGTGAAATGAATAAGGCTAACATAAGCAAAATGAAATCATGCAGTTGGCCTACTGCAATAAATTCTACCTGAGATGATTTTTGAAGATGCCTTTGATCAGGGCTGTCAAACTCCCGGCCCGCAGGCCAGATGCGTCATGCGCTGGCCACGCCCATGGCTGGTTTAGCGAAGGGGGAAAAAGTCCTTATACATGACGTGACGACACGAGTTTGACACCCCTGCCTTGGATGCTGACAGTGTAATAACTACAGTGATCACCATGTCCATAATGATTCTGCCTATCCTATCACAGGCAGAGACAAATGAAGTACGCTGAACTCTGTAAACCGCTTAAGAGAGGGCTGTAAAGCACTATGAAGCGGTATATAAGTCTAAGTGCTATTGCTATTGCTAAGTAGAGAGATCCCACCTCCCCATGAAGTGAAGGGGATACGAACTAGAAATCAGACCTTCTTAGAAGTAGACCTTATATTATGGGATATTTTGCCCTCAAAGGTATGCTTTTTTATACAGTATATTTATCCCACTATCCCATATTACTTTTATGAATAACTCAAAGCAGCAAGCAAAATCAATACTCCTTCCCTCTCTGCACAGTTTTACAACTTTACCTTCAGTGCTTTACCCCTTTGCTCCTGGCTTTCAGAAAACTCTCTTTTCTTTTTAGTCAAACGTTGGACAGGTTTAGTATCTAATGAGGATGGAAGAGAGTCATCTGATTTTATGTTTTGGATTTTATGGTCATTTAATTTATGTTGTTGATAATTGTGTTTGAGGAGACTGCTTTTTGAGATTCTTCTATGCAGTGTAGTGCCTAGTGATTTGGGGAAGTATCTAAACATTTAGTTCTTGATTTAGGTTTGCCGATTGCTTCTGTTTTTTTCTAGCTTTTAATAAATCTGCAAATATATGTATGTTTTATAGAGCCAGTTCTACCCTGATGTTAACACACTAGAGATGTTAACATTTGTAGTCTTATGAATATACCTTTGCCTACACATGTATGGAGTCATTTGGGTTGAATTTTTAAATACAATTGATTAGGCTGGTTTTGGGATGTCAGAATGTATTTATTTATTAACTTATATGCCACCCATTTCACCAAAGGCGACTCTAGGCAGCCTACAATCATTGAATCATGCAATGTTTTCAGTAAGCTCACTTTATCCAAAGATCAGCTTCATACGGAGTCTTTACTCGGTGGTCTTAAGGGAAGATATCTGAACTGTCCAAGATAAATTTCCTCATGATGAGTTCTGTACTGGTAAATCACTCTTCAGGGATCAAGTTGTACTTTTACCTATACAGATTATGACCTTTGTATTATATCTGTTCATAAAAATATTATTTGCTTGTTTTTTTTATAACATATTAAAATCTTAAATAAAATTCAGTGCAATTCCATACTTTTTATTGTTCCATTTTGGAGTTCAAAAATCACTTTCAATTATGTTACAGAATTAAAATACACTGTTTATACTTCTACACTGTCTATACTTTCCAGGAAGCACTTCTTTCCCCCCAAACTCAGTTGAAGGAGGAAGGGGAAATTTCAACAGCTGCTGAAAAGTGAGGGATTTGGTTTCCTGAAACCAGCCTGCAGCATATCAAAGGCCAAAAGTAAAACTCAGCCTATAAAAAGTTGCACATTCCTATTTCAAAAACTTACAGAATCCCAGACTCTCAATGTTGAAGGTATGTGCCTGGACAATCTTTGAAAATGTAAGTGAGTGGAAGGGGAAAACTCCTTGGCATTATTTGGAAGTTAGGAGAACCTCAGCCTTTATGCCGACTTTGTTAAATGTGAGCATTTGAGACTGGGGAGCTACAAGAGTGGCTGCAGACTTTAAAACAGTTTCAAAAGCTGCGATCGTCAAAAAAAACCCAACCAGTAAGCAATGGGAAAAAGTCTGCTTGAAGCTGTGAAGATGGTTGAAACATTAGATTTCACGAATGAAGGCAAAGATAATGTTGCAGGATCCAATCTGGGTAGGTCACCGGCAGAGAGAAGATCCCTGAAGATGGGCTCCAGCATGAGTCTGAAAGCTCAGAAGACAAAATCTCTGTTCCAGGTGACCGACCCAGATTGGATCCTGCAATATTATCCTGGGACACGTATATTTGTCTTCATGCGCGATTCTTCCCCAAAAACAAACTCCATTAAATGTAGATTAGAGCCTCTAATCCCAATTCTCAGTCTTTGGTATAGCTTAGACATAAAAATCTTAGCAGTTCCAATAGATACTGTATTGTGACTGAGTCAGTTTGGTTCCTGCAGGATTAGATTTCAGCTGTTCTCAGCATTGGTTCCTCAGATTCTGTAGGAATAATAATTTTTTAAAAAATCTCCCTCAAGTCTGGAGACAGCATGTATGTAACTATTTAAGGTTTTGCAGAATTATAGGAAGTGGTGGTGACTTTTATTTTCTCCTGAGTTTTAAAAAACATTCCATTGTAAAGCAAAGCCTCGGGATTTCCTAGCAACCTTCCATTAAAGTATTAGCAGGTCAAATCCTGCTTAGCTATTCCAAGGCCCTGTTATTCCTGGCCAATATTATCATTTTTCAGAACTGTAGTTCAACAATTTGTGTAAACTAAAAAAAAAGAGATACACAGTGGTGTATTACAGGGGTGGGTTCTAACTTACCTCGCTGCCGGTTCGCTTCCTCCCGGGCCATGTGGCCACACCTCGCAACCCCCCCCCCAAAAGCCAAAAACAAGATGGCAGCGCTTGCACAGTGCCAGAAACTCAGCTTCTGTGCATGCGCAGAAGAAAAAAAATCAGAAAAAAATTCCAAAAAAAAGATGGTGGCGTCCAAGGACCGGCACCGACAGAACCAGTTCTGTGATGTCACCATGATGTCACCAGTGGTTTGCTACCAGTTCTATATAACTGGTGCAAACCAGGAGGAACCCACCTCTGGTGTATTAACATAATACACCTTCTGAAGCCTGTGGTATAAATACTTTCATAAAGATAGCATGATTTGAGAAGGATTTTGTTAATCTACTGGCATAAACTGTATATCAGAAACAGGCAATTGATTATTCTCAGCAAAAAATTAAGACTGGCCTCTTAATATTCTAGTTTCCTCAGTGATTCTGGACAGCCATATACACAAGTTGGAAAAACTATCTACATTTGAAGTCAGGCGAGAGTAAGTCGATTAGAAAGGAAATCAGGGTCTTGGATGTGCAACATGTGCTATTTCATACTCTTGCACTAAACTGAATTTCATTCATTTTATCAATATGTACTGTTTGTCTTCGACCAGGATGGGCAACTTGCAGCCCTTTGGCTGAATGTAGCTTTGGAAAGACTAAACTGCCGAATTTCAGTTTTCTCCCATTGTGAAGTGAGAAACACATGAACACTGGAGTTGAAATTTAAACAAATTAAGCCAATATAAAATAAACACAATAAAACCCCAAAACCCCAGTTTGCCCAAACAGAGGAAAAAGGAAAAAAAGAGAAATTCCCTGCCTTGCATTATTATTATATCTCCTATACTGCTCAATAAGACATGCCCCCAACTACTTCACATCATTAACCCAGCCCTCTTTACAAAGGAAGTGTGTACTCTAGCAAAAACAAATATTACTCGCTCATGTTGTGATATCCCAACAGAACTTTAGTGCGTAATATAATTTCATCTATTTCTGTTTCAAGATAATATCTAGAGGATTCAGTATAAGCATCTATTAAAAGTGTATGTACTTTCAATTGCATGTGTAGAAATAGTAAATAAACATTAGCAATAACAAAAAGGTTTCTCAGATTAAGTTACTGCGACACACTAAGCATATTTCCCCCCTTCTAACATTCTATCTTTTTATCCAAAAGGGTCACTCAAGATGGTCAGTTGAAGATAACATAAAGAAAAATTAAAACGTAACTAAGAACAAAGTTAAATAATACATAAAAAATAATGGACACTTAAAAACATTTTTAGGGCTCAAGGGATGGAGGACAAGGAATGACTCCTTCTTTAAGTAAGCTTAACATGAAAAAGAAATGGGAAATGATGTTTATGGTGGAAATCCACTTTTCAACAGTAATGGCATATTTTCCCCCTGAAAAGTTTTACAGACAGTAATTTTCAGCAGAATTTGTCATTTTAATTTGGAGAGATCCCTGCGGCGAAACATATGTTACAGAACAAATTATATGAGAGGCTGCCCTGCTTTAGAGATTTTGCAAAGTCAACTGGCTTATCTGGCTGTCCATGTACCTTCATTCAGCAAACAAGCAGTCATTGTTTCAGAAACGGATTTAATGACTGTAATTATGGCAATGTCTTGGGATAGCTTATTAATATGGATTCCTCATACGGTTTCCTGCTGGTTTTATATGCCAGGTGGTTGGCATTAGAGATGATCTGAGTTGGGGATGGAGATAAATCATTCTCCAAACATGCTTCTGTAGCTCTTATCACCCTCACAGAGCCCTAATATACAAGAAAGCCTTTGTTATTCCTTCACCATACTGTACATTTGCCTGGATTTTAAAAATTATGCTGATGGTCATCTAAATTAGAGATGATGTGTTTCTGTTCTTCTCTGGGGAAAAGACCCATTCATCAAATCATAGCCAATTGGTGTCCAACCACTCATATCTGTTCTATGTTAATCGGGAATAATTGCATTCCAATTATGCAAGTGAAAATGTATTATTTACTCTTCCTGATTGGCTCTATAATATCTTCAGAAAACAGAATTAAATAAAAGCAGCAGGCTGGATTTGGAACACTTTGACTTAGGAATATGAGGGATGTAGCTTTCTAAATACAGATTTTTCAGAGAAACCTCTCTCACTGAAGCTACAAGTGCTGTGCATCAACAACCAATTCACCAATTCTTTTTCCCATTGTTTGTTTGAAAAATCAAAAGCTTGAAAAGCAACTTGGTACATATCACAGGCTTGAAATATCCTGATTAGCTTGTTAAAGCTGCCATTGGTAAATAATGAATGCATTTGAGTTGATCTTTATTTGATTTGCAGAGATGAGAACTAGGACATTTCACTCAAGATACAGGTAGTTGTCAGCCCTGGAGCCATCTTTAATGGGAGTCCTCAGGGCTGCCACAGCGGTGGATGGGCAAGCTGAGGGAACAGGAGGGGGGAGATGAAGATAGTGTGGGGTGTGTAATCGTAACAACATGTTTCCCTTGGGAGTCAAGGATGTTTAGCCTGCACCTGGGGAGGCGTGACTGGAAGTCAACCAAAGTTGGGACAATGACCTGATTGGACCATGTGATGCACATGTAGATGGAGGGGAAGGAACTTTGACTTTACTTTGGGTGGGGAAAACCCGGGGCTTTCAGATTCGGGTTTTCCCAGATGTGCCAATATGACATTTCTAATAAATGCAAGCATTGAGGAAGATGCCTGCCTCAGAGTTTTGAGTTTTGATTCTGTTGGGGGTGTTACTTGGAACACTCATTTAACGACCATACCAGGGGTAGGTTCCTCCCGGTTCGCCCAAACCGATAGCGACCCGCTGGTGATGTCACTGTCGGTGCCGTTCCGTGCACACCGCCATCTTTTTTTTTTAATTTTGTGCGAACTTTTCCCCTTCCGCGGCTTGAAAAAGGGCCCTCCCACCCGCCCGCTGGTGAATTCCGACCTTTATTTTTCCACCCGAAGCA
The DNA here is from genome assembly GCA_023053685.1 of Diadophis punctatus similis. Classification (NCBI taxonomy): domain Eukaryota; kingdom Metazoa; phylum Chordata; class Lepidosauria; order Squamata; family Dipsadidae; genus Diadophis; species Diadophis punctatus. Next base: position 218,499,246 of record JALIGW010000001.1, on the reverse strand, counting down.
CAACTGATGAGCTCCTCAGCTGTGTTTCGGGCTAATTCCTGCTTCTGAGCATGCGCGGAAGCCAAATTGCACGAGGGAAGGCACGCGCGCAATCGGAGCAAGTGCGCACGCGTGAAACGTCGCGATGCGAACCGGTGGCGAAGGTAAGTGGAACCCACTCCTGGACCATACACAGTTATAGGCCATGATGAAAAAGTAACTTTATGACCAATCCTCTCATGTACAACCATCTCAGGTCTGTAAAGCCAAAGGAAAGCTGAAGTAAGATCCTAAGTCATGGTCTCATTTAGCAACCGTCTTGCTTAATAATCCAGTTGCCAATCCCAATTGTGGTTGCTAAACAAGGACTACCTGGATACAGAGACCTTTTTTAGAAAGCCTGCAGAGAGATTCTTCTATCTGTTGATATGTTGTATTTATTCAAAAAATGAATAGTTGTGGATCCTAGATCACATGTACTAGATCACATTATCCAACGTTTTGTCTGCGTTTGAATGACAAAATGATTTGAAATTATTTGCTGTTTTACGGTAACCTTTATACATTTGAGCTCTACGCATTCAATAAGTGGCCTAATCAAAAGTCTAGCTGAGACGACTCCTCTTTTAATGTAAACACAGTTAGTCAAAATGAAAAATTCATGATATTGTCATACATATGACTGCCTAATCAGAATGAAACATCAGTTCAATAACACTGCAAATGTTTGGTTTGTTATAAAACACCCACATTCATATTCCATTGTTATCAACAATGGTTTGTATTTCTCTGCTCTTCTGAGAATGAGAATATAGCACTGCAGAGGCAAGATAAGCTGCAGGATTAGGTCCCCACAGCCAGAAGGCTTCCAAACAACAGCACAAAATCAGGCCTCTCTCCCTCTCTCTCCCTCCCTCCCTTTCTTTCTCTCTCTCTTTTTTCCTCCCTCCTTATAAAAACATCCTATGAAACAGCTTGTTTTCTCCATTGGAGAAATGGCTCAATTTCTCTGTAGTGCCTGCAGGAAATTTGGAGAAATGGTGGCAGGCAAAAAGGCATGCATTGTTTCTACAAGATCAAGCGAATTATTCATTGTTCAAGGAGGAAAATAAGCAGGCAGGGAGGGAGAAAATGTATCTTCCTCCCTTCCTTTTATGAAAGGAAGCAAAAGGAATCTGGACTTCTCCTGTTTATCATGAGACAGGAAGTGACTGTTTTTTTTCTCCCTTTAAGTAATGGGAAGTGAGGGGGAGACAGTAGGATATCATTCAGTGAACTTTTCATGACTGCCTCCAACATAGAGTCACCACTAAGCGGGGCTCATAACATCCATTTTTACCAGATGAGGGGCAGCAAGAGACATGGTTTCCTATGTGCGCATCTCTCTGCAGCCTTTTGGATAGGCCTGTAGTCCCACACAAGAAGGCAATTCTTAAGGCTTTCTCATATATTTCTCAAAGACGTCTATATTGTCTTTGGCTTTAAAATGAAAGTTCCAAGGCAACTTGCAATAATATGGTTTTTTTTTTAAAAAAGTAATTCATAACAAAATGTGTTGCTGATTTGAACTTTTGTTTGCACCCTGTTGCGCAGTGGAGGCTATCACACTGCTAGGACCAAACTGTGAGGCAAGAGGTCCCTCCAAAGAATTTTATCAGCAGTAATTTTGTATATTTGTGCTTTAAAAAAGAACTAACCAATAGCTAAACACATATTAAAACCCACTGGAACAAAAATGTCCTAAAGGATTGCCTTTTGGGGAAATCCAACATATGAAAAACTTCATAAAAATATAGCTTTATTGACTCCAGGTCAACATTTTTGTTCGTTCTTTATTTTTTTTTCCCTTAATGCAAGATAAGACATAAAATCTCTCAAGGACATTAAAAAATGGACACCAGCAGACAAATGTTTTTCTAATATGCTTTTCACAATAGCACAGCATCAATTCTGTGTTTGTTTTCTAGATGTAGTCCTTCAGTTATGGTGACATTTCTGACACTAAACAAAATGAACGTACATGGCCCTCTTTGATTATAAAGACTACAGGTAGTCCTTGACTTACAACCATAATTGAGCCCAAGTAACACAGTTGTTAACTGAAACTGGCTTCCCCATTGACTTTGCTTGTCAGAAGGTCGCAAAAGATGATTGCATGACCCTAGAACAGGGGTCTGCAATCCGCGGCTCTGGAGCCGCATGTGGCTCTTTCATCCCTCTGCTGCGGCTCCATCGCTCAAAACATGAGTCACAACTGCTAATGTGTGACACTCGCCGGCACGCGATTTATTGAGCTTTTCGACCCATCTTTTTTTTTCAGAGTTCAAAATGTTTTTGTTGCATGCAGAAATAATTTGTTTTCTATGTAGCAGTTCATTGATTACATACAGTAAATGCAACACACTAGTTTTTTATAGAAAGGTGAAAAACAATATATGCAGTGTTATCTTTATTTTAGATGTCAAAAGGTTTTTGTGGCTCCCAGTGTTTTCTTTTCTGTGGGAAATAGATCCAAATGGCTCTTTGAGTGTTTAAGGTTGCCGACCCCTGCCCTAGAACACTGCAACCGTCATAAATAGGAGCCAGTTGCCAAGTGTCTGAATGTTGATCATGCAATCATTGGAATGCTGCAATAGTTGTAAGTGTGAAAAACATTCCAGTCACTTTTTTCAGTGCCGTTTTAACTTCAAACGGTCACTAAACAAACTGTTGTAAGTCGAGGACTACCTGCATTCTGGGGTGAATGTTACCTTCAAATGGAGATGGGCTGGATTTTAGATAATGTTGGATTAGATGACCTGCTGTTCTTTTGTGCGCTTGCAGTTTTATGATGCACCTAATCATATGGATGCTGGAACAATTACTCCAAAGATGAACAGCATCAGTACATGGCATGGCCTGACAAATGCTGGGAAACATATTTTTATTTTATATATTGGCATAGACAGATTTACCTAATCATCTATGGGAGGGACCCTTGACATATTTTCTCCTATCAGTGGCACATTTTTGCAAGGAAGCCAGGAGCCTGACCCTCCCAATATTCCGTATTTAGCACGATAGCAGAAGAATGTTAATGCCACGCAGGCAGAGAAGGCACTGTAGAAGGATTAAAGGGATGCATTTTGATTTTCTATAGATACTGAAGCTTGTATCAGAAGGGGTGGGTGGGGGTGGGGAGAAGAGAAAACAGTATTTTGAAAGGGCCCATATGTGAAATGAGTTTTGGGGGGTCAAAGAGTTATCATAACTCTCCACTTCCTGTCAAGAATTGCTCAAATCATCAGAAAGCTTGAAGAAATCTTTTGACAGGCAGTCCTCTAGTTAGGACCATAACTGAGGCCCTAATTAAGGCCATGAAGTGGGTCACATGACCAGAATCAATTTTACAACTCATGGGGGAAGTTGTTAAGCGAGCACATTGGCTGTAAAGTGAATGTGGCGGCCATTAAGCAAATCCATTGTTTGCTATGAGGTGGTTTTTGCCGAACACTGCAAGTAAACACCGGTTTCTGGCAAAAATGTCACGTGATCATGGGGCACTGCAAACGGCCGAGGGCCTAAAATGTGGCCATTTGACTGCAGGCAGAGAGGGGCAGATGTTGGATCTTCATAACTTTTTCAGAATCCAGAACTTCGGTCACTAAGTAACTGGCCTTAAGTCAAGGATTACCTGCAGTTCCAATTCTCTTCTGGAGTAATTTGTTATTTAGGAATTGGGGAAGGCAAATGGCAGTTCCTTTGCGGTAGCTGCGTAACACTCCTCCGTAAACCTCAACTGCTAGGCCTATTCTGTGCTCAAAGTTCAGGAAGTCCGCATAAATCAGGAAAACTTGGTGAAGGGGAAGTAAGGCAGCTTGGCTTGGATCTCTTCAAACCTGGAGCTGACACAGCTGCTTCAGCTGATATCCTGTCAGGCAGTGCTGGAAGCTCTGAAATTCAGGTGTTAAGGGGGATGCTGTCTGCCTTCTTACATTAAAAGGAAGCCTGTGTACTGTGCACTTTTTTCTCACTCAATCCAAACCCCTAAGGAATTATTTTGCACACATACTATATAACCTTTTGATAGCTACATTGACAATTATTGAAAAGGTGCAATCCAATATTTTTTGGATTCCAATAAATGTGCAATCCAATTTATTTTGGATTCCAATCAGCTATAATGAAACACTGCAAAATAAGAGCAAATCCAATAGAAGTCACTGAGTCATTGATCTCTCCTAAGCACTGGTGACTCTGTAATTTTGTATTACCAGTAGCTCTGCTACCATTAAAGTCCCACCTAACAAAGAAAGCTTCTTTCCCCCCAAAACAAGTAAAATCTCTATTTTCAGCAGACAGCTGAACCAATTGCTTTCTCTCATGGGCTACACTCCTTTGGAAAGAATTTCTTGGGGAAACCTTAGGTGGGGCTTTAAGTAAGCAGTGGATGGATTCAAAGCCAAAGGTGAGGCTATTGGTGCACTTTGTCTGACACCTCTTAAATCCCCCATTTCCTGTTTCTTTTTTGCCTAACTGTATCTTTTACTCCTTTTTTTTCATCCAACAGTTCTAGAAATAGGACAGGTCAGTGCCATTGCTTATAGTTAAATTGATTTAGGGTGTGCCCATAGGATCAGAGAGTAGCAACTATATGCATTTTACTTTAGTAAGTCAAAATAAAAGCCGTTGAGTGAGGGCTAGCAAAAATCAAAGGCATAACTGCAAAAGCAGTGCATTTGCAAATATTTTCCACAGAAGAGGAAAGACAGCAAAATATCTTGCATCCTTCCCTTGAAACTCCACCTAACAACCGGAAAACATGTTTACACATTTCCACTGAAGCAGGATACGGGTCTCAATGCCATCCCATCACTTGGCAATTTGACAACTTCGGATGAAGTCTAAACTTAGTCAACAACAATTAGTTTATGTTAATATGTCTGCTCTCATAGACCTTCACACCCTTTGATAACCGTCTGTGGCCTCAACACGTGACAGGAACGAGAGATACAGACAGTCTCCACTGTACTGGATTTGCTCTTACCCTACATCTTTTTTTCCCTGTTGGTTTTAAAGTGGGAGGCAGGGCCTAATTCTGATGTAAGGTACTTCTGTACAAGCCACATTCCCTGTTATTATGGGTAAAAATACTAACGGCGTCGAACGTTATGAAACCAGTTCCCGATAAGTTCCCATCCCTCTCTAGCTTGCAATATGATCTCGGCCTAACTTCTCAGTTCTCAGGGTCGGGTTGAGGATCAAGTGTTGGTTCATCACCGCCCACATGAATCTCCCTGGGCTAACTCGGTTCCTGCTATAACTTTTCAACGAAGTACATAACATTCTGGAAACAGGAAACACGCCCACCCACTTTCCCCCCTCAATCGGCTGTCATTCAGTGGCTGTAACGCCAGTTCTGAAAAACGATTGGAAAACAAAAATGCATTGTGGCTAAATATAGACCGTCAGTTTGGGGCTTGGCTCTCGTGTTACCGAGAGACAGTTCCCTGTCTGTGTTTGAGCAAGGTGCTAACACCTCAAAGAGGGCACAGAGAAAGAAGCAGAACGCAGTTAAACAACTGCATTTCCCCACCTTTTGGTGAAAAGGGAAATCAACCCCTTAGTCGCTCCCTTTCAGCTCCCCTTTCAATTACACTTTCAGCTACGCCGTTGAAAATAAAAAATAAAATAAAGGTTGATCTTTGCAAACGAGCGTTGTAGTTGGATTCCTGCCTTGTCCCAGGCACGCATGCACAACTTTCTCTGCTTGCTTTTCACACCCACCAACACTCGTAAATGCAGTCAAGAGAGCAGTAAAGTTTCCAGAACTTACTTTAGAAAGTTTTTTTTTGAGAGAAAAGAGAGAGCAAGGCAGCGATTCCCCCCCTTTATTCCCCCCTTTCTTTTTTAAACACACGAAGCGTAAGAGTTATACGTTTGTCATTTTGCACAAGGAGCGGTTTTGAGTACTCACGCGGAGCAGAGGTTGTTGTACTGTTAAGGAAATTCATCCTGTAAGCATTCAGAAATGCTCCCCCTTTGCTTTCTTTTTTTATTATTTTTGCACTGACTGTGTGCTTTCCTATCCACGTCCAAAGATGAATGAAGCAAAGCTGCAGCAAAGACCGGGGAAGCAAACGGGAGAAAGCCTCGCTTGTTCAGATGCTTCCAGCATGGTTCTTGACCATTTACCACTGGAAAAGGAAACAGCACATTCAGCTCGCATGAAAAGGGGAGGAGCCTTGCTTTTTTAGATAAGCACCAGCTTCTTTTTTTTTTTTTTACATGCAGTCTTCCTCTTTTGCCAATATTTACTGTGGGACATTTCCATCTTTAGCAAGGGATACAGTTTTCATTGTTCTTTTGCCTCTACAATCAACAGGTTTTGCAGAGTTTTGTAATCTTTCTAAAACTTTAAAAAAAACTTATGAAGCAGTAGAAATACTGAAAAAATGGAGCACAAAATGAGAAGTCCCTTCTTTTAATTTCTAGCTCGTTGTAAAATCTTGAGATGGCCTTGAAGCCAGCTAAAATGTTATTTATTCTCCGTAATAAATCAATAATAATACACAGAATACTTCCCTTACAAGATTTTAAGGGAAGTATTCTATGTATACTATATATACTATTTATTATTTATTATTTATTAGTGAGACTTATATACCGCCTCATAGTGCAAACACTCTCTAAGCAGTTTATACCATTAAGCAATGTATATTTATTATTACTATGGGTTGTAATAATGTATATTTATTATTACTATAGGTTGTAATAATGATTATCTAAAATCTTGAGAACTTCAAAGCATGAGCTCTAGCCCCACCTTAAGCCTGAAAGCCAGCCTGGTGACTTTGGGCCAGTCTCTCTCTCTCAGCGCAACCCACCTCACAGGGTTGTTCTTCTGGGGAAAATCAGAGCAGGAAGGAGTATTAGGTACATTTGCTGCCTTAAGTGTAATAAGGTGTTGAAGGGTTAAAAATCTAATAAATTGTGTAGATGATTATCATGAACAATGACCGTAAAGAAGATCAAGTTCCTATAAAGATAGTTCTGTAAGATTTAAAAATCTTTGTTATCATGAGTAAACATTTGTGTTCATGTTTTTAGGAACTTATTTTGAATACTTTGCTTTGCTCTGATACTGGAAACACTAATCAGAGATTCTTTTGTTTATTTTGTTTGTTCTTGGTTTTCAATCAGTAATTCAAGTAGCTGATAATGTTGGGTCATGTCCTTCTCTTTCTCTAGCATTTAGGAACATGCAATTTCCTGTAAGGAATATTATTCTAGTCATTCATTTATCCATTCCATGCTTAATGCATCCTTCCTTCTCACAATCCAGGATTTCAAAAAAAAGGATACACAAATCTTCTCTTGTCCATTTTATTTATATAAATGGCTTGTGAGATTGGATAGGTCAGAGGCTACAGACAGTACAAACACCTCCTAAAATAATAAAAGAATGTGGGCAATTCCCCCTTGGCACCATAAATAAAATTAAAAATTTATCTGGAATTAGGATTGGGAAAGGAAGGAAAAAAAGGGAAGGAAGGAAGGAAGGAAGGAAGGAAGGAAGGAAGGAAGGAAGGAAGGAAGGAAGGAAAGACATCACTTACATTTACTGTACAGGCTGAGACTCGGAGTACAGATCAAGTGAAGAGCAAAGCCAAGAGAGAGTTTTCATAATCACTTTACCTATGCAAACCTGAATAGGTTTAAAAACTAATTGCAAACACCTTCCAAGTTGCCTGCAAGCCCCCCCTTCCTCCTGGTGTCCCAACTCATAGTTTACAAACCTCTGTATTAGGCTGCTAGATAGTTATTGAGACATGTGGCACAAAAACCTAATGGGAGTCTTAAGTCTTCCAGTCTTAAAGCTGATTTAGAGTTGTCTGCAACTGCCTTTAGCCGTCGTCACTACATACCTACACAGCAAAGCTTGATGGGTAAGTTGAGGTTGCAGGGGGCTGATGCTCACACCTTCTGAATTCCAACTGTGCATTGTGCAGAGGTGTGCACCCTGCATGTTGATTGGTTTTGACTTACTGCCAGTAGGTGAGTAAGGCAAGGTAAATTCACAACTTCTGGAGGCAAGCCATTCCACTGATTAATTGTTCGGAAATTTTTCCTTAGTTCTAGGTTGCTTCTCTCCTTGATTAGTTTCCACCTATTGCTTCTTATCCTGCCCTCAGGTGCTTTGGAGAATACCTTGACTCCCTCTTCTTTGTGGCAACTTCTGAGGTATCGGAACACTGCTATCATATCAGACCTACTCTTTCGCTTTGTTAGACTAGACACACCCAGTTCCTGCAACCATTCATTGTATGTTTTAGCCTCCAGCCCGCTAATCATCTTTGTTGCTTTTCTCTGAGACCCTTTCTAGAATCTCAGTATCTTTTTTGTATCATGGCGACCAAAACTGGTTGAAGTGTTCCAAGTGTGGTTTTATCATATCATTGTGAGAATACCTACTGAGAGTCCTCCTACCTGCAAAGGCCCATTAATTATGGAAGAGATGGATCTGGTAGGCCTCAATATTATATCCCCCCCTCCTCCCACACTACAATTTTCCTAAAAGAGTTAAGATGATTTTATTTCATTGGGCTTTTGAATAAAGTTGCCATTATGTGTTCTTCCCTCACCCGGTAGGAGAGTTACTGTATCCATTGTTTTGATTGGGTGGTTATTATTTTCTTGTTTGCCAACCAGAATCTGGGTAAAGTGGAACAGCTTTAAAAGGTTGCAAAACAAACAAATAAATGCTAATCTCACAACAATGCTTGGATGCAGTGCAGCCTGATAGCACAAAGTCTCTCAGAGTAGGCATTGTTGGAGAGCAAGCACAATTCACTGCATAAATAGTACCCAGAAAGATAACATTGAAAGAGATTCTAGAGTCATCTAGTGCCAATTGACCTTTCCATGCAGGGTCTGCAATGCAGGGAGCTGCTACAACCTCCTTGGTGACAGAAGGCTGTCTGGCCTCTGTTGAAATGCTTCTAGCAAAAGGAAGAACATTGACTCCTTCCACATTGCAGATAGTTTTTGTTTCTGAAATGTTCCCATAATGTTTAACCCAAATCTAGTTTCCATGATGAGGGGACCTTGGTGATCTCTAAGTTTCATTGTTTTCTTGCAGACGTTTCATTACCCAAACTAGGTAACATTATCAGTGCTAGTCCTAGTACTGGTGTTTACCTAATTTGGGTAATGAAACATTTGCAAGAACACAATCAAGTTCAGAGAGCATCAGGCACCCCTCATTTCAACCCTGAGCTACAAATATTCTCCTTTAATTTCCATAACATTTGAAGAAGCCATGGGCTCAGACAATGTAACATACCAAAGAGGTATTCTGCAGGCGTTCATCAGAGAACCTTCCTTATAAGGGAGAGAATGAATAGAATTGTTTGAGGCCACTAGCCTAGGACATAAATGTGTTCATCTCACCCATGATTATAAACGGAGGAAGAAATGCAAAACAGTAAGAGGCCAATAGGTCTATAGTCTTTAGTACATATGCATAGATGAGAGGAATATAATTGAATTGCTTGGGTAACTATTTGAACTGAAATATTCCAAAATGAGGGCCATAATTGTCATGATGTGGAACATAGCAAAATATTTAGCTAAGACCCTGAAATACTATTCTCCTTCATATTACTGTCATAATATTCAGAGAAATGTAAATTGGACACACAATTTTATTCCATTTTGCTTATAATAAAAACTCATAAGCATATTAATTTACAGTTTAAAAAATGGGGAGGAAGGGAGCGGAGTGTTCACAGGAGAAGGTGGAGTCTTATCTTAATCCATAAGCCACTAATACTGTGGGATGACATACATTTGGGGCCATAGATGGCCAAGGCAACAGTACAGATTTTCAGATGGAGATACAAAGAAGGTAAGCCATGCGAGTACAGTAGATGGTGAAACCTTCTTTTCCTAGTGCAAATGAAAGAAGCAAGCCGTACTGTATTCTACTCATTTTCTTTAAGGCAGGTGGGAATGAAACCTACTTCCTGCCATAAATCTGTGATGTAATTGTGCCTTTGCTGTTGGTGTCGAGAGTGCAATTCCACTTCCTGTGCAAATGAATGAAGATAGGATATTTCATTCACCCATAGAGAAGAAAAATTGCATGGTGGGACAAAATGAGTAGTATGTCTCTATCCACAACTTTGTCAAAAGATGACAAGCCATAAACACTCCCTCATTAAGTACAGCTGCAATTGTCCCTCTGCTCATTCTAAAGTATCAAGGCTCTCCTTTATTTATCAATAAAAACATTCAGCAAGAATCTTCCCAGTATTCAAATATCTTCTTTAATTGTTACAGAGAAGGTTAGAAGAGGCATATTCACAATGCTTAGAATAGACCAGGAGGAAGGTTGAGAACTGGGAACAAAGCAAAGCCTAATTCTCCTCTTTTCTTTTCTTTTTTGCAACTGCCCTGAGGGTAGGCAACAAATGGACAATGAGGAAACAAGAAAAGGACTGTGTCACGCCCTTTAATTATTAAATTCCTCCTTGTGTGAATTTTTCCGGTTAGAAGCTGTGGGCAGTAAAATAGAAATGACTAAAAGGGTTATCAAATAACTTCTGCCTGAAGAGCACTGCCCTTTCCCAGGAGAATCTATAAAATAGCAAAGATTATTTATGGGGAGGGAATTTGTAAATGACCGTTAACTAGAATATTCATCACATTTCCCAATAAATAAGTATCCATATTGGGACAGAGAAAAAGATATTTATTTATTTATTTAAAGATATTTAGATATCTATTCTCAGCGTTTAGATATTTTTCTCTGGGGTGAAGGCGTTTCTGTAATTTGGTGGAACTGCTTATATACAGTATATTCTAGTCAGTCTGAGGACAGGTTTATGGAAATCAAGGTCTAGGCATGAGAATTCTTGAAATTATTCCAGCTATTAAGGGTTTTTACATATTCAGATGGATAAAGCAAGTTTGAACTAATTGAAAGAGAATGAACAACTGTGACTTGTCTATTTTTCATTCATGATATGTAATTTTGAAACTATAGCAGGATATATTGTGACACCTTGAAACATCTTAACTGACTGCTATCATCTACCTGCCACAGATCTTAGCATGACTGATTTTTAAGTAGACATCTAGAGAACTGCACTGTTTTGGGATCTATAGAAAGAAGGATGACTGCTGACATAAAATGGAACTGCTTTGGCTTGCCAAGGTCTGACAATTTTTGTGACTCTGTATATAGATAGTCCTCGACTTACAACCACAATTGAGCCCAACATTTCTGTTGTTCAGTGAGATGTTGGTTAAGTGAGTTTTGCCCCATTTTATGACATTTCTTGCCATAGTTGTTAAGTGAATCTCTGCAGTTGTCAAGTTAGTAACCTGGTTGTTAAGTGAATCTGGCTTCCCCATTGACTTTGCTTGTCAGAAAGTCGTAAAAGGTGATCACATGAACCCAGGACTGTCAGACAGTGATTTTATGTTGCCTGTTACATGTATATGCAGGGGGATCCATCCCTATCAAATATTATGGTTTATTCCTGAGCACGTGATTAATATGTTCCTAGTACGCATGTACATTTCTTTTGATTCTTCCCTTTTGTTCTCTGCTTCTGACGAAGCAACACCTCTTTTATATAGCCAGAATGTGATTTCTTATTTTTGTATCAAAATAAATATCTTATACATTAGAATTATAATGCGGTTTATTTTAACAATGTCAGAGTTCCAGGAAAAGATTCATTTCGCCTCTGATAAGAGTAATTCTTATCCCAACAAGGACACTGCAACTGTCATAAATATGAACTGCTTGCCAAGCATCTGAATTTTGACCCCAGGACCATGGGGATGCTCCGAAGGTCGTAACTCTGAAAAATGGTCATATGTCATTTTTTTCAGTGCTGTTGTAACTTTGAATGGCCACTAAATAAACTGCTGTAGGTCGAGGACGACTTGTATTGTATCTTTAAATGAGCAACATTGGTGTCATTTTTAAATCTGTTCAGAAGTCTACCCACCTCCATCTTTTGATTGCAGTTTGAGTAAAGGGCTAGCAGGGCTGCTTCTAATAATAAACTGCATACCGATCATTCTTTGTTCAGAGGCATTCAAGTTGTATCAGATTGGCTTCCATTCAAGAGGTGGCAACTCTGGAGGAGCCCAAGAACAAAAAATTTGCACTATGCTCAAGAGTGTTTATAACCACTGCCTAAAACAAATCAGCCTCCTAGAGGCATCAAGATAATATTTACTAGTCAACCCCTTTCTTAACATGGATGTTTGGAGGACATTCATTCTGAGAACTTCCTGTTTTTCATCCGGTATAGGATGAAGAGCTGCTGACTCTAGTTGTCAATGAAAACCCTGCTAAAACATTGAGCACATTGTTTATGACTTTAGTACAGGGTTGTGCAACCTTTTTGGGCCAGGGGATGCATGCCAAGAGCTACAATTCCAAAGTGTCAATGGGGCCAGGACAAAAACATAATGGAATGGAAATGTCAGTAAAATAAGTAAATTACATATATTCAGTAGGATTCATGCCACATGCTTTAACATTTCCCCCTTCTATCCCATTTCCCAACCTGTCAGTATACGTCCCTTGGGGAGGTGCAGATAAAGTCCAGCGTAGGCGTGAAGAAACTTATTTGTTACAATAAATCCACCTTTTCCAAAGTTTTGTTGTATTGATTTCATTATCCATTTGTGTTTGTTGTGGTGTTTGGATTGTTTGTGGGGGGGTTAAGAGCATTAAAGGAGTGTGTGATAGCAAAACATTTAGGAACCCCTGAATTACAGGAAGATTCCTTTGAGTTGAGCTTGATGCTTTGTTAACTACATGAATACATCTACCAGTCATTTTGGGGGATAATTCAAAGTGGTTTCCTGTTACTTTTTACCAGTTTAATTCGCAGCCCTGGCACTTCCTATGGATCTGCCAACCAAACATTAACAAGGTCTAATCTATTTAACTTTCTTTCAAAATCCAATCAGATGGGCACAGGGGTGGGTTCTAACTTATCTCGCTGCCGGTTCGCTTCCTCCTGCGCCACGTGGGCGCGTGCATGCGCAGTGGCAAAAAAATCCCCAAAAATTATCCCCCCCAAAGCCAAAAACAAGATGGCGATGCATGCGCAGTGCTGGAAACTGGGCTTCTGCGCATGCGCAGAAAAAAAACCCGGACCCCCCTCCAAATTTTTTTGAAAAAAAAATCCCCCAAATTTTTTTTAAAAAGATGGCGGCCTCCATGGACCGGCACCAACCGAACCGGTTCCATGATGTCATCGTGATGTCACCAGTGGATTGCTACCGGTTTTGGCGAACCAGTCCGAACCGGGAGAAACCCACCTCTGGATGGGCGGGATGCTGTAACCTGCTGTGACTCTTTTTTACTTTATGAATCAGCAGCATTTGGGAAGATTTGGGGGGGGGGTAGTTTTTAGCCTGCAGAGTTGACACTGTGCACTCATTGTCTAGCATGAGCCGGAGAAGAGGAGATACCAATGTGACTACAAGACTTCGCATATTAACTTGGCTCATTTGCCAGAGTGAATTGTGCCAGATTTTTGAGGTTAGCAAGAAGAGAAAAGCTCTTCCAAAGCATGTTCAACATTCTTGCCATAGTTTAAGGACTGTCCTTGGATCCTGAAGGTGAAATAGTCCAAAGTAAAAGAAGGGGGGGGGGGGGAGAAAGTGAAATTCCTATGGCTATTTAAAGTTTAATCCTCTCTGTTTATAACATATCCCTCTACAATACTTAGATTAGGTCTCCCCTGCTTTTTCAAAGCAGTTATTGGATTTCATAGGTGCAGCTGAGTTTTCTGCATTTAGGAAGAGAGAGAAAAAAGACTGAGGACAAAAGACTGCCTTGTTTTCAGCAGATCTGCCACCCAATTTATGTCACGGGTGTCAAACTTGTGGCATCACATTGCTGTCACGTGACATTTTGTGACATTTTTCCCATTTGTGGAGCTGGGCATGGCCTGTGTGTGATGCATCCGGCCTGTGGGCCGCCATTTTGACACCCCTCCTTAATGTAATGAAGTTGAACTCTTTTCAGAATTGGGGAGTTTCTGCCAGAAATACGATCCTTAGATTATAACTAAAGGTAACTGGGAAGCAAGAAGAGATGTGGGCTTTTCATTGCTCCAACTGTTATGCTCTTTAGTAGGACTTGTAAATAAGAGATTGTAAAGATTGTTTCCTGATGGAATCTTGGCTGCCCTCCCTCTGATATCATGCAGATTGAAGTAAACAAATGGAGGAAGGAGATATTGTTGTTGCAGATGTTTTTTTAATCTGACTCTCTTGGACAAGCTGTCTGGAATTTATGACACACACTGGCCCTCTCATGCAATCTTTCCTTTGGCCTCCTTCAGAAAAGAACCACCCTATCCTTCTTTCCCTCTGCCCAACATGAGTTAAATGGAAAATAAATTGAAAAACAACAGAAAACTTGGATAAGACGTTTCTCTCTCTCCATGTAGGTCGGAGGTCAGGGGAAAATATTAAGTGCAGCATACAAAGGAGAAATCAAAGATCAGAACTGTATGTTTGTAAGAGGCCTTTTTAAGATTAAAAGCTGCACAGGCAAAATATCCATTTGAACTATCCATCTCCTATGGGCACCTTCTCACTGTATTCATTGGCAAGGCGTTTTTCCCCTCAATTGCTTTTGTCCACTGAAATCAACAACCCAGTTAACTTGAAACATTGGAATGACTCACAGGTTCAGCCTCTCTACAGGATCTGGAATAATTATCTCATCATTTGTCTCCTGCTTGCTATCTAAAAAGCACCATGAGGTTCCTTGAGAGGAATCTTACTGGCAAGTAAGGAGCCGAGGTGGCGCAGTGGTTAAATGCAGCTACTGCAGGCTACTCCCGCTGACTGCTAGTTCAGCAGTTCAGCTGTTCAAATCTCACCAGGCTCAAGGTTGACTCAGCCTTCCATCCTTCTGAGGTCGGTAAAATAAGGACCCAGATTGTTGGGGGCAATATGCTGAATTCTGTAAAACCGCTTAGAGAGGGCTGTAAAGCACTATGAAGCGGTATATAAGTCTAAGTGCTATTGCTATTGCTAAGTAGTCCTTGTGGGTGGGTGAGAATTCAAGTTGGCATATCGTAACATTAAACTCCCTCCAGCATTTTGAAGAATATCCATTAGACTGTGCAACAGTTTCTGAAAGGAAGGTACATACAAGACTCATTACGGTAAGCCTTACATGGGATGAAATATAACAGACAATGTTGTCTTCCCCTGCTTGGGGTCACGTGAGGGGCATCCGGCATTAAGCTCACCTTTATTGGAAACCAGATGCTGAGTTCAATTGATTTTGATGTGATATTGCAGGACTCTTTTATATTTTTACACTGTACACCATCACCATTTCTGATACTTCAGAGAGATGAGGAAAATACTTATACATTCAATAGAACCCTTTTAAAATTAATGAGAGTGTCTGCTGCTACCACTGTTATATATATTGTTCTTTTCTTTTTAGATTTGCGGCTGTTACACAGTAACTGGCCTTTTGGAATTTCAATTTTCACATACTGCAGCCTATGTAGAAGTGAACATCTCATTAAAGGGACTGGACAAGGACAACAATTAAATTAATTAAATTAAATTACCCTAATAGCTTATATATTAGTGATAATGAGGTAATATTACACTAATAAGGATGACTGGAGAAGGTTTATCATTCTCCCTCATCTGCCTTGCCGGAAGCATGCAAAAAGCTGTTAATTCTTCTAGCAATCCTTTTCAGCGCTACCTGCTTTTGCTAGTAATACCTCTGTGGATTATCTAGTAATTCTTTTTGTATGTAGTCTTCTATCCTTTAAGATTTGATTCGTAGAAATTGTTCAAAGTAGGCCCACTTTATTGTCCTTGGTCAAACAATGAGGTAATAAATCTGCTCCACCTGGAATGAGTCCTTATGACAACCTTACCCTTATGGAGTTACAGTGCATTCCCACCGAGGTTTAGTTTTGGGGCACCACAGAAAACTAAAGTGTCTTCTGTCTTCTTCTGGTGGAGGACCTGAATAGCTTCTTGGCCTGCTTTGAGGTTAAAAGACCTGTCTCTGTTGCTCTAGCCCAGTGCTTCTCAAATAGTGGGGCGGCCCCCCCTGTATATGTATGTATGTATGTATGTATGTATGTATGTATGTATGTATGTATGTATGTATAAGATCATACACCAGAGTAATATACATGTTGCACAGACTATGAAAACATATGACTAGCTTTCCCCCCCATAACCACTTGTATAAGGATTATTCTTTATATTATTCATGTTGTCTTGTATTCTTGTATGTCCATGTATGTCCATGCAGCAGTAGAGGCTAAACCAGAGGTGGGCATCACATACTGTAACAACCGGTTCGCCCAGCACTGGAAATGTGTGTGCGGCATAAAAACACACGGCAATTTGCAATGTGCACGCCTTGCGCACATACGTGTGGCATCAAAAAACACAGCAATTTGCTCGCTTGCACCTTCCATGCATGTATGCAGCGTCAAAAACACAGCAATATAGGACGGGATTGCGCCTGGGCGGGTGCGCGGGCTACCCCCACCCGCAGGTTGCAACTACCAGTTCGCCTGAACCGGTCCGAACCGGCAGCAGCCCTTCACTGGGCTAAACCAATTTCATTGTATACATGATATACAATGACAATAAAGGCTTTGAATTGATATTAGACACAACTGTGTGATCTTGCGTGATGTTGATAACCATCTTCCATTAATTTCCTTGATAAAAATCTGCCAAATAATCCCGTCTCATGATCTTATCCCTGAAACCTCCCCTGTTTTTGTTTGAAATTCTAGGAGAGACTTCTTTTCACAAAATAGGAACTTTTAGAAGTTCTAGATTAGCCAAAATTGATTAGGTATGTCAATCTAGATCTAGATCAGCCAAAATTGATTAGGTATGTCAATTGCCCAGCTGGATGCCTTGACTGAAAATACACTTAGTTAACAAGGAAACTTTTTAAATTATAGGACTACGGTATCATTACTGGAGATAATATAATTAAGATGACAGCATAGAGATGCAGCTCAGACTCAGTAACCCCAGCAATCACAAAGGCCTTATAGTACAGATTAACAGATTATCTACTAATATGCATACTGTAGCACTAATCATCTTATCAGGCCACTCAGAAGTGCACTGATTTAAAGAGAGAGGGCACATATCCTATGAAATGATTTAATTAGCTGACCTGGCCATGATAATTATAGCTGATATGAAGGGAAACATTTGCATAATAAGCTTGATAAAACTTCTTTTAAAAAGGAGATGTACTTCAAATATATAAGACTTTATGAAGGAAGGTTAAAATTCCTCAATATAAACTTGGGCTAGGTATTTTTTCTTATTTGTTTATTTATATCTCGCCTTTATTATTTTTATAACTCAAGGTAGTGAACAAACACAATAGTCCTTCCTCCTCCTATTTTCTCCAGAACAACAGCCCTGTGAGGAAGGTTGCGCTGAGAGGGAGTGACTGGCCCAAAGTCATCTGGCTGGCTTTCATATGCACCTCTTATTGTTCTATCTTATTTTTCCTCTAAAATAGTCTTTCCAGTCTGGTATTCTTCAGATTATTGGACTCCTCCTAATTTATAACTAAGCTACAGACTGGGAATTTAATGTTCTAAGGCAGGGCTGTCAAACTCCTGGCCCATCGGCCGGATGCGTCACGTGCTGGCCACGCTGGTTTAGCGAAGGGGGGGGAAGTCTCAATACATCATGTGATGCTGCCATGATGCCGTGAGTTTGACATCCCTGTTGTAAGGAGTTCATAATTCCCCCTTTCCCATTTTATCCTGCAAAAAACCCTGTGTGGTGGGAAAGGTTGAGAAATGGGGAGCGGGATTTAATATAATTCCATGATTTAAAGGTAAGTGTGCACCTCAGGCTTTCAGCCTTCTTCGAAACAGTAAACATTGCATTAATTAATATTACAATATTTTGTCAAATAATTTGTTTGCTTTAGTGATAAGCACAAATAGAGATATTCTAGTTATAGAAGGGAAATAAATCAATAATCATTTAAGGTTAAGATAGAATAATTAATTGTTTGGTTAAGTTCCTAAATGATATGTTGGAACATAAAGTCAGTGGTTGTATTTGACCCAACATTCTAGAGCCAGAATGTGATTTGGTGGATTTGGCCTAGTGTATACTAAGAATCCATCAGTACAGCTTGTAAATCATGATTTATTGTCTGTTTTGGAAATAGACCTTATTTGACTAACTTACAGTATTTCATAGATTAATGCAATGTGTGAACCAAATCAGTGTCTATTTTATGTATATTTGGGGAAATTCTAAATGGAATGGGTGACAATAATATATAGAGGAATAATTTTGGAATGCTGTTGCATGGATATGAGTATAAAAGAAAGAGGGGATGAAAGGAACAGTAAATGAAGACAGGCCTTATTATGGAATCTTGAATTTAGATGGATGGATGGATGGATGGATGGATGGATGGATGGATGGATGGATGGATGGATAGATAGATGATAGATGATAGATAGATAGATGATAGATAGATAGATAGATAGATAGATAGATAGATGATAGATAGATAGATAGATAGATAGATAGATAGATAGATAGATAGATAGATAGATAGATAGATAGATAGATAGATGATGGATGGGTGATTGATAGATAAATAGGTAGGTAGGTAGGTAGGTGAGGATGGTAGAGAACAGGAAGGCCTGGAGGAACGTTGTCCATGGGGTCTCGATGAAGGATGGGTTCTAACTTAGCTTGCTGCAGGTTTGCTTCCTCCCACGAGGCACGCCTCGTGGGTGCCCGCAGGCTTTGTGTGCGCACGCATGCGCAGTGGCAAAAAAATCCAATTTTTTTAAAAGCCAAAAACAAGATGGCAACCGCATGTACAGTGCCAGAAATTCAGCTTCTGTGCATGCTCAGAAGAAAAAAAATGTAAATTTTTTTAAAAATTTTTAAATTTTTTAAAAATTTTTTTATTTTTTTAGTCCAAAATTTCTGTTGTTAAGCAAGACACTGGTTAAGTGAATTTTGTCCCATTTTATGACTTTTCTTGACACAGTTGTTAAGAGAATCCCTGCAATTGTTAAGTTAGTAACACGGTTTTTAAGTGAACCTGGTTTTCTATTGACTTTGCTTGTCAGAAAGTCACAAAAGGTCACAATATGACCTCGAGACACTGCATATGTAATAAATATGAGCCAGTTGCCAAACATCTGGATTTGGATCACATGACCATAGGGGATGCTGCAATGGTCAAAAGTGTAAAAAACAGTCATAGGTCACTTTTTTTCAGTACCGCAGCAAGCATTTGGCAACAGTACTTGGGAATGGGGAAGGACAACAGAAGACTTTGATAAATATTATTATTATTTTATTTTCTATAAAATAAATATATAAATATTTGCATCTTTAGGTTAATATGAAAAATGTTTAGGAAAAAGAATATTCATTTGATCTTGTAACTGTATGCAAGCACGATGAAAAATTTTTTGAATTGCAGTTGAGTTATACTTAGAGGTTTCAATGTTCAATCTCTCTCTCTCTCTCTCTCTCTCTCACACACACACACACACACACACACACACACACACACACAAACACACATACACACACACAAACACCCACTCAGATCTGCCCTCTGAAGGTTAAGATGAATTGTCCTTGTAATGTTATGATTGGGGTGGAAGACAGCGGTGGGTTGCTCCCAGTTTGGCCCGGTTCTTTGAACCGGTAGCAGTGGCGGCGGGAGGCTCCGCCCACCCACCCGGGACGCTTCTGCACATGCGCAGAAGAATCGCACACAAGCACGAGCGCAAGCGTGAACCAGTAGCAATGGGTTTTAGAACCCACTACTGGTGGAAGATTGTTATGTGTGTCAAAGCACTGTTCCCCAAAGCACCATAATTTCTAGAAATGACAAACTCCCTGTCCAAACGCTCTCCATATTTGGCAACTGAAGTAAAATTGATAAGTCAAACTGATGTGGTGTGAGGCTGGGGTATAGGAGTTCCACCAAATGGTAAATGAATGAAAATGAGTGCTTACCCTATTAAAAAAACATTTTTTTCTTTTCATTTGGTAAGCAAAGAAACTAAAAAATGTGGGTAGCTGAGCAGGAGTTTTCTCTTTTATGCTCCTATATTTATTATATTTATTATTTATTATAAAATAGATTATAAAATATAAATGTAATACAATAGATACACTATACAACAATAAATTATAAATACAAAATATAAACTATTTTGCAGGTTTCTCCCCTTTGTGTTTCATTTGGCTTTTATATACTGTTGCTTGGATAGAATGGTAAATTTTTCAGCTTTCTCCACTAGGCCACTGGTTTCTTTTTTCTCGTTATTGTCAACTTGAACAATGTTGTCCCAGTTTACTTTTCCCCTGTGGAGATATTGGAGAGTAATGCAGCAATATCTGGAAGTATGACTTCCAGAGGTGAGTTCCTGCCGGTGCGGTTAATAGCTGTTGTTCGGCGCAGAGCCGAAGACGCTGCTGCCGTTCGCGGCGCTGGAGCTTTCCCCGGGCACTTTCCCTGCCCACATGGAAGCCGCCAATTGCATTCTTTTGCCCTCTGCGCATGCGCAAAGCGTTCTGCATGCGCAGAGGGCAAAAGAATGCAATTGGCGGCTTCCATGCGGGCAGGGAAAGTGCCCGGGGAAAGCTCCCACGCCGCGAACGGCAGCAGCATCTTTGGCTCTGCGCCGAACAACAGCTATTAACCGCACCAACAAAAACAGGCAGGAACCCACCTCTGATGACTTCTAACTCTGACCTGAGTGTATGCATATGCATAACATTGGAAGGACAACTCATCAAAATATTCAGAGGCCAGATAAAAAGATCTAATCTGATGCGTGTATATGTGTGTGTGTGTGCGTGTATCAGTTGGTGAATCTTTTGTGAGCATTTTCTTCTTCTCCCTTGATTAATTATTTGTGTCTTTCGCAGACTGGAGACTCCTCACGTGTATCAGCTGACTGTCTTTCAAAGCCAGAATTATGCTTTCTAATGACTTTTCATTCCTTCTCCGGTGCTCATCTTCCAGGACTGCTGGTGGATTAGTAACTATCGTCCATGACTCCTCCCTTCACAGGTACATCTCAGGGATGAAATTCAAAATTTTTCCCTACCGGTTCTGTGGGCACGGCTTGGTGGACGTGGCAGGGGAAAGATACTGCAAAATCGTCATTCCCACCCCACTCCAGGGGAAGGATATTGCAAAATCTCCATTCCCACCCCACTCTGGGGCCAGCCAGAGGTGGTATTTACCGGTTCTCCGAACTACTCAAAATTTCCGCTACCGGTTCTCCAGAACCTGTCAGAACCTGCTGAATTTCACTCCTGGTACATCTCCATCTTTACACTCCAGGAGAGGTAGTTTGTCTCATTCAGCCGAGACACCACAAAACCTCCTCCCATTACGCTGACAGAAGCCATGTTGCTTGTTTCCGTTACAAGCACTAACCACTAACAAACCATGATGCACAACCCCTCTGACTCTGGTGCAAGCTCTCACTGCGTTTCTCTTCTCTCTGGGTTCTCTAGTCACTCTGGCCTTCTCTCTGGACTGGGCCGATAACCTGTCAGCCTGCGCACAGTGTGACTATGTGAGACAATGCAGGAGCAATAACATCAAACAGAGGTATGTAATAATAAATAGTGGTTTATCTCTACAAAAGAATATACATACACGTACTAGGCAAAGGTCAAACAATCAATCAGCAATTTACAGCAGGGAAGCACACATGGAGAGAGAGCTATGCCCCAACCGGGCCTCTCTTATAATACAGACTCTTAAAGTTGTAACAGTCAAATAACCCTGCTGACTCATTCCTGCCATTGCATCATCATTACAGCATTACAGCATTACAGCAGCTGGTCAGCTATTAAATCATCATTACCCTGACACTTTTTATTGTTGTAAGCCACTTACAGTAAGCCCCATAACGAGATGGGTAGCAAATAAATTCAACAAATAATAAAATAAAAATAAAGACAACCATGTGATTCCAAGAAATGATGCAACTGCTTTAATGACTTGTAGACGGGAGGCTATATTTTCATTCTATATTCTCTGAAGCATCTTGTTGTCTTCCCGTCTCTAACACTGCACAGTCCTAATGTGACCTCTGCAACAAGGTGAACTATTATACAGGTAGTCCTCGACTTACAACAGTTCATTTAGTGACCACTCAAAGTTACAGCGGCACTGAAAAAAGTGAGTTGAATTTTTTTTCACACTTACAACTATTGCAGCATTTCCGTGGTCGCATGATCAAAATTCAGACGCTTGGCAACTGGCTCATATTTATGATTGCAGGGGTCATGCAATCACCTTTTGTGACCTTCTGACAAGCAAAGTCAAGGGAGAAGCCAGATTCACTTAACAACTATATTACTAACTGAATAACTGCAGCGATTCACTTAATAACTGTGGCAAGAAAGGTCGTAAAATGGGGCAAAATTAACAACTGTCTCACTTAGCGACCAAAATTTTGAGTTCAGTTGTGGTCGTAAGCCGAGGACTGCCTGCAATCCTTGACTTACAAATGTAATTGAGCCCAGAATTATAGTTGTAAGTTATTAGAGTCATGAGTCAGGACACCAATGAAATTGGAAATAATTTTCTGGCCTTTTTCATGGTGGTCATTAACATCACAGTTGTTAAGTGAATGGGGTGGTTGTTAAGCAAATACCACGGCTCTTAAGCAAACCCATTCATTTGAATCGGTGGCTTTGCTGGAAACTAACAAAAACATTGCAAGTTGTGGTCACATGATTATGAACACCGTGACAGGTCATAAAGCCAACCTGCCCGATACATGACTGGAGGTGGGGAGTAGCATTACCATTTACAATGGCCATGGAATCTGTTTAGCCGGTTCGTGGCAGTCATAACTTTGATATTCTATACATTTTGCTCCACTTTCTGAATGCTTGGATCAGAATTAAAATCCACTGAGGAGAGAGCGAGGGGGGAGGGAGGGAGGGAGGGGGAGAGAGAGAGAGAGAGAGAGAGAGAGAGAGAGAGAGAGCACACAGCTGTTCATACCAAGAAGAGCATTGTGTTTGTAAGTGAAACACGGTGATGAGACCCCTTAAAAACCTAGTGGAGTTTAGCTGCTCTCTGTTTCCTGCCAGAAATAAAGGTTAATGCTGTATTGTTACCTTGTCCTTTGCTTGTGGCTCTCTTCTTTTATACATCAGGATTCTCGGTTGCATATTGCCACAACGAAACTAGCAGTGAAAGAGGCAACATCACAGAGGGATGTTGCAATAGCACCAAAGCTATTGCTCACATTTTGGAATCTTCTGCGCCCGTGAATGTTTGCTGCTCCCTGACGGGGTGGATGTGCTTGGCATGCAATTGATGGCTCTCTTGCAGGTGCAGCACCAGCCTTTGGCCACAGGAGCTTTTTCTTTCTGCCATCTCCAAAGGGAAGCACTGTGTGCATTTCAGACAAAATGAAAGCCAGCCCTGATCTTGTTCTGACCCAGAGTAATTCCAGAACTGTCTTCTCAAGCAAAAGCTGCGGATGATGTGCCAGTTCTTCTGGTTATGTACATCACTCCTCAAATTGTGGATAAATGCATGAAAATCCATATGGTTAATGAAACATGCTTTCTAGTGTGTGGTAATGAAGAAGAGCAACATTGATTATTATTATTATTTTTGTTAAATTAGCAAGCAACAGATGCAGCATGTCTGGTGTCTGATTTCCTTGGATCTGGTGATGTGACCTGCCTAAGATGCTTTAAACTACTAGCTCCAACAACCTGTTATCCCCTCAGCAAAAGCTGGAATCATACTTTGCATTTAAACATCATTAATTAGCGCCTGCACATGGTTGAACTGCTGTGCATATTCCAAATATGATCAGCATTTCAAATGCAAAAGTGAGTTTGGAGGGTTGTTAAGGCAGTTCCAATGAGGCCCAACAGTATTTATAGAGATGGGAAAAGGTCAGTTCAGATATGCAAACTCTTCCCCACATCATGCTGAAAGTGAATAATTCCCATTATGGAGTGAGAGGGTGAATATGTGGCATCTGAAAATGTACACAACAAGAATGAATTATCTTAGTGCTTCTGATCTGAACATGGGAGGAATGGAATTCACTTCCCTGCCAAAATATCAGAAGCAATTTGGTAGTACGGTTTCAGACTAACAATTCTTATTAAAAGGGCATAAGCTTTTATGAATTACAGTTCCCTTTGTCAGATGCATGTGGAGTGGCTAAACTGATTTAGGATTTATTTGGGATGAGGGAGGGGAGAAAAAGGAGGCCATATTGGTTTACACAGATGCAGGTTAGATGTCAGACAGATTACAAGTACTATGTCAGCTTATAATTGTAATAAGATAAAAGCCCTTTGTATTTCTTGAAATCTTTTGTGATAGTTTAAAATCTTTTGATATAGGTCAGCAATCTTTCACTCAATTTCATTGTTAAAGAGTTCCCACCCCCCATCCAAAATGTCTGCATTGAAACCTGTAACACAGTGTTTTCTGAGACTGAAATACTCTGATGTTATTTTGTTCATGAGTTCTGAAGCTAATTTTCTAGCCATTAAGTCTTTTGCACAAAATCTGGCATTTGTGCTACTTAAAATTAAGAGGATTTTGCTGGACGATGATGGCATATATCCCGTTACAGGAAAAACTTGCAAAGATATCTCTAATCTTTTGTATGAAGTTGTCATAGAAGTGACATCTTTTGTCTCAAGAAATGTTGAGATGAGCCAGATCTGCCTTTACTGATTGCTTTATTTCAGGGGCTTCTGCACATGTGCTATGTATACACAAAAGACCACTGAAAAGCCAAAGGAATTGTTGAAAAGAATCAAAAGTGAACCGATAAGACTGCTCCAATCTAACGAACTAACTTCTCATATTGGCTTTATTGGCTCTCCTTGGAGCTGAATCACCAGAAATCAACAAGATTTCCTTTTTATCAGCCATTCCTTGTGCCCTCAGAAACAGCATTCATTTAATGGCCAAAGTTGCTGGGAAATACATTGCTGCAATTGTGATGAGATTAGATTACACCAAAGGAGGCTGTAACTATATCTATCATCTTGGATCATGTGTTATATCCTACTTTCTACCCTGAAGAAAGCTGATATATTGCATGAGGAAATGTAATGCTTCTTTACCGCTTCTCACACAGAAAAGAACAGTTTCCCAAAGGATTTGCATGCCGCTTCCTACAAAGCAGCAAAAGATATATATATATATATATATATATATATATATATATATATATATATATATATATATATATATATATATATATATATATATATATATATATATATATATATATATATATATATAGTGTCTAGATATAGGCATCCTTAATAGCATATGCAAACATAAATACAGTTTCAGGTTAGCAAATTCCCCTGAGAATAAAGGACTTTCACACTGTGACATTATCTTGCCTTAAAACTCAGTGCTTTAGAAACTCTTCTCTCATTCCTTTTGTGATCCTTAATGTGAATGAGAGTGCTAGACAGTGAAAGAGCAAATGGAAGTGTGACTCATTTTCCTGGAACACTGAGTATCTCCAATAATTCATTTTCCAAAAACACCAGAGGAGCTTTTAGGCCTAAAACATCTTTATTATTTTGTGGAGGTAGGTTCAGCAGTGATAATACCTCTCTTCTCTTTTTCCCAGAGTATTTTAAAGTCCCAGATGTTTTATTGACCCAAGGCTACAGCATACAAATTTCTGTAGGTAATATTTTGATTCTGAATATTCTTAAATCTATGAAAATATCATCTGTTGTGACTGATTCAGTGCCAGGTTTTGTTTCAGGCTTAAGCTTATGGTTATGCTTGACTTTTCTTCTTCACATATTATCAGAGCGATGACTTGTGTTTAGGAGATTGTGACATAATTGTGTTCCCCCCTTTCTGTCCCTTTACTAGTGGCAGCCAACAAAGCTAACAAAGAAGAAAAGAAATACCGAATGATTGATACTGAATCAGAAATGTTATTTTACTAGATAGTTTGAGGGAGATTTAGGAGACATGGATGAATAGCGGTAGCCCCATTTAGCATTTTTCTCTGTGCTATTTATTAAGCATAAAATATTTGGGAACAGTTGTATTTTGGTAATCCATAAACAGATAGTGTGAGATGCATCTCCATATGTGAACACACAGAATGATTCATTGTAGGCCATGGTGACATATAAAAAGGCACAAAATTTCATTTGTAGGGCCTAATTCTCATCTGCAACTGATGAATACCAATTCTGTAAACCAGCATTCCCCAACCTTTCTGGCACCATGGACTGGTTTTGGAAGAAAAAACTGTCTTCCATGGACTGGGGGGGGGAGGGGGATGGTTTCATGTGAAACTTCGCTCACTCGCTCACCCGTCTGCCTGCCACTTGCACATCCCAGTTTCTAACAAGCCATGGACCAGTACTGGTCCATGGCCCGGGAGTTGGGGACTCCTGCTGTAAACCATCAAGGATGTACCCTTATATATACAAGTTTGTCCCATCTCTGAAAATGTGAAGAAATGTCTGTGTGTGAGGAAATCTACCGTACTTACACAACGATTTGATGAGATTGAGCAAATTTAATAGTCATATTGCAAATGCTCATCTTTGCATATATGATATATTTCTGTATATTTTCTGTTACGTCTCTGGGGGACGTTGGAGACAGCATGTGTCGCTCCCGATTGGCTGAGACCGGCCTGGCTGCTGAGCGGGAGATTCTGGGCCCCCTATTGGCTGCCGCGTCTGACAGCTGCATATAAATGAGCTGTCAAGACGTGGCTGAGGAGATTCTTTCTGCTAGCACAGTTCCTGTTTGGTTGCTAAGGCTGTTCTGCTGTTTTTCCTAATAAAGGCTTGTTGTTTGAATGCCTGCCTCGCCTCCCTCTGTCCTGCGCTCGGATTCAACATTTTCTTTATTTAGGGATATTTTTTCATATAGGATACTTTCCCCTTCTGCTCTGTAACACGCAAAGTATTTCTAGATAAGGAACTACAAACTCCTGTTTCTTTGATCACCTTGAATGATTCTCAGTATAAGATAAAGTGGCGTGCATAAGCGCACCACTGTGCCTACCGTCCCTGTCCTACTGTCCTATTGTCCTCTTTTATCGTTACTTTTTACTTATGTTTATACAAACTACTACTATCCTATACATGTTTGACAAATAAATAAATAAATAAATAAATAATAAATAAATAAATAAATAAATAAATAAATAAATAAACACCACAGATAAATGTATCACTTAGCGTTCAATGGTTTATGTCTTTTCCAGGTTGCATTAAAATCTAAGCTGCTGAATCTCAATGAAAACCTTAAAGATTTGCTAAAATATGAGGCAGAGAACAAACTCGGACATCTGTCTGGCCTTTCCATGGTATGTGACAAGCAGTTCAGTATCCCTGAAAATGTAGATAACTTTTAAGAGCTCCATACTTTTCTCTGTTTTACATTGGGCCATTGCTAATATTAACATTGTGGGTAGCACAGTTGTTGGAACAGAGCAGGTATATGGCCAGAAGATGCTCAAATTATTTGGCACATTGTTTCCATACTATATCCATACAGGAGGCCAACATCAACATCAACATTTAATCCTGACTGCCATCTGCCTTGGCTGAAAATTCCTGGCTGCAAGAAAATGAAAATGTTGGCTTAATTGCCTGTTTGCTCCCTGATGGGTAGGTACTTGCCAAAGGTGTGAATGAATAGATCAGGGAGTGGACAGGCTGTTCCACATTATGGGCCAGTTTGTAAGTATTGTGAGCCAGAGGCTGTGGTTAATTAGATGCATAGAATTCACAAAAGTGGCATTTCACTTCCACGAACTTAATAAGCTCCAGCTTACCTTACTGCAATATCCTCAGATGGTTGGGAATCATTAAGAGATGGAATCTGAAGGCTTCACAGATGAATCTGGAAATCCTGAGAGTTGGAAAACAGCCCTGTCTCCATCTAATGACGTGCTATCCTGTTTCTTATGCTTTTCTTGACATTTTTTCTCTATAGTTAGAAGCAGATATCTTCCAAATGTAGTACTGATGATTCTCACAATACTTATAAAAGACTATAGAAACCACAGAAAAGAGACTATGGAGCCTTAATATTTGTTTCAGTGCTGAAATGAAAAGCAAACCACCACCAGTTGACATTGCCAGCTGCTTATGGCTTTGGACAGTAAATAAAAGCATCTACAATCTCATGAGGCCAGTGAGAAAGAAGATAAGTGTACAGAATGTGAGGAAACTACAAATGGCTTACTTAGACTATGAGGAATGTTAGTGTTTATGAACCTAAATGTGTGAGACATTTAAGTCTAGAACATTCTGATTATATTAAAAACATTAGAATCATTGGCAAGACTAGAGCATAAGGTCACTTTCTCTGAGGTTCTGAGTTGAACTAAAAGCTGGAAATAAAGAACCAAAAGACAATGCCGAAATAATGTTGAAAGGCAAATCGAAGTACAATCCATGGAATAGGTGAGCTCTGAAGATCAACCAACAGGGATAGAATTGCTCGAATTGAGGAAGATCTTGTCTGTTTTTAAAACAAAATCCTATTATACATCCTGCAACATCATAGGAGTGCAGAGGCAGAATACAAATGGAAAGGATAAATAACAATCATGTTTTACTGGCCACTAGGAACCAATAATCACCCAACAGCTGTGGAAAGGAATAGGAGTGAGGGTATGTCATTGAGAAGATGTTGCTTATAGATCTGCTGTCCACAGAGAATGGATGTTCCTAAGAAGCATGCTTAATCCTTAATCCTTATTCACTGGATATCCTTGCTAAGACTGAGCTGTTAACTTATTTTTTTTAACAAAAATTATAAAAATAAAAATTCTAATAGTGTTTTTCCATCCTACATGAGCAATATGTCCATCTATCCAGAATTGCTATCACTCTGAAGTCTGAACAGGTATTGTTTGCCACAGAAGATGTTAATATGCAGTCAACATCTGGTGTAATCAGAGATATGTGCTGCCTTCAAATTAAATATGGGCCATATGGGTTCAATTGTTCTTTATTCTGAAATTAAAATCATAGGGAATAAATGAATATGAATGAGTACATTTTCATACTCATCTATGGGTGGGTAGATGGATGATTACATCTCTGTTGTACCAGAGATCACAATCCAAATCCCAACATATTCTCCTAACCCTACCATCATTTACGCTACAGGAATTTTTTTTAAGTAGTTAAATAACATGAAATAATAAAATGAATAAAATATTAATGAGAAGATAGAAAAAAAAGTTTGGAAAAGTGATGTTGGTTTGACGTGTTACTTTTTCTTGTATTTTTTAATAAGGAAAATGTTAATATATCCCTCTTAAGACTGTTATTTCTGGGTTGTTTGTCAATGTCTTACTGGCCATTGTCCTCAAAAGATTCAATATTTTAATCACTGAACAAGTTCCAATTATTGTTAGTGCAACAAAATCAGCTAGGCCATCCAAACTTATTTGCTTCCTGGTTGCTATTATGTTAATTAAAATTTATTTTATTTTATGTAACTGTTATATTTCATGCAACTAATTTTTATTTACATTATACAGACTTATTGATTTTAAGTTGATGGACCATAAATAGTCAAGGAAGCCTGTAATATTTATGAATATTAGAACAAGTCAAAATTAAAAACAGAACAAGTCATTATTAAAATAAAATATTGAATATGCAATAGAAAATGAGTTTTTTTTTAATTCCCCAAGTCGTAATATTGCACGGTGACCCTCCCAATGAGTCGCCAAGAGATTAAGTCTTTCTGCTATTATCTTGCAGTTGTTATAAATCCCACTCCTACCTCTAATCGTAAAGGAATCCGAGTTGCTGGACAACATCAAAACAACAATTATCCTTAGTGATGAAAGCCTAATCAATACCAAAAACCAAAACTCAAGATAGGTGCCCACAATCAATCAACTGAGGCCAGAGTCATGCTGAAATCAAGAACTGCAATAAATGGAAACTGTACATGCTTCCTAAGGAGTGCATTTCACAAGGTGAGTCCTACCACATAGGTGGGATAGGCAATTCTGGTAAAAGTTACACAATGGAATGGGTTGTGGGATTGATCTTGGAAGGCAGGGGAAAAAAGCCACAACACAGACGATGGTTTGATTAAAAAAAAAGCTTGTGAAGGATGTGATAGAGTCTCAGAAGATACCCCCACTTAATTTTCAGGAGAGTAAGAGGGAGGGATGGAATGGCACATGGAGACTTGCAAGATCCTTTTAATGTAATCTTACCATAAAGATAGAACTAGTACTCATGCTTGTGCTTCTTGTCTGGACTACGTCATAAGGCTAATATCACTCTTGCGAGTATCAAAGTACCTCTTTGTCCCTTACTTTTATTTTCTCCAAAACTAGGAAAGGACTCTTATGAAATGCCTTTGCTACGTCTCCTCTTTTGGATACAAATTTCATTTAGCAGACCTTTGTCTAAGCTGTGGCTGTTCCTCTTGCCTCCCAAGGTCATTCTCATATACCATTGCATGCAGGGCGATAACCACATGAGGTGTCCTGGGTGCTTTCTGAGCTTGGGTGTTTTCTTACAGACCTTTCATTACCCTAATTAGGTAACATCATCAGGTGCTATCATCATTATCAGGTAGCAGTGATGGTGTTATCTAGCTTGGGTAATGAAACAACTGCAAGAAAACAACCAAGCTCAGAGAGCACCAAGGATCCCACAGTACAAACCTGAGCTACAAATATTCTCCTTTATTGGAGATAACCACATGCCGATGAGAAAGAAAAGAGTCTGTACAGAATATACAAACACTGGAAAACATAATAATATTTCAGTTATCTCATCAAGCATTGTGTCTCCCTTAAAATGAAAGGAAAGAGGATAGAGTAATTATGTCAAGACACCTTATCTCAAATGTGGTGGCATTGCAGTAGAGACTGGGGTTACATGGTAGCATACTGATAATCATCTCTTCATTTGTGACAGATACATGAGTCATCAGTGAGCCAATGCATACCAGGCAGTTGATCATCCAAGTGATTCATTATTCCTCCAAAGTGTAATATGGCTGATATCCAATAGGCCATCAAAACACTAAGTGTTAAAGATGCAAACTATGCTAAATCAAAACAAACCAAATCAAATCAAATCAAGCAAAAGGTCCTGTCATGATAATCCTAAAAATTTGTTGGGTGGTACAATCTGGTTGGTGAGACTCATGAATATGTCCAGTTTTAAACAGATTCAATAACAGCATCAAGATGAAAATATTGTTAAAAATTGTGCATTTCCTTTTTCTACTCCAATTACAAAGTAGACATTATTATATACTTACAATATTGCTGGAAGTTGCTTTTTTTTTTTAATCCCAGGGCAGTCCAGGAAATAAATCCTTCATTGGTTTGATGAAGTTCTCAGTAGTAGCTCAAACTACCTGTTTCTCAGTTTAACTGAAGCCAACAGCAGTCATTTTGTTTGTAAAGTTAAATTTTATTCTGCTTCTGTTTTTGCAAAAGGAGCATCTGTAAAGCTGATTTCATTAAAGATGGAAGATAACCTTTTAGCTCATTTGAAGAAAGCATAGGAATAGACTTTGTAATTTAGAAAAAAAAGAAAGTAAAGTAAAAATGGATGATAGTTAAAGATTATTAGGATAGATATTGATATAGAATGATTGTTAACTATAGATATTTAAAAGGTGTGGGAATGGCAGGGGATAGGTGGAACATGAACTTAATGCTATACGCGCACACACACACACACACACACACACAGAGAGAGAGAGACTGAAAGGGGGACCTTTAAACCTCTGTTCACAATCACTTTAAGAGGTCTAGGGGGTGGTAATATGGGGGGAAGGAGAGATGGGTAGGAATTAGAGGGATGGGATGGAGAAAGAAGGATACAGCTAAAGGGATTAAGAAAATAGGGAGTGACTTATTTAGTGAGAAAACAGCCCTGTAGTTTCACTTATTATTTTTGGAGGAGTTTAATAATAAAGGAAATAATTTCCTCAGTTTCACATTGATTGTTTCTTTCTTGAAATACAGACCCAAGATTTTTGCCAGGAAAGTTTTAAAAAAATGTGATTTAAGACAGTCAACGGATGATTAGTGTATAGTTATTTCTTTAACTGCTAAAGATTTGGATGTGATAAATATGGTCTGGGACCAGCTAAGAGAGCAAAATAGACAAAATGCTATGCTGCAAGTAAATTCAGTACAATATAATAAAACAAACAAACAAACAAACAAAAACTAGTTAAATAAAATCAAGAAACCAAGAGAGTCATTACTTATTGAAGAAATGCCACCCTACCCTCAGCTCCAACTTTAACTTGGAAATGCTTCCTTTTGAACAAAAGTTGCCTTTTTGGTTTTGCCTGGCAGGTCATAAAGGCAGTTTGGCATAGGAGTTAAGATGCTAGATTAGAAACCAAGAGATATCAGTTTTAGTCATCTCTTAGGCCCGGAAACCAGCTAGGTGTCTTTGAGCCAGTCTCTCCCATTCAGTTCAACCTACTCACAGGATTGTAGTTGTAGGTAAAATAAGAGGAGGGAGCATTATGTATACAACCTTGAGTTGTGCAACCTAAAGGAAGGCTATAAATCAATCACCACACACAATTTTTCTGGCCAACAATGAAGAGTAATATCATTCCTGGTAATCTTGTTGTCAATCTTTTAACACAGGAGCTGGCATAAGAACATATTTAATAATTTAGTTTAGTTTAGTTTAGTTTAGTTTAGTTTAGTTTAGTTTAGTTTAGTTTAGTTTAGTTTAGTTTAGTTTAGTTTAGTTTAGTTTAGTTTAGTTTAGTTTAGTTTAGCCAGCCAGCCAACCATCTCTCCGGTAAGGTGGGCAACAGTACACAAAATATGTTCATTGGCAGCATACAGCTCTTTTTGCTGGGGAAATCAACCTTTTGAGCAAAAAAGTCATTTGTTTTTTAAGAGTTTTTTTCATAGACTCATAGGGCTGGAAGGGACTTTGGAGGTCTTCTAGTCCAACCCCCTGCCCAAGCCAGGAGATCTTATTCCATCCTGGACAAATGGCTGTCTAATCTTTTCTTGATAACCTCCAGTAATGGAACACCCACAACTGTTCCATCCACAACAAGCAAGCTGCTGCATTAGTTGTTCCCATCATCAGGAAATTTCTTCTTATTCCAAGTTGGATCTCTCTTTAATAAATTTTCACCCATAGCTTCTTGTCCTGCCCTCAAGTACATTGGTTAATAAATCAACTCCCTCTTCTCTGTGACAACTCCTCAAGTACTGAAAAAGAGCTATCATGTCACTCCTAATCCTTCTCTTCGTTAGACTAGTCATATCTAATTCCTTTCTCTGTTCATCATACAGTTTAGCTTCCAGACCCTCTATTGTCTTTGTTGCTCTTCTCTGCACTCTTTCCAGGGTCTCAACATCCTTTTTGTATTGTGGTGACCAGAACTGGATGCAGTATTTCAAGTGTGCCTCACTAGTGCAGCATAGAGTGGTACCATCACTTCTTGTGGTCTTGATGCCATCCCTCTGTTAACACAATCTAGGGGTGCATTGTTTTTTCCCAGCATCTGCAGCATTCTGTTGGCTCATACTTAAGTGGTGGTTCACTAGGACACTTTTAGATCCCTCTCACAATTACTACTGTTGAGTCAGGTACTGCTATACTTGTGCACTTGGTTATTCCTGCCTAAGTGCAGGACCTTACTTTTCTCACTGCATCTTGTTGGATAGTGCCCAACAATTTTCTTTATAGGAAAGTGCAGAACTCTCTCTCTCAAGAATGCAGAATCCGTTTGTAGAAAGAGGTGTAGCATGTATAGCTTCCACCAGCAGCCAAGTATTACGTCAGTCTAATGTTACTAGTGCAAAAGGGAAAGGGACCAGAGAGAAGAGGGAACATAAGCTGCTAGGAAAAACAGCCAATAGGAGTAGGCAGATCACAACATATGGAACATCATCATAGTTGCTTCTAAAGTCCAGGTTCAAAAGGACTTTGAGTATTAAGCAAGGTTTACTTTGGGAGAAAATGGAAAACACAGTTTTGTCAGAGGATCAGATAAATACAAAGTTAGCTAGTCCCAGCTATAGGTTCAAGATGAGAATATGACATCATGCAGAGGAACCTGTCAACAATAGTTAGCCAATCATCTTCAAGGCACATTTAGAGAGACTTGTAGATGAGTTCTTAGTTGGTCCCTTAGATGCTCAATCTAAATTGGGAAATTTAGATTGAGGACTAAAAGATTCAGGAAATTTGTGGACACCGGGAGTAATTTATAAGGAAATTCAGTGTTAGCACTGATAATGAAGACTGTTTGTAATTAGGTTTTTAGTCTTAGTTTCCAGTCTCCCAAGTTTTGGGAATTTGAATGAAACTGAATGACACAGTCTAAATCTAAGCCTCAAATTTTATGACAAGGTAGAAGATACACATTTTATCAGCCAGGATTGTTGTTGTTGAAAAGCCCCTAATTAAAAATGGTTTAAATGTAAACTTAAAAATCTCATCAAAAACATTAATCAATCTTTCTAAATATCAGACTACTCCTTTCTTATTGGGCGGGAGGGGGAAAGGGGCACTATGCCCAATCCTGATATTTTATTGCCCTAATCCAATAAATAGTTTCCTAGTGTAACTGTCTCACTGGGAAAGTTGGATGCAATCCATCAAACATTTCTGTGCCATTACATATAATTATATGCTTTGCTGGAATAACCAGATGTTTAGTACTGCTTTGAGCAGATGTCTGTGCTTCATTTTGGAAGGTTATAAACCTATTTACACTAGCAATAAACCACACGAGTATTTAAATAATAACAGGAATGAGCCATCTTAACTTATTTTCCCCTTCAAAAGCAGTCATTTTTTGGAATGAATAATATTTAATGGGTGTGATGCTAGCACTAAATGGTATCTACCTAGTTTGAACTTTGAAGCACTGTCATTCATAAATCTTCGCATTTCTGTGTTCTTTTCATGGCTTACCTCATCTTCGCTCCTTTACCTTCTCCCATTTTCTCTATTTCTATATCTTGGGAATTGAATTCTTCAAATGGGTTGAAAGTTGTACTGTGAATCTCTTTTGTATTGCTGTGAAAATGAAAAGATACTAAACATTAAATAAATAATAGAAACAGTCTCCCTTTGAACCAGCAAAGATATCACCAGCTTTGCAAAGGGCTGAATTGGCTGTTGAAGTTTCAATGAGCAGGCTGACATATTTTCTTTCTTTAATGACAAATTTTTAGTACTCTTAGTTATTCTGTCTTGGAGAATCACATTTAAAGGTTATTGCAAATGGGGCCGTCACGTTGGCTTCTATGAAACAAAATATTTCTGCTTTCAAAAGACTTTCCTCCAGGCACAGAAAAGTTCCAGAAGTCAAAGAAATAAAGCTTTCTAGTTTGTGGGTAGACTAAATGAAGAAAGGAGAGAGTAGGAAATATTTTCCTGCCTTCCAACTTCTCTGCCTTCTAACATTTCTGGGTAGTTTGACAAATGCTAGAGAAGATCTATTGGAAGACCAGGAGGCCAAATTAGAGCTACTGCACTTGGGCCGAAGTGGTTTGGACAACTACTAGTTTATTTATTTATTATTTATTTTATATCCTACCTTTATTATTTTTTTAATAAACAACTCAGAGCTGTGAACATATCTAATATTGCTTTCTCCTCCTATTTTCCCACAACGGCAACCATGTGAGGTGAGTTGGGCTGAAATAGATGACTGGCTCAAGGTCACCCAGCTGGCTTTCAAGGCTAAAGCAGGAAATCATGACTCAGGGCCTTCTGGTTGGTAGGCTTAACCACTAGACCATGGGTGTCAAACTCGCCGCATCATGTTGCAGTCAAGTGACATTTTGCAACATTTTTCCCATTCACGGAGCTGGTGTAGGCGTGGCCTGTGTGTGACACATCTGGCCCATGGACTGCCAGTTTGACACGCCTGTGACTAGACCAAAGTGGCTCTAATGGTGCACCCATTGTCACTGTAATGGAGTCCACTCACCAAGTCTTCAGGTTTCTAGGCCAGCATCTTAACCAAACTGGCAACAGAGAGATAGAGGAAACTAACCTTGGTTGCCATCTTGTGATTGTTTTGAGTGCTGTATCTTTGAACTGGTATCTACCACAGGGATCTCCAACTTTGGCAACTTTAAGATTTGTGAACTTCAACTCCCAGAATCCCTCAGCCAGCCAAGATGAATTCTGGTGAATTCTGGGAGTTGATGTTCACAAGTCTTAAAGTTGCCAAGGTTGGAGAGCCCTGCCCTACCAAGTCAGTGAAAGATATATTGTAATGTAGCTCTTCTGAATAGAGGTACCCAATTGTAATATAAGAAGGGTTTCATTTCAATTTCAACCTCTTTGTCAAATTTGTTATCTTTGTTTCAAATCTTTTGCCCTGGAAATGGCAGGGAAATTCGAATGAGAGAAACAAAAATGAAAAATAAAATTCAATGGTGAAAAAACTTGCTTACATTTAGGCAAGAAAAACAAAATGCACAGGTACAGAATATGTGGTACCTTGCTCAACAGTAGTAACTGTGAGAGGGATCTTGGAGTCCTAGTGGACAACCATTTAAATATGAGCTAGCAGTGTGCAGCAGCTGCCAAAAAAGCCGACACAGTTCTAGGCTGCATTAACAAAGGGATAGAATCAAGATCACGTGAAGTGTTAATACCACTTTATAATGCCTTGGTAAGGCCACACTTGGAATACTGCATTCAGTTTTGGTCGCCACGATGTAAAAAGGATGTTGAGATTCTAGAAAGAGTGCAGAGAAGAGCAACAAAGATGATTAGGGGACTGGAGGCTAAAACATATGAAGAACGGTTGTAGGAACTGGGTATGTCTAGTTCAATGAAAAGAAGGACTAGGGGAGACATGATAGCAGTGTTCCAATGCCTCAGGGGTTGCCACAAAGAAGAGGGAGTCAAACTATTCTC
The DNA here is from genome assembly GCA_023053685.1 of Diadophis punctatus similis. NCBI lineage: Eukaryota > Metazoa > Chordata > Lepidosauria > Squamata > Dipsadidae > Diadophis > Diadophis punctatus. The sequence continues at coordinate 218,462,262 of JALIGW010000001.1, read as the reverse complement.
CAAAGCACCTGAGGGTAGAACAAGAAGCAATGGGTGGATACTTAACAGGGAGAGAAGCAACTTAGAACTAAGGAGAAATTTCCTGACAGTTAGAACAATTAATCAGTGGAACAGCTTGCCTCCAGAAGTTGTGAATGCTCCAACACTGGAAGTTTTTAAGAAGATGTTGGATAACCATTTGTCTGAAGTGATGTAGGATTTCCTGCCTAAGCAGGGGGTTGGACTAGAAGACCTCCAAGGTCCCTTCCAACTCTGTTATTATTGTTATTGTTATTGTTAAAGGGAAGATTGAATGGCAAGGAGAGTTTGATTTCCTTCCTATAGTTTATTAGCTGGTTATTAAGACTATTCAAAACTTCTGAACCAGTTGGACAGCAGAAACAAAACATAACAACATACTCTGCTAATAATAATAACCATTTACTTTGAATTAATTGTATTAGCTTCGGTGGAAGGATTGTCTACAACAGGGGTGTCAAACTCATCACATGACGTATTGCAACTTTCCCCACTTTGCTAAAACAGGGGTGGTCATGGCCAGTGCATGAAGCATCTGGCCCGCGGGACACAAGTTTGACACCCCTGGTCTAGAAGCTTCAGGTTCTTCCTAATGAGGGTTTCCTCTCCCTCCTCTCCTTTAGGTAAAAGAAATTACATAAAGGAAGACTTTCATAAATATCATATCATGACCAATATTCATGTTAAAAGACCATGTAATATTGATATGTGCTCATATCAATAGAACACCAATGTTCTATGATCTGCCAATGTTCAATGATTGATCAACATTGGTTATCTAATGCAGCTTTTTCTTTTATTTATTGCTATCTGTTGTTTTTAAAGTTGTGTTTTTAAAAAAGAAAGATTGATGTTTGTTTAACAAGGAATTCCCTCCATAAAGATTGATTATAATATTTCAGATATTTTAGCTGGGAGATGGGATGTATTTATTATGTAAGATGATAAAAGTAGACAGAACTCCAAGTTTTCTAATGAAATAAAATGTTAGTTAAATTCTTTATTTTAATTCACAACATTCATATCTGCTATTTTTGGATATAAAAAGATGTAGTGATGGTCAACAATTTAGACAAGTTTAAAAGGAGGTTAAATAAATTCATAGAGAGAATGAATGGCTCTCATTACTGCACATGTTCTACTGTGGGGTTTTTATAGATCAGCAGTTCCTAACCTGTATCTGAGTCAACCAGAGTTAAATGTCTAATAAATTTAAAATCATCATCATTTATTTATTTAAAATATTTATATAGTGGCCCATCTTACAACCAACTTGGAGCAGCTCCTAATCAAAAGTAAAAAAAAAACATAAAACCATAATAAAGCTATAAAACTAAACATATTAAAACATTAAAACAATATGCAAACATTTAGCAATTAGTCACCCACTGACTGTACTGCACTTCAAATGGGGTTAGTTTTATTTCCAATCTTCTGATTTGTACCTGAAGTCAATATCTGTGAAGATGCAAGTATTTTTTTTTCCAGTCTCAGAACCCATCAGCCTGAGATTAATTTTGTCTTTACAAAAGTATCAGGGGTTTGCTGGAATGAGGCTGGAGAATATACATTATGGATTAAACCTTCCTTATCCTAAATGAAGTTTTGGGTTCTTTAAAGTGACTGAAACTAAGAACATTTGCCTTTATGTTCAGTGGAACTCAACATTGCTTATATATGTTTTTCATGAGGTAATTAGATCTGATGCTGGTGTAATGCTTGTTGTATTCAACATGCTTGAAAGTAGTAGCACAACGGGGATTTGCATAAGGAATGGTTGTGTCTTCACACAGCTGACTACATCTTTCACATTTCTCCTTATCCCTTTCCAAACTGGTTAATGTTTGACAAGCATACAGAACCACATGATGCAATTGAATATCTTTAATGAGACTGGTCGGTGTTTAGACGCTCTATGCTTCATATGAACTTATTTCCTGGCTGTTTATTCACACCAAGTCTCATAAACAGTATAGTTGACTTCTGTGGAGGTGTCTGTTCAGTTTCTGAAAGTCTGATGGGTGCCCTCTTTCTGAGAAGGTGAATAACATTATTTGACACTCTGCTAATTAGTCCTGAGGTCCTTAATGAAACTGCTGAACTATGTTTATGCACAAGATTCTCCTAAACTATTAATCTTAAAATAGTTTTAAAGATTAAAGATGTCATACTCATTTGTTTGAACTATTTGTTTGAACCATGCATCTCCTGTCTAAAAGGTCAATCTGCAACAATAATAACAATGTTTTCCAGTGTATTCTCTAAATTAGGCCC
>JALIGW010000001.1:218304970-218454970 GCA_023053685.1 Diadophis punctatus similis | reverse complement strand
AGCATTTACCAATAAATAACAGTCAGTATTAAGATGCAGATCTTCTGATTAATGACAGAAAAATGAAAAACCCATAGGGCACGGGTGTCAAACTCACATCGTCACGTCGTCATATCATCGTCATATTGTCATCATGTGACGTTTTGCAACTTTCTCCCTCTTTGCTAAACCAGGGGTGGGCGTGGCTAGCACATGATGCATATGGCCTGCGGGCCGCGAGTTTGACACCTCTGTCAAAGTGCATCTTCACCAAAGTCAGCCCCCTCATAAACTAGAACAATGCGCAAATAAAAAAAACAACAACAGCCTGTAACAGGATCTATTTTAATTTAATTTAATTTAATTTAATAGATTTGTATGCCGCCCAACTCCCGAGGGACTCTGGGCGGATTATATTTTTCAGTATTATTGTTTCAAATTTACTTTTCATATTATTTTCACAATATATTCCTTCCAAATTCCAAAGATAATGTGAATTGAGGCCTCCAATCTTAGTCTACTTTGTCCCAAACATAGTAAAGGAGTGCTTTTGTTGACTCTTTAAAAAAATATTGACCACTTTTAACAAGGTTTCATTTTGCCTTGCTGTTTTTTCCTCAGTGTTTTCAGACTACAGCTGAGCCTTGATTTCTCAGAGGATTTTATTTTTCCCCAGATAAAATTTTATTCCCCCCCCTCATCTCACTAGAAAAAATAATAATACTATGTAGAGCATTTTTTCCATATAGTTTTTTTCTTTTCTTTTTTTCAGTAGCCACATTTTCTCTCAACAATTCTGCCCTGCCAATAATCTGCAACAGCACTTGCTCTAGGGCATTTGTATGAGAGCTGGAAGATTTTAATCAACATGTAAACAGTTTTGCCACTGTCACCATATTTAGCAGCAGAAGATACAATACCTTCAGGATCCCTTTTTCTTCCCCACCTCTACCCCCTCCCAAAAGTGGTGCTGTCGCTACCGTTAATAGTGAATCCCTCTTCCAAAAAGCAGTTCAAAAATGTGTCTTCTGCTGAAAAAAAAATTCTATGAACTGCAAGACAAATTTCAAGATGCTATGTATGCACATCCTTAATTTGGAAGGAGAGATGAGTTAACGTTTTGCAATTTAAAGCAAGCTGATGATTTGGCAGACAACTTGGTTTTTGAATCACAACCTGAATGGTAATAGGTTCTTTTTGCATTTTAAGAAAGGAAGGTTGGGAGACTGGGCCAGTAGCTTTCCTCATACTTTGAATAAGTAAAATTAGTGCCATCTACTGGAGATGAATCCTAAACAGATTATAAATCAGATTTGGCATGGATTTTAAAAGCTTTTGGGTGGTTTTTTTTTTTTTTTTTGCAATCTATTGGTTTGGATAACCTTGCTGAACAATATTCAGAGAAAAACAAACAATATACAGATAGTCCTCAACTTACAATTGAGCCAAACATTTCTGTTGCAAAGTGAGAACCTTGTTAAGTGAGTTTTGTCTCATTTTACGACCTTTCTTGTCACAGTTGCTAAATGAATCCCTGCAGTTGCTAAGTTAGTAACATGGTTGTTAAATGAATCTGGCTTCCCCATTGATTTTGCTTGTGAGAAAGTTGGAAAAAGAGGATCATCACATTACCCTGGGACACTGCAACCGTCATAAATATGAGTCAGTTGCCTAGCGGCAGAATTTGGATCACCTGACCATGGGGATACTGCAATTGTCTTAAGTACGAAAATGGTCATAAGTCGCTTTTTCCTGTGCCATTGTGACTTTGAACGGTCACTTAATGAACTGTTGTAAGTTGAGGACTACCTGTACTGAGTGTGTGTTAGTACGCATCATTGTTGAGTTGATGGGATAGAGTCAATAGGCTATTGTTTTGTAAGGTAGTCTCTGGATTATCAATCAGAACAAGAAATGTATGAATTGGGCATTGAGCATGCTTGGAGCAAAAAATGGACTTTGGTTGCAGTACTAGCATGCTAGCTAAACTTTGTTCAAACATGCAGGTATTGTTTTTACAATAGTAAATAATAGCGGGTATTTCTGCATGTGGTACAGGTGTGACTAAAGATGGTCACCTGATCTATGTCTTCCCTATCTTATTAAAAGAATTACATGGAAGATTTGATTGGCCAAAGCCAAGTGTGTCAAGCTGATGCCACAGTTTGGAGAAAGCCTCGGCTTGCCACACATACTCTTAGAAGGCCTGCTGACTATGGGAACCTGGGAGGGGGATGGCATGAGGGATGTAGATGTAGTCATAACACATTCCTTTTAGATTCTCAAGGTCATCCTTTGTCTAACACCTGCCCGGAAGCTGCGGGGAGGAACGGCCACGTTAGCAGAAGATGAGTGGGCAACGTGACGGATTTGGGAGTGTGGGACAAGGATATGAACTTTAAACTGGGTGGAAAACTTTGGTAGCTTCATATCCGGGTTTTCCACAGATGTGCCAACATGGCTCTATTAATAAATTGGAACTTTGAGGAATACTTTGCCTCGGACTCTGATTTAAGTTTGGATGCTATTTGGAACACTGACAAAGTGAAGAGTTCAATATCCGTAGGCCAGTCTGATGATGACCATAGTGAATGGACAACTGTCATTTGAAATATAAGGAAAGTAAGTAAATTAAGCATGAAATAATGAAAGAAAAGAGAGATGCCCTGTAATTGAGACATCAAGAGAAAGGGAAAGGAGGTATTGGATCTAAATGACAATGATCTGATCTTGTTGAGGTGAGTTGATATACACAAGCAGAGAGGCGAAGGTGTAGATTTAACTATGAATGCAAAGGCTAAAATTTATGCCATACAGTATCGAAAGGTATCATCTAGGCTGTTATAGGTTCATATGAAAGTAGGAATCCATTGATTGGTGACAATTGCAAGTTGTATTCCAATGTATAGTGATAATGGAAGAACCAGCAATAAAGTTTGGGAATACTGTGCAATGTTCTAAATGAATATGATCCAAGATACAGGACTATAAGGCTGTGTGGTTGGTTGCCTGAGAGCATGACATGTTAGATATTTGTATGTCCTAAAAGTGCTTTTTCAAGGGGCAACTGGATTTTCTGGTTTTTTCTTTGAAGACATTTCACTTCTCATCCAAGAAGCTTCTTCAGTTGGAGAACCTTCTTGGATGAGAAGTGAAATGTCTTCAAAGAAAAACCAGAAAGTCCAGTTGCCCCTTGAAAAAGCACCTTTGGGACAACCATGACCCAGATGACTGAGAATCTCCATTGACATAGATTGATTCTATGTCTGATTCTATGATCTGAAAATTAATTAAAGCCAAAGTGATTGTGTTTCACAGCTTTAATGAAGTGAATTGTTGGAGGTTATATAAAAAATGAAGAACAAGAGCAAACTGATGATTTTTTTAGAAAGTTTACCGAAGATGAGAAAATGGGTGAAGAAATTATATGGAACTTTTGATAGTAGATATGTGGTCAGGTGAAAACAATTATCTTTTGTCAAAAGAAGCAAAAACAGCTACAGATAAGAACAAGCTTCTGTCCACTTTACAGAATGTAACGAAGAGTTGGTTTTGTCAGGAGAAGCATAAAAGTAAGTTATATTCAGTGGGGAGTGGGTAATTAAGCAGTGAGTGTGGTTAAAAAAAGAAGAGAAAGGGTAAGCTATGAATGGGTGCTGAATAAATGTAAATAGAATAAAATGTGACTGGCTAGTATAAAAGAAAATAATTTGAGTTGATTTGGTTTTATAAAGAGAATCATGGGGATCAAATTGCAAAATAAAACATGAAGGAACAAGAATGGTGTGAGAGTAAGGAGGAAACATGAAAGAAAGTCATGGTAGGATAGAGTTGATGAGATCTTGAAAATTAAGCGAAAAATATATGACGTGAAAGAACAAATGGTTTGCAAAGATAAAAAGATATAGAGAAAGGTAGTGAAGAGTTTATGTACGGTAAATAGCATTTAGTTATGTTTTATTTCCCAGTGGACCACTGGATGATGCATAAAGCTCTATCACTTTGCTGCCACCGTGTGGTTCTCTGGAATGTGCCACCCAGATATTGTAGCCCCAAGTAGGACAAAGCAACAGTATAATGTCACCATCATTCTAAAAAAAAAAGAGAGAGAGAGAGAGAGCAAATCACAAATTTAAAAATTAACCATTGCTGATAACTTGTCCTCTTGTGGGTTTTCTGCCACATCCTTAATAGCCCTTGGAATAGACTGGAAAAAGCTATGCGTGATTAAGTAGAAAGCTCTTGATATGGTCGAACAGAATGAAAGATCTTAAAACCCTTTAAAAAGATTAACAGAGTTGGAAGGAACCTTGTAGGTAATCTAGTCCAACCCCCTGTCCAAGCAGGAGACCCTACATCATTTCTGACAGATGGCAATCCAGTCTCTTCTTGAAAGCTTCCAGTGATGAAGCTCCCACAACTTCCGAAGGCAAGCTGTTCCATTGGTTGATTGTTCTCACTGTCAGAAAATTTCTCCTTATTTCCAGGTTGAACCTCTCCTTGTTCAGTTTCCATCCATTATTCCTTGTCTGACCTTCAGGTGCTTTAGAAAATAGCTTGACCCCTCCTCTCTGTGGCAGCCCCTCAAATATTGGAACACTGCTATCATGTCTCCCCTGGTCCTTCCCTTCACTAGACTAGCCATGCCCAGTTCATGCAACCGTTCTTCATATGTTTTAGCCTCCAGTCCCCTAATCATCTTGGTTGCTCTTCTCTGCACTCTTTCTAGAGTCTCAACCCATCTTATTTTATCAAGAATCTCTTCCATAGTTCTCTCACTAATTACCTCAATAGAAGTACTGCTACATGGAGAAGAGCAGTCACATTATCAAGGCCCAGTGCCTTACTGTTAGTCCTTTGAGGTAATTTCGACAAGAAGCATAACTATGAGTACTAACTCTGATGATTTTAAGGTTACATTAACAGAATCTTGCAAGACTGAAAGTATTTCTTCTTTTCTCTCCATTTACTCTCTGGAAAACTGTGAAGAGACCCTTCTGAACCACTTCTCATGCCTCCCCCTTCCCTCTGTGGACTGAGGCATCTTTTACAGGACAGTTGTTCAGCTTGAGGCTCTTCCTTCTGTCTCACAAGGTCATTCCTGCAGACCATTATACTTACTCTCGATGCTGATGCATGGAAAATGTAATACCACCTCTTAAGGTCTGGTTCTGCATTCTGTTCCACTTCACTGCCCTCACTGTGCTCAGAGTCCGGAACTCATAACCCAGCTCCTTACTTACTAACATGGTGGCCATTCTGCAATTAAAGTTTTTGACTTTTTACTTGTTGACTTCTCCACTCCATGTCAACACATACACACATTTTTATTCCATTACTTTTTATAGAGACCTCTAGAGTGCTGTCATTAATTTCTTTCTCCAACCTACTTGTTATTATATACCAAAATGTCCTTCCTGTTAATGACTACTTCAGCTTCAACCGCAGCAATACACGAGCACGTAATAGATTCAAACTAAATGTAAATCGCTCTAAACTCGACTGCAGAAAATACGACTTCAGCAACAGTGATCAATGCCTGGAATGCACTTCCTGATTCTGTGGTTTCTTCCCCAAAGTCCAAAAACTTTAACCTTAGACTGTCTACAGTCGACCTCTCCCCATTTCTAAGAGGTCTGTTAGGGGCGTGCATAAGCGCATCACTGTGCCTACCGTCCCTGTCCTACTGTCCTATTGTCCTCTTTTATCGTTACTTTTAACTTATGTTATGTTTATTCAAACTACTACTATCCTATACATGTTTGACAAATAAAATAAATAAATAAAAATAAAATAAATAAAAAATAAATTATGTTTTTGTGGTTTGGGGTTGCGCTCTCTCTCTCTCTCTCTCTCTCTCTCTCTCTCTCTCTCTCTCTCTCTCTCTTCCCCCTCTCCTTTTCCCTCTCTCTCCCCCTCCCCCCTCCCCCTCCTCTGTCTGTGTTTTGGCCTCTGGTTGTAAATTAATAAGGTAAGTAAGTAAATCACCAGAAGGCTATAAGTTAAAAAAAGCACATAAACATATCCCACAAATTTAGACAATATCTTGTAACCTAGACATAGAGTGCTTTCCCCCCTTCACTCATGGATTCTAGACAGGTTGTTTTATAGATGAATTTTAATTTTGTCTTAAATTTTATTCATTACCTATTAAGATATTTTACTTATTTGGAAAATTTATATTACCACCTACCGGTACTTGCTCACAGCGACTCAAGGCGGCTTACAGAAAATAAAAACACAATATAAAAGAAATAAAAATAATGAAAAGTAAAAATAATAAAATAACCCCCCACCTATAATTTATAAATATATACAGTACAGAGCACTCATGGACACGTTGCTTGTATTAGTCTAAGACTGTAATAAACTGATCAACTCTCCCACAATTAAACTGAAAATTTACTTAGATATCATATTTTGCCATTTATAGTATAGCATTTTTAAAGGTCATCAAACTATCATGGAAGAGATTATTGACATAATACTGACCAGATGATTCCAAAATATTCTTTAATATTACAAATATTTAAGTGTATATCAAGGAAATGTCTAATTCTTTTATACCATATTAGAACAATAACTTTTAGCAATAATCTCTGACAATCAACAGTTAAATATTGGGGAAAGTAAAATATTTCCAAAAATTAAGATCTTGATGCTGTGTATTGCTATTAATTAGCACCTGTTTCAGCTCTTCTCAAATTTATACACCAGTGTGTGTGTTTAAAAAAAAAACACCACTGTGAGTGTTTCAAGAATTCATCAGGCAAAACTGTTAGGTAAACGAAGGAGAGGGAAAAAGTGTGACTGACTTTGGAACAATTGTCTGCAGTAGTTTACGTTATGTGATGGAATAAGGGAGTACCTTCAAATGAGATCTTACCAGGTCCCAAATTATGTTAGGTTATGATCAGGGGTGGGTTCCAACTTGCCTCGCTGCCGGTTTGCTCTTTCCTGCGCCGCATGGCCGCACCTCATGGGCGCGCATGCACTTGGCACCGCACACGCGCATGCGCAGTAATGGAAAAAAAAAACAAAGCCAAAAAAAAGATGGCGACCACATGCACAGTGCTGGAACTCGGCTTCTATGCATACTCAGAAGGATTTTTTTTTTAAAAAATGAATATATATATATATATATATATATATATATATATATATATATATATATATATATATATATATATATATATATATATATATATATATATATTTAAAAAGATGGCAGCGCCCACGGACCGGCACCGACTGATCCGATTCGGTGATGTCATCGTGACATCACCAGCGGGTCACTACTGGTTCAGGCGAACTGGTCCGAACTGGGAGGAACCCACCCCTGGTTATGATAAGGCTCTTTCAAAGAGATGGAGAGTTAGCAGTTCTTTCTAAATTCTCCATTTTGGGATCAGAATACCAATTTTTTATTTTTCCCCCGCAACAGGCAACAGGGCTGCTACTGCTTTTTATGGAATGTTTCTAAAGAAAACCTTGGAGCATTTGATACATTCATGTAAAAAAGCCCAAATATGCTCTGTAGCCTCAATGGAATAATAATAAAAAAAGGCTTTAAAGAAGCAGGATTGAAAGAGTCTTGATGTTTTTGAACATTGGTGATGGAGAATATTCCTAAGAATACCATGGATAGCAAAGAAAACAAACAAATGCATCATAAAATAAGTCATTCCATGCTTCTCATTGAAAGAAAAAAAACAGTTCAATGTTTCATATTTTGGACACATTATACAAAGATCTGGTTCCCTTTGATAATTCTATAATGCTGGAAAAGGTGGGAGGTAAAGAAAAAGAAGAATAACTAGCAGCTAGGTGAGTAGACTCCATTACAGTGACAATGGGTGCACCATTAGAGTCAGTCTGGTCTAGTGGTTAGGGCAACAGCCTAGAAAACAGGAGACATGAGTTCTAGTCCCACCTTAATCATGAAAGCCAGCAGGATGACCTTGGGCCAGTTCACTCTCTCTTAGCCCAACTAAGTGTGGTGAGTTGTTGTTGTCGGTGTGGTGAGTTGTTGTCGGGGGAAAATAGGAGGAGGAAAGGTGTGTTGGATGTGTTCGCTGCCTTGAGTTATTTGTAAAGATAATAAAGGTGGCAAATAAAAAATAAATAAATAAAGTGAGATGATCTGAAGGCCTAGGTTGGAGACAGATCATGCTGCAGAAAATCTATCTGTGTGATTGCTAAGGTTAGACACGAACCTGATGGCACTGCATCATCATCAATCATTAGGCTGTCATGCTTGACAGGCAGAGGGCATCTCTTCAGTCAAAAGACGGCAGCAGGCACGTCTTAAACCAAGTATAAGAAATTCTTGCACAGTTTTTGCTTGGTTTCCTTGCCAGCATGTGGTCTTGAAGAAATGTGGCTTGAAACAGGGGTAGAAAAGTAAAAGAGTTACTTCACCACTCCATTACAGGGAGACTGGAAAAAGAGATGAGAATTGAGGAAGATATTTCAGTTACATCACTGCCAAACAGAGTTAGCAACAGAAATATACCTCTTTGGGGGAAAGGAGAAAAGTGTGATAATTACACGGTGAAATTGTTGTGGGAAAATGGTGTTGTCAACTCAGGATGAAGTGAGGGGTTTTATAGGAGGCGAGTCTTTTTATGTTTTAGACTGTTTCCACTCCGTTGTATCTAAAAATACCTCAGACCTTCAGGCAATCAAGCAATTTGGAGAAGGGGAAAATTCAATTTGCATTTAGCTGCCTGGAGAATTCATTAATCTTCAGAAAATAAGATTAACTAAGATTTGGATTTGAGAGAAGTTGTGCTATATTTTGCTTGTTGAATAAGTACTGTATTTCAGATAATTAATGCCTTTCCTGAAATCCTTGGTGCCCTGAGACGGTGGCCATAGGACTTGGCCCTTGTGATCAAAATGATTTAAAATCAGCTGTTTATTTTTAAACTCAAAAACCCAGGACTATTTTTCTTCTTCACCCTTTTCTTGAACTTAGAAGTTCATCATTATTCTATCCTCTTTACCCTTGGGTGAGCTGCCTCCTCTCTGCCTTTGAATCAGGAAGGTAGGATAATAGTCCATCTTCTTGTTAACTAAAGGTTGTGGTAAAGAATGCCACATATTGAGGCCACATTCTAAATTAGAATTAAAGGCACTTTATAATTAAGAGGACGTTGTAAATCAAATCAACCAAGAGGTAGCTGAATATTTTAATTACACACAAATATTGCATGGAGGCCTGCCTTTCAGTTATTTATCACTCAAGTGTGCTGGACTGTTGTCAATTTATTTTTTAATAGATTGTGTCTTAGACGTCCTATAATTTTTTTTATCAGTGTAATGGAGAGCTGCTTCTAAATTGATGCCACAATCTCATCTTTGTCCATGAAACTGAACGTTTCATCTATATTTATAGCTCTTCCTTACCACCCTGTTCTCAGCCATGGGCGAATTTTGCTCATAGCTGCTATTTCCATTTGTTATATATATATAATTCTCCCTCCAATTCATGGACATATTAACACATGCACACAGCACACATACAGACACTCACAGATTCCTAATGGAGGCTTCACATTGCTCTCAGGCAATAAAACAAATTTATTAGCTTTTATGAAGAAAGTACTATCGGCTACTTTATGATCCAGTTTCGTAATAGTCTTCTTACGTAACTCCATACTCTGGGGTCTTGGCCGCAGGTGCTCTTCACACAAGGATGAGAAGTCCTTAATATCAATGAAGGACAAGAATGAATAAGATAACTTTTTCTTGCATAGTCCTTCTTCTTAATCTTCTTGCTTTCATGCCCATATTTAAAAGGGGAAAAAAAAACCTGACAGTGTAGAAATATTGACTGTTCAGTTTTGACGGACAACACACAAGGGTGTTTCTTTCATCACCTTTCGGACTATGTAGGTACTGTCTATTTTTATCTCAGTAACTTTCAATGAGAAGAAAACAGAAGACCAGTGAGGCAACTCAAGATATTGATTGATTGGGCTCACACATTGTATTAAAAATAATCAGGTTTATTGGGGGGTTGAGAAGGAAGTCTTGGTTGTTTTAGAACAAACTCGCGGGCCGCGGGCCGGATGCGAACGCGCTGGCCATGCCCACCCCCAGTTTAGCCAAGGGAAAAAAAGTTGTGATACATCACATGATGATGTGTCATCACAAGTTTGAAATCCCTGTTTTAGGGCATTAAGCCACAGTTTGATATCATGGTTTGCTGCACATTGGGTTTAACTGTAATTTAGTGTGATGGATAAATGAGGATGCATTGTTTGTGTTATTTTGGAATGTATTTCTCGGATGGGTTTTATGCTGCATCTAAACCTCTCACCAATTCTAGACATGGAAAAGAAGTATCCCCCAAAAAGCAGGAAGAATAAACTAGGAATAGGCTAAAATGTCATACTTCCTTTCCTCACATGTAAGATTAATTCTGGTGGTTTTTGCTTTGTTCCTTGCATTCTGGTAAGATAAAAATGTGGTTTAAATTAATGCCAGAACAGAGCTGATCACTATTGCCATTGATTTAATTGGCCATTTCTGCAAAATTGCAACATTATTGTGTGAGGGGCAACCTCCAATTTCTACTTGCATTACAAATCAGAATTAGAAAACACATCACAGGCTTCCTTTGATGGCCTTTTATTTTTTATTTTTTCAGAATATCTACTGTTTTGTTTCATGATTTTTGGGACTTTTGTATTACTTTGGCTTTTTTAAATGAAAGGTCAATGTGAAAACTTCAAAGGAAAATCTTCAGCAAAACCTTTTCAAGGAATTAGAAGGCCTGTTAATGAAGAACTGCAGCTGGAGGTGCTCTTCTCCTATATGATAGAATAATTGTGGAATGTGACAAGAATGATCTCCTAGACTTTGGTTTTTTTTTTGCATACTGCAGATTAACTTTTTTTTATCATGGCAACCTCTCCTGTTCTGAATAGCAATACAGTAAGAGATTTAGAGCAGATTATCTTTGATTAATGACAGATTAATTTAAGCAAATTGTCTAAATACTTCAATCCACACTGGCCTACTTGTCATCTATTCTGATGCCTGATTGGTTGTAAATATTTGCCCTCCCCTCTTTCCTCTTTGCTTTTAACTTTTCACTAAGAAGTCGGGGAAAATCTCCTGGAGATGAATGGTATAAGAGTGGAAAAAGAGTTGGATTAGATCAGGGGTGTCAAACTCGCGTCGTCACATGACGTATCGGGACTTTTCCCCCTTCGCTAAACTGGGCGGGGGCAGAGCCAGCACGTGACGCATCCGGCCCATGGGCCGCGAGCTTGACACCCCTGGATGAGATGATGTCCAAAGTCTCTTCTACCGCTTTCATTCTATGATGATGGCATTTAAAACAAATAACAAAAGTAAATGATACTTCATAAAGTGATATAAAATATTTTTACAGTCTTTTCCCCTCAAATACTTCTGTTTACCTGCAATTAAATATAAAGGATGGTAAGAAATTTGTAGAATGACAGTTGATATTAGCAGATGGATGCAGTGCACCTATTTGTATGCATATAGTTGGATTTTTGCATAAGGGGAAGAGGAATTGCCTTAGGTTTTCCGCTCTAATGTAATCTGTTACTGAACATATTTCAGGATGCATGGAGCATCATTCCCCTTCCTTGGTCCTTTCTATAGGTGATCTTGGATTCACAGAACTTTCAGAAAAGGCCATTTATGAATTTTGACATTTTAGTGCCTTGAGGCAACCTTGATTGGGGAAGCTGAGATACTTCTTAGCAATCAAATTCGGTTGAGTTGCTGGAAAAAGGCCAAGGAGCCACATTTAATTATGGAAGAATCAATGGCACTTCTCTGAAAGATGGATACAAGAGTCATTGTCTCTGTCATGAACTAATGTATTTTGATATTTTGAGGCATCTCATCTAAACAAGATATTTTGCCATTCAGCAATAAAAGGTAACCCAAATGGAATAAAAGTCACAAACAACATTAATAGACTGAACTCAGTCTTCTTCACAGCAAGAAGCGATATCAATGTAGAGAGTTTTCGTCTTTGTTCTACAATTCTGGGATTTATTCATTTGGGCTGAGATTAAAGGTAATTTGTTTGCTTTTTGGTTTGCTTAGTGTTATGTGTGAATCCAGTCACTATGGTTTATTCAACAAACTATGTTTAGTCTAGGGCTTAGAATGATGATGGACCCAGCCAATATCTGCTACTATGGTTTGTACCTCAGCGTATTGAGTAAACTCAGTCCCTTGTGATTTATTCAATAAATCTTAGCCAAAGTAAACACGTCTTACCACGATGCATGAATTTAGTTTGTTTGAAACCAGCTTTCATTCACAACTGCACATAAACCCACTCCTGCCTGTTGTTTATGCTGAAGAATAACTACAGTTCCATATAAAGGCATTCCAGTAGCTATTGTGCAAATTGGATCCATTTCACGATCAACATCATAATTAATCCTTTTGTATAAAACAAGCAAAGCACAATTATGGATAGTATCTAATCAAGTCATTCCATCCTGCACTGAATTACATGACAATCATTATTAAGTAGATATAGACAGTAAAAACAACTTTTTTTTTTTTAAGAAAAAGAGATTGCTCTCTGGCCAATGATGTTAAAAAGGAGCTATCCTTTAACTTCTCAGATGCCTTTGCTCTTCACTTGAACAGCTTTTAAAGGGGCTTTGGGCATTTTCCTCTGTAGGTATTTCTCATACCCAGTCACTTCTAAAGAAATCTTTGTATCTGCTGACCTCTGATAACCAATTGGAGGATTTTTTTTCTCTTGAAAGGAAATGTTTTTTTCCCCTTTCTTGAAAGGAGAGAGAGATAGGATAATGGAATTATCTCAAACAGTCATTTTCACAGAGATTCTCTTTCTTTCTTTCTTTCTTTCTTTCTTTCTTTCTTTCTTTCTTTCTTTTTTCTTTCTTTCTTTCTTTCTTTCTTTCTTTCTTTCTTTCTTTCTTTCTCTCTCTCTCTCTCTCTCTCTCTCTCTCTCTCTCTCTCTCTCTCTCTCTCTCTCTCTCTCTCTCTCTCTTTGCATTAATGCACAAACTGATTGGGGTAGTGATGGTAAATAACAGCAAACTGGAAAATAAGAAAATATTTCTTGACTTAGAAAACACTTACGATGTTATCTGAATTAAGTCTGGGAGAAACCACAAGATACTGCCTGTTCTGTCCCCACGGGTATGCCCCCCAAAATAAGATGCATGGGAAGGAATTGGGAACAATACTCTTTTACTTCCAATAAAGTCTTAGCAAGAGTTGAATCTTTTCAAAAGAATATCAGGTAATTAAGGAGTTATTTACAAAGTCTTCTCAGTAGATGGCTAGAGTCCCAGAAAGCAGTCAATTAGCGTTATCTCAACTCACGTAGGTTTGGTGGAAATCCAAAACTCATTAACATAGGAAAAATGTTCACTTTTACAATCCGAGCCGCAGACACAAGAGCAAAATGCTGGAACGACAGAACGGGGTTGTTCTCTGCAACGAAGCCCCTCGTGACAGACCCTTAAATACCCTCAGGGCGTGGTCAAGCCCTGCAGTACTACTCACAAGGAAGCCTCCTCCTGATTAGCCACTCATGTCTTTTTGAGAACCTGCATGCTCTGGCATCAATAAGAGGCTCTTCCTCTTCTCCTGAGTCACTAATCTCAGAAGATGCATCAGGCTCTAATTGATCAGCCTCTGACCTCACGTCTTCTTCACTCTCCTTGACTGGTGTCAAGAACACCGGTCTTCTGTACTGCACCCTCACTACCTCCTAATCCTCGGGATCGGCTGCTAATTGCACTGGACTCGACCTGGCCACAGCACTGCCTTTTTAAAAAAAATGAGCAATAGTTTGCTCATGGGTCATAGGAGCCATCCTAATCAGCATCAACTCAGCATACCGACAAGTTGCAGTTTTTGAGAATTTCTACATTGGTTTTCCATTTCCACTATTTAGGGTTCATGCACAGTGAGGTCCAAATATATTTTCATCTTAAGTCATGTGAAAAGTACACCTGTTTGAGTTCTATGGTTTTACGTATCAGGATATACTAAAAACCATCTTGTCCTTAGCACTTCTTAAATGTAGGTAATTACAATCTCAGATGAACAGCAACACTATTACACCCTGCCATTATTATTTTACAAAAAAGAAAGCCAAAATGGAGAATCCATGTGTGAAAAACTAAGTACACCCTTACTGCTTCCATAGATACAAAGCGGCTAAGTAGGAGCCAGATGCTGCTAATCAAGTGCCCTTTATCAATTGTTCATCAGCAAGTGGGACTACCTCTATAAAAGCTGAAGCTTTAGGAGTTTGCTGTGTGTTAACAAATGCCAAAGAGGAATGACATCAGCAATGATCTCAGAAAGCAATTGTTGTTGCCCAACAATATGGAAAGAATTAGAAGGCCATTTCCAAACAATTTAAGATGCATCATTCTACAGTGAGGAAGATTATTTACAAAGTGGAAAACATTCAGGACAGTTGCCAATCTTCCCAAGAGTGGATGTCCCAGCAAATTCACCCCAAAGTCAGACCATGTAATATTCAGAGAAACTGCAAAAAATCCAGGAGTTACATTTCAGACTCTAGTCTAGAGGCTCAGATAGCATGTTAAAATTTAAAGTTCATGATAGTATAATTAGAAAAAGTCTGAACAAGTATGGTTTGTAAGAATTGCCAGTAGAAAGCCTCTTCTCTCTAAAAAGAACATGGCAGCAGGGCTTAGTTTTGCAAAATTACATCTGAACAAATCACAAAACTTCTGGAACACTATCCTTTGGACCAGGGGTGGGTTCCACTTACCTTCGCCACAGGTTCGCATCACGACGTTTCCCTCACGCGATTTCACTTCTGCGCATGCTCAGAAGCAGAAATTAGCCCGAAACACAGCTGAGGAGCTCATCAGCTGTGCTTCAGGCGAAGAAATAAAGGTCAGTATTCACCCGTGGGTGGGCGGGCTCTTTTTCAAGCTGCGTAAGGGAAAAATCCACAAAAAAGATGGCAGCGTGCACGGAATGGCACCAACAGTGATGTCACGAGTGGGTCGCTACTGGTTCGGGCGATCCAATCCGAATCGGGAGGAACCCACTCCTGCTTTGGACAGACAAGACCAAAGTGGAGATGTTTGGCCACAGTGCCCTGTTTGATGAAAACCAAACACAGCATGTCAGCACAAATATCTCATACCAACCAACAAGCATGATGGTGGAGGGGTGATGATTTGGGCTTGTTTTGCAGGCAAAGGACCATTGAGTTAACCATGGAACTTCTCTGTACCAAAGTATTCTAGAAGCAAATGTGAGGCCATCTGTCCAACAGTTAAAGCTTGGCCAACGTTGGGTCTTGCAACAAGACCATGATCCCAAGCACACCAGCAAATCTACAATAGAATGCCGAAAAAAAAGAAGGAATCAAGGTGTTGCTATGACCCAGTCAAAGTCCAGATTTCAACCTGATTGAAATGCTGTGGCAGGACAAGAGAGCAGTGCATAAACAAATGCCCACAAACTTCAATGAACTTAAAATTAAAAAGAAGAGTGGGCCAAAATTCCTCCACAGTGATGTGAGAGACTGATAAAGTCATAGACAAAATGATTACTTTATGTTATTTAATTTAATTTAATTTAATTAAAAGTTCTTATAGGCCGCCCAATCCCATAGGACTCAGGGCGGCGTACAACAAGAATAAGAACAATATATGACATACATACATTTTATTGCTGCTAATTTATTTATTTATTTATTTATTTATTAAAATTTCTATGCCGCCCAACTCCCGGGGGACTCTGGGCGGCTCACAGCAGATATAGAAACACATAAAAAACAATTTTTAAAAGGAGCCATATTAAAATACTATCCATTAAAAAACAAACTTTCATTCATACCCTGCCTGCCGGAAGAGCCAAGTTTTTATTGCTTTACGGAAGGCCAGTAGGGTGGGGATGGTCCTGATCTCTGGAGGGAGCTGGTTCCAAAGGGAGGGGGCTCCCACAGAGAAGGCCCTCCCCCTAGGTCCCGCTAGCCGACATTGTTTGGTCGACGGGACCTGGAGGAGGCCGACTCTGTGGGCTCTAACCGGTCGTAGGGAGGTATGCGGCAGGATGCGGTCCCGAAGATAACCTGGCCCTGAGCCATGTAGGGCTTTAAAGGTAACGACCAACACCTTAAATTGGATCCGGAGACTAATGGGCAGCCAATGCAGCTGGCGGAGGATAGGTGTTACGTGGGTGCATCTAGGTACACCCACCACAGCTCGCGCAGCTGCATTTTGCACCAATTGCAGTCGCCGGACACTCTTCAAGGGTAGCCCCATGTAGAGCGCATTGCAGTAATCATGGTGGTTCTACAAGCTATTGAATCATAAGGTGTACTTAGTTTTTCACACAAGGCTTCTTCATTTTGGCTTTTTGTAAAATAAATGACATGGCATAATATTATGGGGTGAAAATTAATTTTTGCAATTTTTTTTCAGTGCGGGGTTCTAAAAATGTGTTTTTACACCAAGAATTCAAATCTGTTACTTTTGCAATTGCACAACGTTTAGCTTGGTATGGTAAATCCACATCTGATCATATACCCCACAAATACTGTTAACTTTATCTTCTCAAAGTTACACATTGTGCTACAAAAATTAAAGTTTTTCTCTGCATGAATCTTATCTAGCTAAGCAAAAAAATAATCCATGCAACCATAAACTAACATCAGAAAGCAATTATCTGAGTTACAAAAATGTTTAAGCGAGTTTCATCAAGTCTTGTTTTGATTTGTTTTTCAATATCAGCCGCTGACTTGCTTCTTGGCCTCTGATATACCGTAACCCTCACATTTCTCGTGTGTATATACTCTGCTTGCTGCCTCTGTGACCTGTTTCACACATCTCTCTATTGATTGGGCATGACAGGGCCACTGTGATACTTGCACTGGTTCGTCAATGAACGTCTTTATTTCCGCGGTAGTCAGTTTGCACATCAAAGGTGGCTCATATACACCTTCAGAGCAGTCAATGAGCTCCAGCAGAGTGGATGTTCTGGCTTGACCTCTATCCAGTGCATGGCACCACCTTCACAGCCAGTATTAACATTTGTAGAATCTCCTCCAATGGCTTTTGTCAATTGCCTTTCTTCTTCATGAAATACACCAGATTATCTGCGATCACTTGAGCAGGTTTTCCTGTTTTTGAGCCTTCCTCTGGAGTGAAATGATAAAGGTATCTTCCACCTGGCTCACTGGGGATGGTGCTGGGGAATTGCTGTTCTGAAAAGTTATGGTATTTATGTAGTTATTTACCAAGCACATCTAAATTATGTTAAAATAACAAAATATCTTTACAATACCCAAGGCACGTCACAACTTTTGAGCACTCCTAATGTTTGGAAATTGAAAGTTGAAAAATTAAGAATAATAAACCCTAGTTTATTATGTCATGTGTTATTGTTCATCTGCAGCTGTATTTATCTACCTTTAAGAACTGCTAAGGACTAGATGTTTTTTACTATGTCCAGATACATAAAACCATAGAATTCAAAGAGGATGTACTTTCTTTTTTATATGACTCTATATATCAACTTTCTTTCCCTTGGTTTGTATGCCTGTACAAGGCACCCTTAATTTGCCCTTCAAGTTGTCTGATGATGCAGAATCAACACTGTCTGCTATGTGCATCCAATTGCTCTGTTTCTCATAGGAAGTCCAATAGAAAACTCTTCGGGTTATGGTACATGCTGAGAAAGCTGCCATAGGAGCCACACTATATGAAACAATGAGGTAGGTTGCTCAGGTAGCCTTCTAGCATCACAAATCCCTTTGGTTATAAACAGAAAGCTTCTCTTATAAGAGTTCCAATTGCCATAAGCAATGACAACTTGAAGAGCCCTCAAGCATTTTATGAGGTGAAGTTACTCAGCTGTTCTGGCAGATAAGAAAGAACCAGAGCAGAAACCTGCCTCACTAAAGCAATCAATAATTCACAGGAGGTTTTTTTTTCTTTTAATAAATCCGCAATTTTAAAGGGGACTCTTAACCCTACTTCCCCCAGCTTCTGAAGGAGAAACTGAATACAGTAAGTAAACCATTGCACATCCTTAAATATAATTTCATTAAGGATCAGTGAATCAGTTCTGTTCTCCAGTCCATATCCTCAGTCAAATCAAGTTGTTAAAACAAGTGTATCAATTCTTTTATATTTCTTAGTATTGTTTCCTGGGGAATAATACACATGGAAATGATTTGTTGTCTGCCTGTCCTACTTGTCACTTGGCCGCCACTAGAAACTGATTGATAGAAATCAGAGTCAGATGTCTCTCATTGTCCATATAATATGGGAAAACAAACTGGATATAATCCTGCAACATTCCATTTCTGATTTCAATGTTATTTTTTCCCAACCCCTGATTAGGCCCACATATGGTGCACAATTAGAAAAGATAGGAAGCATTAGGCATTCTTTGTCAAAGAGAACATTCAGTTCTTTCCATGTGGAAGGGGTCTTTTCATCTGTGCTATTCTGATCTATCCTCACAGTGTCCTAAGATGCCTGACAAGGTTTGAGCATTCACACATTGTCTTGGATCTTGCTCCAGAAGAAATTCTATGCATGTCTAGAAGCAGCAAGGAGGTTAGGTTTCTATTTGGAGGACTTCTGCATCATATCCTAACTTCTGCCTTTGAAAACTTCACTCCAGAAGCCTAGACAACATGGCATCTTAAAAAAACCAATTTCCTTTATTTTTTAAACATACGTCATTTTACTAACAATATGGCAGGTGAGAAACAACACATTCCTTTCCTCTGTCTCTCATCCTTTACCCCAGTGGTCAAAATAAGCTGATGGGAGTAAAGAGAGAACACCACACTCAACAGATTGGCACTTGCTTAAAAAGGGCCAGTTTGTGTCCCCCACCCTTCTTTTGCTATGAAAAATGAATGGGGCAAGGGGAAGTATTGGATTGGGTGTACATCACATATCTCTTGTTTTCCACATTCTGTATTGGGTTGCTAAAGCAATCAATGGTTGGCATATGTAAGACATAACCAGTATTTTAATAACCTAGGATTCACAACAGGTCTTATCTTCTAAGTACCTGATTGCATTGTACCTATGAACATACTTTGATCCCTAAAATGCAGAGCATTAATTATAAGATCATCTAAGGTAGGATGTTTACCACAGGATATTTTGTTTCTGAATCACTGCTGATTATATTTTCCCCAAAATATAATTGTTTGTTGATCACACATTATTGTATGCTGGATTTTAACAACTATGTTTAAAATGCAATCTAGCACCACATGGCAATGCAGCATTGTAATTGCAGAAGTTAAGTGGAGTTGGAAAGTAACATAAATGTCATCACGTTTGTACTTTATATAGTGAGTTCTTTTTCACAGGCCACCAATAGCACTAGAATTACAGAATAAACGAAGGCCATGCTGCTGGCTCAAGTTGCTTTTTTTTAAAAAAAAGAAAAATAAATAAATTAAAGTGTGCTAATTCTATGCACAGTTTGCAGCTGCCCAGAAAGGCTGTTTGCTCTGCTCAGGTAGTTAAATATCTTGTGGAGTCCAACCACTTTATTGTTTATTCATACTGCTGTTCTTAGTTAAAATCCAGTAATTATATGTGCAGTTCTCCAATGGTGCAATTGCGCAGGTGTGCATTGAAAATTAGCATCAAAAGAGGGAAAAGAAAGAGAAGATGGAAAAGGACAGCAGCCACAGATCACCGGTATATCTACATAAAAAACTTATTTCCCTCTGCCTAAGACTAAAGGAGACAATTGGAGGAAATGTTGCTTTAGCCATTTGTAAAATTAAAAAAAGTCATGATATCTAGATAGACTGAAGCATACATAGCATGGTATCCCATATATGGAAGAAGTAAGAGCATCATAAAACTGGCGTGAGAATGGGAAATATGTAGCTTGCAAATGAACCAGATATCATACTGTTCCAAAGATGCTTCCTCCCCACTCAGGAGGCAACTGGACTTTCTTGGTTTTTCTTTTGAAGACATTTCTATTCTCATTCAAGAAGCTTCTTCAGCTCTGACAGGATAGTGGGGAATGGAAGGATTTATATTCCTTGCAGACAGCTGTTAATCTGCATCCTTTTAGAGCAGTGGTTCTCAACCTTCCTAATGCCGCGCCCGGCCCCCGCGCCTCCACCGCACCCCACCCCACCGCTGTACCCACTGCTGCGACCCCCGCCCCACCACCGCCATTTGGGTTCTTTTACCCTCTGCGCATGCACAAAGTGTTCTGCGCATGCGCAGAGGGTAAAAGAACCCAAATGGCAGCATCCGGGCGAAGTCTCCTGACCCCTGTGAAAGGGTCGTTTGACCCCCAAAGGGGTCGCGACCCCCAGGTTGAGAACCACTGTTTTAGAGGGTCATTGAAGCACTTGGAGGTTTATCTGTGTCCTCAGGGTCACCTGAGTAGTGCTCCTAGTTCCTGTAGTCTGCAGTTTTTTCCCTCTGGAAATCCATTCCTATTCCCACAGCATTTAAAGGGTCAACGACCCTCTAAAACATGAGTGTCAAATTCGTGGCCCGCGGACCAGATGCGTCATATGCTGGCCACGCCCACCCCATTTTAGTGAAGGGGGAGAAGTTGCAATATGTCACGTGATGAAGTGCCATTGCGAGTGACGAAGTGCCATTACATTCTCTAAAAGAATGTAAATGACCAGCTGTCTGCAAGGAATATAAATCCTTCCATTCCCCACTATCCTGTCACAGCTGAAGAAGTTTCTTGGATGAGAAGCAAAACTTCTTCAAAAGAAAAAAACAAGACAGTCCAGTTGTGTCCTGAAAAAAAAAAGCACCTTTGGGACAACCATGACCTGGATGACTGAGAATCTCTACAGACTTTCAGGCATCATAGTATTGGAATAAAACACTTGTGCAGATTGCCGACAGAAAAACATTTCTTCTTGCTTACATTGTTTTACCACAAAGGAGGTTTAAAGGACAAAGAAAACCACCTATGGAGGAAACTTATCTTTGGGCCGTCCTCACTCAGGGATTCTGTGCAACCTCGAAAACAAGTCCAGATCCACGTGGGAGACCTGAGCCGTCAGATTTCTGACTCAACTGCAAAGCTGTGTTTTGCTTTGTTTTTTAAGATGTTGTAAGTGTGTTTTCCCCATTGGCGAGAACTCTGACCACGACCTTCCTCCCAGCTTCTGAGCTTCAGGTTCTATAAGGGAAATGCTAGCTTAGCTTAACAGTTTTGCAGTTTCCCCGTAGTAACCCAGACAAAGGAACAGAGATCAAATAGATGTTTTCAATGTTCTGCTCCCCTTCTCTTCCTCACTGGACTGAAGTGTGAAATGCCAGGCCACTGGGGTTAGCTTTTTATTTATGTTGCGAAGAATGGGTTGAGGTTACTTTTACTGCTACAGGCCCTGTGGAGTCAGGTCAAACAATGATTTTCATTTCTTCTTGTCTTTAGCATTTTAGTATTGTCAGAACTGAAGGTAATTGTAAGTTCGGACCACTGAAGGACAAGGGAATGGAAGCAGAATTAACTAGAAGTGCCTTTTTTCCTTGTTGAGAAGTTTGGGTTTTTTTTTTTGCACATTAAAAATTCAGATATGGGTAGATTATTTTATGGTAAATTGAAGTGCTTTATGCTGATGTTTATTTTGGTTATAGTATAAAAAAATGAGGCTTTTCTTTCTTTCAGAGATACATAAAGAAATCAATGGGCTGGTTACATCCAAACATACCAGAGTACATTTCAGCAATGAGATGTTCAGATACTGTATATGAAGATGCAATTTACAGAGGAATATGGAAAAAGGGCAATCTTTCCCAGCTATTTAATAAAACAAGATTATTAGTTTAAGCAATCAGGGTTTAAATAACAGGAATTTGATTGTTTATGCCATGAAGTATATTAGATGTTTATTATTCTTAATCTCCTTCTCATACATATATGTGCTATCCATTGGTTTTTAAATGTGCTTACTACTACTCTTGAAAATTGGCCTTAAACAGAATTTTTCTACTTTCCTGGTTACTTATTAATGTTGTACAAACTAGTGAAAATGAAAATTAATTATCATTATGTAGGCTGGATCAAGCATTTAAGCAATTTTATATAGCCCTGGTAGTCTTATTAAATTTCACACTCACAATCTACTTAATGACAATTTCTATTCAGGTACAATGAAGAAACTAACCTCTTGAAATGATGAGTGGAAGGGATAATTTTGCAATAAAACACACCTGTGGTCCATTCATCTCTATCTGGACTGGAGGACAACGTTCTTGTGTCTCTCAAATATATGAAATTTTCCAATGCATAAAAACAACCATAAATATTCACAGAATATTTGGGGAGGAGTGCAAAGGAAATTTAAAAATCCTTACACGTGCATTGGTTAGGGCCAATTATGACAGAAGTGGGGAATCAATGTCTCTAGATCTCTTCATTGTGAATTAAGGTGGGGGAAAAAACCCTGGCCAACAAGAAAATATCAGAATTATATACAATGTTTTACCCAAAAGGACCGTAGTTCAAAGTCAGTCCCAAAATGGACACTGGGGACTTCATACAAAATATTTAGCATTCAAATTATAGACTCACAGACAAAAAAACGGCCCTCTATTCATTGGAGAACTTGAACAAAACCTTAGGCCTGCCAGAATTTCAATCCTCATCACCACCAATGTAAACTACAGAGACAGCTACTAATTGTTAGTTATAGAAATGGATGAATGAGAGGCTGAAAAAATTGCTCTCTGTTATGAATAATGCTGCTTTCTAGATAGAGAGGCAGAGAGGAGACAATGCCAATAGCAAATATGCTGTGTACCAGGTCTACTCATTGGAACTTGATCTAGCTCTCTCTTGAAATGCTAGCTCTCTCCAGGTTTATGCAATACGGAGAAATCCTGATTAAGAAATACAAATTCAACTTGGATCTGCTCTGTTCACTTGGGAAAGGCAGGGTTAGGCCTGTTGTCCATGGAAACCGGGATAGCAAAGTTACTTAATGCAGTCCTTACCCACAGCATACCTTTCTCCAGTCCATGCAGAGATAATATCCTAGAAAATGGAAGATGAAGCAATCTGAAAAATAAACCAATCCTGGACTTCCGGTTGACTCCGCGCTCGCTGAAGATGCTCCTTCTTTGGGGCGCCGGTCCCCGGCTCCGTCAAAGCCGCCAGAAAGCCGACAAACAGCTGACTGGTGGCTGAAAACCCCCTCCCCAGGCAAAGGGGCGGGTGAAGAGCTGGTGGGCACAGGTAGAGCCCCCCTAGTGCCTCAGGTGGAAATCCTGGGGTGCGAAGGGTGAGGACTCCCTGGAACCTGCCTAAAGCTCTGGACCTGGGACACTTCCGCTTTAAGCAGAGCAAGACGATCGCGACCAATTCTGCTTTAGATGACAGAATCCAACGTTTTCCAAGAGAAGCAGCAGAAAAAGCCAGGAGGCAAGCTGGGCATGTAACTATTTTTAACTCTACTCTGATTTCTTCTTTGAAAGCTACAAGATAGCAAACGGTCTTAAAATGGCGATTGAAGCTGGAAAGGGCGTTTCCTAAAAGTGAAAGTTTAAAAGAAAGCTTCCTTTGGCAGCCCTTAATATGATCTTTGACTTTGGGAAATTTTTTCTTTTTTATCATCTTTGACTTGGACTTTGGACTAAACTATAATCTTAACTTTAAAATTCAATTGCTGTTGCATTTGAAGTGAAAGCAATTTTCGTTTTGTTACCAGCCTTTTTTTTCTTAGGGAAGCTTCTGACCCTTAGAATTGATTTTTTCTCCTTTTGCTTCCTGATTTTGGATTAAAATAACAACTTATATGTTTATAAAAAATAAAAGATTAACTGGCTTTGGATCTGGAAAGAACCTTGCTGAGTAGAGATTTGGTTTTTTCTTTGTAAGGAAATATTGAAATGGCTGGAAATATTGAAATGGCTTCTAAACCTGGAAAGATTGTTTTGAATAAAAGAACTGAGTACTCTTCTGGTCACATTTCAAAAATGCAACCTACTTCTGATTTAACACCCTCACAGTCTGTAACACCTGAAAATTTATTTAATACCTTAAAAATTATGAGAAATGAACTGGTTATGGAATTCAATTTAAAAATCAAAGAAATAGATGAAAAAATGCAGGCTGCTTTAAAGAAGATGGATTTACAACTGAGGGCGGATGTGCTGGTAGCTTGTAAAGAACTAGCAGTAAATATGGAAGTTTTGGAGAACGATTTGGAAAAAAATAAACAAGCTTTGACAACTTCGGGGGAATACATAGATAAGATTCAAAATGACATGGCAAATTTTGAAACAGAGGTGTTAATGTCTCAATTCAGAAGTATGGAATTTGCTATAAGAGTTAGGGGCCTGAAAGAGGGAAAATATGAAAATTTGAAAGGAAGGATGGTGGAGGCCCTGGAGCAAGTGTCTGGAATGTCTAAGGAGGATCTGGCTATGCAAATTGATAAGATATATAGAGTTAATTCGTGGTATGCAAAACAAAAACATCTGCCAAGGGATATTGTAATATACTTTACCACAAGACTTTTGCGGAATAAAATTACACAGGTGACTTTTAAGAATAATCTTCAGGTAAATGGCCAAGAAATAATGATATGGAAAGAAATCCCTTCTAAAAGGCTTAAAGCAAGAAAAGATTATACCTTCCTGATTGATGAGTTTAAAAAACGAAATTTACAATATAAATGGGATGCACCAACAGGAGTAGTCGTGAAATTTTTGGGAAAAAGATACTGGCTTAATACAATAAAGAAAGCTACCGAATTTTATGTCAACGTTTTAAAGGCTGATATATCCAAAATTCCAGAGGAAAGAAACATGAAATTAACAGAGGAGGAAAAGAAAGAGCCACCCATATTTGATCAAACCGAAACAATTTCAAAGATTCAAAGCGATTGGCAGAACCAGATAGATGCTTAAAATGTGTAAAAGGAGATGGAGGATCGGGGTCAGCAGGGAGGCGAAGTGACAAACCGAAAACTATCAAGTTATAAAAGGATGCAGTGAGGAAACTTACAGGATGGACGGAGATGCTACTTTTTCTTTTTATTCTTTTTTCTTTATTATTAATATGTTTTAATGATTTATGGAGGGAGAGGTTAATATGATTGTATTTCCTTTCTCTATTTCTTTGTTATATTCTTAATATTTTTTAAAAAATTCAGAAGTTTTCTGAAGCTAATAATTTGATATATTGTAATACTATGTTACTAATACTGTGTTTGTTTTTATGATCCAATTTAAGGTTTTTGAAGTATAAGGGGTTAGTTTTAAAATATTGGAATTAACAATTTGAAGAATATTTTAAATATTTAGGTATTTTGAACAAGTATAAATATTTAATGTTTAGTTATTGTTTATGTAATATTTATTCAATGTTGGGTAGTTTTCAGGAAATGTTCTGTGTTGTAATTGATTGAAAGGGGGAAGATTTTTTCTTCTTTTCTTTTACTTTACTTGTGTTTCTCTCTTATTTTTATTTCTTTTTATTTTTATTTTTATTAGCCTATATATAGATTATATAAAAGATAGAGGTTAGTGATGTAAACTTTGTGGTATGATGTTTGATTAATATAATGCTCCTATTTTTTTATTTGTTTGTCCTTTTAATTATTATTAATTTTTAAAAAATTATTATCATTATTTTTTGATTACGCTTTAAATAGTTTTGAATAATGTGGAGTTAAAAACTTTTTAAAAATGTGGAAATTAACAATTTCTTTTAACTTAATTTAAATTTATTGTTTTTTGAACATTACGCCCTGTACTTTTTCTGGGAAGTCCGGGGGGGGGGGGGAGGGGGGGAAGGGAAAGGGGTGGGTTGGGGTTAGGGGGGAAGGGGAGGGAGAAAAAAGAAAAATGTTTGTACTTTGTACTAATAAAACTTTTTGAATAAAAAAAAATAAACCAATCCTGTAAGTGCTCAATTAATTCATCTGTGCAGTAGGGCTCCATCATGCTGAGCAAAGGAAGCACACAAGAATGACGAGCCCTTGCTGATGAGATTTACATCTTTCTAAAGTACAAGGTGGCTTGCCTTTGACCAGGGAAAGGCTGGTGACTGAAGTGACATACAGCAAAAGCTTGCTGGATAAAGATATACCACTACACTGTTGGTCTCACCTGGCTAACTTGTTTTCTAGCTTTTGAAGTGCAAGCCTGCTATAATCACTGGGGCGCAGTTAATGAAAGCAGCTCATTATGGAGGAGTCTGTCCTCTAACGATGCCCCTTGGACAGAATGGGATGCAAATGGCTGTTATTTAATTTAGAGTCTTTTCGATGTGGACCTTGTAAATTTAAAAATTTAATTATAATATATAATATTTATTGCTGGGTGTGTACTGTGAGAAGCTAAAAAGGAAAGGGCTACTGCTAAGGCAGCATTAGAAAGCAGGTTTGCAAACTGAATCTTGCAATCTTCCATGAGATGTATATAAGCCCAAATTTTAAGATTTTTGTATACCAAACCTGCTAAGTGCAGTCTAAACAACAATGGTTAAATGAAACAGTTTGGTTTGTTATAATCACATCTGAGCATAATAAGCTAATAAGGGAATTGGTCTCCCACTCATTTGTGAGCAGAGGAATTATGGGGATCTTTTTACTAAACTTCGGTAGAAAGTCAGCACCCACCCTCTTAGAAGAATGAAATATTTTGAGGAATATTTAAAAAAAAAGCAGAATATTATATTTCCCTAAATGAGAAATGGAGCAACATGCTCTTGGAGACAGAAAGCAACCCCCACTTTCCTTAATAGCCCATAGCAGATGTCAGCACTTAAGAGATAAAGAGATAGCTCTATTCATAGGCAAAGCAAATACTGCAGGCAGAAATCCATTCAAGACAGGATATTTTGAAATTCCCTGCAGCAAAGTCTGAACAGAGTGATAGGATTAGCCCTCACTCAAGATCCAAACCAGGACAAAGCCATTAAGCCACAATAGGAATTGCCCAGCACCCTTTCAGAACAAAAGCCCCATCATTGCATCAGCAGTCCAAACTTCAACCAAACTTAGCTCAAACACCTACAATTTGTACTTTGCCTATAGAGCCAGCTATGACCCCTACGTAACCCTTACCTGGCCCCATGGGAGTCTGACAACCACCAATAGAATACATGCTCTTGCACAGGAACAGGAAGCTCAAATACAAAGGCCAGGGAAGGTATAAAAAAACCCACCTACTCTCAACTCCATGTGGTCAGCTGCACTAGAACCATGTGCTTGGTGGTTCATTCATCATTAAACCATCTTTCCAATCAGCCTCCAGCCTCCATTTTGTCTCCAGTGTCTTTCTCCAGGCTTGCAACTGGACCTGAATATTTCTTCCCACACTTCAATGGGACAAGAAGCTCTCTTGAATTCAGGATAGAATAGAATAGAATAGAATTCTTTATTGGCCAAGTGTGATTGGACACACAAGGAATTTGTCTTTGGTGCATATGCTCTCAGTGTACATAAAAGAAAAGATACATTTGTCAAGAATCATGAGGTACACCACTTAATGATTGTCATAGGGTACAAATAAGCAATCAGGATTGAATTCAGTATCAATAGCAGCAAAAATGGTCCCACCTTTTTTGCTGAATTGCTGCTGTTTCAGTTACAGTTCTTAACAAGCTACCCTAATGTCAACAAAGACTCATTTTCTAAAAATTCTGAGGGACATACCGTAGATAAATCTTAATAAATTGCAACTTGAGTAACATGCAGTAGCACCAGTTTAATCGGAATAAAAGAAGACATGAAAATAAATATTTCTGCAACCTTGTGTTGGGTAAATTATCAAATTAAGAATGACTTAGAGTTGAAAATAAACTTGTTCTGCCCCTAGGAAAAGGATAATAGAGACTTTAAAGATTTAGATTTCTGTTCTGGCTTAGACCTAAATCATATTAATAAATATAATACTGTGGAGTTCTTGGTGCTCTCTGAGCTTGGTTGTTTGCTTGCAGAGATTTCATTATCCAACTAGGTACCATCATCAGTGAGTATGGGGCTTACTACTTGTTTATACTGTATGTAGCAGCTTGCCCTGACAGTTTTGAAATTCCCTTTCACTCCCTCCAGTTGCCAACACTCAGATAAGCAGGGATCAACACCAGACAAATAACCAGGCAGAAAACAATACACCAATTAAAAGACTACCAAGGAGGAAACCACACTTCCACCAAAACTGGCATGCCCCCTTGTAAATAATCAGGGAGCAAATATCTGAGTCCTCAGCACAGATGATATTACCTAGTTGGTAAATCCTGTTGCTTGTCTCAGAAAGGAAAGTCAAGATAATTGGGATGAGCTTGAGAAAACTCTTTATGTGGCTGATAGTTTACATTCAGTTTGGTAGGACACAAACCCTACAAACTTACTTTAGCCTGTCCCCATATGCCATTTTAAGCAAAAGTAGTAAGAGGAAACAGAATCTCTCTAGATCTGGCACTCACACTTTTTGAAATGGAGACTTTTTCATCAGGACAGGCCACAGACTAAAAAATAAAATGAAAGAATGTACAAAGTGAACACCTTATATAATGGATCACATTTATCTTATATCTTTACTCCTCAGATGCCCTTTCAGAAAAGTCACAAATGCACTGAATTGTCCTTCACTTTGGATTAGAAATGTCAGAAATGATCCTACTCTTAATCAATCTAATTTACTGCAGTGCTTAATTATTCTTTTGCATCCAACCTCATCATTCATTAATGCCCTGAAAATTTTAAGGGAGGAGAAGTCTGATGATTCTAGCTGGTGGGTGCTTTTTCTATTAACTGTGTACAAGCCATCAAGAATAGAATATAAAAATGTTGGCAGAAGTAGCTGGTTTTCAGTGCTCCTGCCAAGCTACCAACAGATGCAGTTTGATTAGCATCTTCTTCCAATGTGGTGAATCCATCTGTGACAATTTGATTCTAGCTCTAAAACAAAAACAAAAAAGAACAATTTTTTTTGCAGAACCCTTTGAGAAGTATTTAAATACAAATTGTTATGTGTCTTTAATGCCTACTTAATAAATCCAGGACAGAGTTCTTGGTTTAAACTAAATAAGAATGTAGCTTGTGGTCCAGCATGGCATATGAATTCAGCCAATTTGATATTGCAAACTATGATTAGGGAACAAAATGGATCAAAATTTTCTTCATGGAAGACCAGCCACTATCTATGGTCCCACCTCTTTATACTTAAATAAGAATAGAATAGAACAATAGAGTTGGAAGGGACCTTGGAGGTCTTCTAGTCCAACCCCCTGCTTAGGCAGGAAACCCTACACCACTTTAGAGAAATAGTTATCCAACATCTTAAAAACTTCCAGTGTTGGAGCATTCACAACTTCTGGAGGCAAGTTGTTTCATTGATTAATTGTTCTAACTGTCAAGAAATTACTCCTTAGTTCTAAGTTGTTTCTCTCCTTGTTTAGTTTCCACCCATTGCTTCTTGTTCTACCCTCAGGTGCTTTGGAGAATAGCTTGACTCCCTCTTTTTTGTGGCAACCCCTGAGATATTGGAACACTGCTATCATGTCTCCCCTGGTCCTTCTTTTCATTAAACTAGACATACCCAGTTCCTGCAACCGTTCTTCATATGTTTTAGCCTCCAGTCCCCTAATCATCTTTGTTGCTCTTCTCTGCACACTTTCTAGTGTCTGAACATCAGCGGTGGGTTGCTACCAGTACTGTATGGTATGGTTCTATGAAATGGTAGTGGCGGCAGTGGGAGGCTCCGCCCACCCACCCTGGATGCTTCTGTGCATGCGCAGAAGCATGGTGCGCATGAGCGTGCACATGAACCGGTAGCGATGGGATTTAGAACCCATCACTGCTCAACATCTTTATTTCCCTGGGGATGAGGGTAAGCAGGATAGTCCTCCAACATTCCTAATATTATGCAAGAGGTTATCAGGTAGAATCACCTGCCAGGGCTCACTACTTGAACTTTAAACTCAGGATTCAGTTTGGGAATCTATGGAGAAACTAGTTTTTGGATGATAGAGAGTGAGATCATATGGACTTTTCTCCCTTTATGTCAGCCCCTCCATGTAGATCAGGGCTGTCAAACTCACGGCCCATAGGCCAGATGCGTCATGCGCTGGCCACGCCCATGCCTGATTTAGCGAAGGAGGTAAAAGTCCTGACACATCACGTGACACTGCTGTGATGACCTGAGTTTGACAACCCTGATGTAGATCAACATACTCTCCACCCCATCATTAATAAAGTTGATCACCTCTTTATTAATCCTGCTGCTAAGTTTTGTTCTTGCCATCTTTGCCACTTTGCATTTGTTCCACGGAGGCCTCAGGTGAAATCAAATATGTTGAAAGACAAGAGGACACCCCTAAAATGGCTTCTGGCAACATGTTGTGAATCTGACCTTTTGTTTCCAAATTACTTGTATCAATCTAGCTCAGCCAATGAACCCAGACAGATGGCCGTGTTCTCAGATCTATGACATTAGGCAAGCAAATTTCAGTAGAAGAGAAAATTGACATGACTGTTTGGCTGAAACAGGTCATTTCTTGAAATTTCTGCAGACTTACAGAAAGGCAGTACAGATGTATTTAGAATATCAGTATTTCCAAATGGGATTCAAGAAATAAGGAACCTGCACACTGATTATACTGGTTATTCCTTTTCAGGGTCCTACTTGATCAATACTTGTTGTTTTAAGGTGTTTACAACATGTCTTAATTCTTGATTTTATGTTGCCCAAAGTTACTTCAGATAAAATGGACAGCCATATAAATTTGACAGATACCATAAAAATACTTTCTGCTGTTAAAAAAAAAATCCCCCTTGTAAAGGATCCCACCCCCCTTTCCATGTGCAATTTACACTAAGCCAGACATACTACAGATATGCTGGATTTCAATTCTCAGGTTAGGAAGATGATGCTGGATAGGAATTTTTGAAGTCCAACACACTTGGAGCCATTACACTGGAAAGACTACAATCTGCATTCCTTCCTTCTCCATCCTTTCGTAATTTTTTCCCCTAAAAAACCCCCTATTCTTCCTTTTTAAAAGTCCGTGAATGCATACAAAAACATCATTTAAAAATGTGAAGGTTAAGTTCTCCTTAGTTCAATCTGCAATCAAATCCATTCACTTTACATGAATAGGTTCCAGCAGGAATAAAGGTTCAGGGATCCATCTATGTTATGTAAATGTAAATCATATTGATGTGGGAGGGATAAGACTTTGATTTAACCATCACCATTTCTATCTATGCTTTTTCAGTTTCCAAGAGGACACCCACCTTTCTGTAGTGCCAATTGAAGATCAGCTCATTGCTGTGTGGGACCATCATCATCATCATCATCATCATCATCATCATCATCATCATCATCATCATCATCATGCCCATATTACATTGTAACTACCTGTGTTTCCCGAAAATAAGACCAAGTCTTATATATATATTGCCATCAAAAAAGGCACCAGGTCTTATTTTCAGGGGGATGTAGTCCACTCACTTGCGTGCGTTGCCCCCCCGGTCTCCTTTTTGCTGTCAGAGGCCTTCAGGAACTTTTTCTGCAGCCGTCAAGGCTGGCAAGCTTTCCTAAAGGCCTCTGCAGCCAATAACAGAGGTATGGATCGATCTGGAGCTCTGTTATCGGCTGCAGAGGCCTTCAAGAAAGCCTTGCCAGCCTTGATGGCTGCAGAAGAAATAGGCCGGCAAGGCAGGTGTTGGGGTGTGCGACGCCTGGATGCAACTGTCTGAAGGTAAATAGTAGGGCAGTTCCACTCCCCCCATCCCCGCCCTAGCTTAATTTTTACCCATGAACCCTGGAATGAGTGTGGTCTTAAATAGGGCTTATTTTGGGGGTAGGCCTTATATTGGGCGCACGTGTAAAAATCAACTTAGGACTTACTTTCAGGGTAGGTCATATTTTTTAGGAAAACACGGGTATGCTGGCAAGCATTTTTGCCTTTCCTATGTCCTATGAATCCAAAGGAAGGCAAAATCAATTAGTGTAAAAGTGCAGCCATTAATTAGATTTGTGCAAATTATGAAGCAGCACTTCAATTTGAAGAAGCTTTGATCAAAGTGCCTCCCTGGATGGAAGCAGCAGCATGAACATGCACAAAACACTCTTTTCCCTGGATCGAAGTAGTTGATCAAAGCAAATTGAAAGCTTTAAACAAAGGCATTGAAGTAAGCTGTGGTTTGGACAAATCATTTGGATGACCCAAATGAGAATAAGGTCTCATATTGCATTGCAGCTAGTCCAAAAATTCATACTGGTCCTTTGGTCACATTTGATTGATTGTGCAGGAAATACATCTGGTAAGAAAGATGGTATGTGGAAAAAACAAATAGCTATATTGGTGATTGCTGATCCCTGAGACTTGCTGCATAGGATTTAAAGTTGTAGCACATATTTGGGCCTTAATTAGCACGCCTTCTAAAAAGGTATGAGTATGTACAATAGACCCTCTCCTCCTAACTCTCGAGTGATTAATGATTAATTCATTCCAATAAAGGAAACAATGGGATGGCATTTGAATATGCCAGGGTTTTATCTTTCTGTGGATTTATACATTTTTAATACATTATCGGGTTTTTTTAAAAACCAAAGGAAGCAACTCTTGTAAATACTATTTTTCAGATCTACTTCAGGGAGTTACTTATTCCTTTACAGGTTTAGCAGAATACCTTCATGAATCAACTTCTTAGTTCTTACACCTCCAAATACCTTTTTAATTGATTTATTTCCTTTTGAGAAGGCCTCTTGATGGAATTTGGGGAGGGGGGGACTTATTTTGCATTCTGAGCTTGGATCAAGCCAGTTTCCAATGGATTATTTCAGGCTTTGTTAGTTATGCTCCCAAAACAGTAATGATTACATTATTGCTTAATAATTTAATAATAATTGTTTACCTAAACTCTTACTTCTACTCCAATCAGAGGTGGGTTCCTACCAGTTCGGACCGGTTCTATAGAACCGTTAGTAACTTGTCGGCCTGGGTTGCTGGAACCGGCAGCGATCCAGGCCTGCCACGCCCCCGAGCTGGTTCTCTCGGTGGCACTGTAGGCACCGCCATCTTGTTTTTTGCTTCTGCATGCGCAGAAGCTTTTTTAGTACTGCGCATGCGTGCCCGTGAGCAAAGCGCCCACGCGGCACGTCCCTGAGTGAACCAGCAGTAGGAGAATCCGGAACCCATCCCTGACTGCAATGGTTTGCTTTTTTGATCCAAGTTCTTCAGAGAAACTTCTGATGTCACCATCACTACGTTCAGTAGTTTTCTTCCCATGTAATTCGAAAAACTATAGTCAATGTCCCAATATTTTTGGAATTCTGGGGGATTCTTCTTCAATCCTGAATAAGGTTGTATTGCCACTCTTGGGGCTAGTGTATAACTGGAAGTCTTTTGGACTCATAGCTCCTGCTTGAGGAGCAGGTGACAGCTATGGCTAAGAAGGCCTTCAAACAAATCCTACCTGGACCAGGAGGTCCTTCAGACAGTGACTCTCACCTTCATCCCCTCATGCAGTGTGCTCTACATGAAGTGTCCTTGAAAAAAGCTATTGATCCAAATATAATGGCGTAAGTAGCTTGGGGCATGCTATGTCATGCCCAAGTAATATCTTTCCCTGTTACTAGTAGGTTTCCAGATGAAATTCTAGGTGCTGGTTACCCCTATAAAGCCCTTTGGGACAGGGGCCTGGTTAACTAAAAGACTGTTAGTCTTCATATTTTCTTCCTATTGGTACAATTGAGCACAGTGGATATATTTCAGGTCCCCTCCATTAAGCAGTGCCACCTGAAGAGACCTAGGCAGTGTTTTTTTTTCCTGTCATAGTCTTTGCCCCCTGGAAGTATCCCTTCAAGTTTCCCCCAGCCTTCAATTTGATTATATTCAAAAAAGCCCTGAAAACTTGGCTCTTCCCACAGGCCTTGGGTTCAATTGAATGAGAGTTCCTGTGTATTTTACTGTTTGGCATAGCTGTTGATTTTTTCTGGACATTTGGGGTTGCATCTGTATTTTTATTATTGCTTTGGTTGAGTGCCACCCAGAGTTGTTATAGAATTGGGCAGCCATATACATCTTCATTATATGCAGAGCACATCATGAGAAAGGCGTGGCTAGATGAATCAAAAGTTGGAATTAAGATTGCGAAATATCAACAACCTCAGATATGCAGATGATATCTAATGGCAGAAAGTGAAGAGGAACTAAAGAGCCTCTTGATACGGAGGAAGGAGAGTGGAAAAGTTGGCTTGAAACCCAACATTAAGAAAATTAAGATCATGGCATCTGGCCCTCTCAATTCCTGGCAAATAGATGGGGAAGAAATGGAGGTAGTGACAGTTTTTATTTTCTTATTAGAAGGATTTAGTTGTAAAGTTTAGAGAAGGGGAAGGAATTAGCATTCATTTTGCTATGTTAAAAGTAAATAAAACTACCAAGCAAAAGTCTGGAAATATATAAGCTATCTATTCTGCAAGGATGTGTCAACACTTAGCAATATTGCATCTCATTCAGAATATCTCATTGGGGAATGGCAAATTGGAGCAGTGGACACAACCAGAATGATCAGGATCCTGAAAAGAACACCATAAGGTATACTTGAAAGCATTCAGAAAGTTTAACCTGAGGAAGAAAAGACTATAGGGAAGTTTTTATGGCCAAATTATTTAGAGTTGTTTCAAAGGTGACAACAAGAAACAATAGCTTTACAAGGAAGCCAATGATAATTTATTAATGTTTAGAACTGTTCAACAGTGGAACATTTTTCAGGAGTTAGATGGCCTTCCTTTGCTGCAACGTTAGAATAGAGGCTGGACCAGACTGTAGTTTTCTGCACTAAGAAACATCCAAGTACTTTCCAACAGTTGCATTCTACAGTTCTGTGACTCAAGGAATCTGCACTGGCATCCAGTCCTCTAACCAGAAACAGGCATTCTCCATCCTGGGTGGAGCTAGCCGCCAAGATTGGGTATTGGCACAGCCTTCCAGCCAATAGAGACTGAGTCTGGAAAAGTATAAATAGTGGCTCTAGGCCCTGGTTCCCCCTCTTTTGACTCAGTCTAGCCAACGACTTGTGCCTTTTTTTCTCTCGATTACTGCAAGTATAACTGTTTTTTCTTCTATTCCACTAAATCTATATCTTTTTCTTTCCCTGTACGAGCCCCCCAGGCGTTAATTTCTGTCATAATCGCATGACCCTGGGTGAAGGCAGTCGGCCGCAAGTCTGACTGCCACTCGCCCCTCCAGCCGAAGGCCCAGTGCAACCTTTGATTTTTTTATATCATATTGATAATTTTATAATTTTTGTAATTATCATCAAACTATACCGGCTGTGTGAGGGAGTGGGAAAGGGCCCCGCAGAGCCAAGGGGGCCGGCGGTGGCCTACCACACGCCTGGGCATTGAGGCAAGGCCGGCACAAGGTGCCCAATATAGAGAGACCTGGACTGTCCAATTCTGGCCGTTTCCTTTTTGTGGCTGATCGCAAGGAGAGCCGAGGGGCCAGTCGACAGCAAAAGTGGCCTAAACTCCATTGAAGTCTCTCTCTAGTTCGGCCGGACTCGCGCAAGCCGTCCGCACCGACAGCGAGCCTCCCGATCCCCAGCTGACTGCATAAAATAACTTCTAAGCGATCGGGAGAGCTGCAGGCCTTGCCCGTTACTCGGCCGGATTCGCGCAAGCCATCCGGACCGATAACGAGGCTTCTGTCATCTGCCTAATTGCCTTTGAAGCCTGTGGAGCGTGGCCGGATCGGCGCAAGCCATCTGCGTCCCCTCCTAACCTCCGAACGCCAGTTGATCGATCGCGGGCTAGATTGGCGCAAGCGATCGACGCCCAGGCCCGACGGAGCTTCAAATCGCCGTCTGACAGCGTTCTCCGTGGCCGACTGACAGCTGGGAGCAGCAGAGACCTGAAAGTGCCGCGTTCTGCTTCCGACGCTGACAGCGATCCAGGCAGTGCCCCCACACCTTCGCTGGAGCCTCTCAGCCTTTGATTACCTCGCAGCTAAGTGCCTGACCTCCACAAGGCCTCTCCTGCTCACGCCAGCCGTTTTCCTCTGTGACTCGTGGCCAGCGGCCATTTTGAATTTCAAATTAGGCTAGGCAGCCATTTTAGGTGTGGGTTGGGCCTGGCAGCCATTTTGAGTGTGGAGTGTGGCCAAGGCTTCTCTAAGTGGCCATTTTGAGTGTGTCCCATTGCTGAAAAAAAAAAGAAATATAATAATTTTTACTTTAGGAACTTATCTTTGACAAGCCTTTTTTCTCAGCATGACTGAGAGAAGTCATCGCTCTGGCAAGGCCAAGGCTAAGACACCAAGGCCGCAAACTGACCAGACTGAACCAGCCAGAGCGGCCTCAGCCGAGAGGGATCGGTCCCCCATCCGGCCTCACTCACCTAGCCCTTCAGCCAGGGACAGGACAGCTAGCGACAAGCAGGGTCCACTGCCAACCGACAGGGGTGCCAATAGACAGGATAGGGAATCCTTAGCCAGGCACCCACAATCACGGTTCCCTGATAACGTCTCCATTGACGATGCCAACCTTCACAAATCTAGGGCGGATGTCTGGGGCCCGAAGGGGACCCGCAAGGGGACAGCTCCAACTAAGAGCTCTGCCAAGGACCCTCTCCGGTCCAAGGCAGTACAGGACAGGATTGACATGGCAATTAGGCAGGGCATTGAGGCAGGCCTCAGAGCTATGGCCGGAACGTCTAAACATCAGACAATTCCGGCAAAACCCCTGCAAGAACAACGCATGGCGGATGAATCCTGCCCTGAGCCTGCGGAGGAGGAGGAGGAGGAGGAAGAGGAGGACTCCTCTGATCCTCTGATCAACCTCCAAGATGACTCTGATCAGGAGGAAGATTTAGGTATCACCCTTCCTGAGTTAGCCATGTCGGATGACGAGGACTTGGGCCCAGAACCTGCAGTCTCCTCGGCACTCTTTCAGCCTGTCCTCTTCAGATCCTTATTACATAAGGCGAAAACCACGGCAAATTTGGTCTCACCGTCCGGGGTTTCTGATCAGACACCAGAACCAGACCCCATGTTTGAGCCTACGGCGTCGCAGGCAGATGTGGTCCCGGCCCCAAAGCTCTTTGTAGAGGAGGTCCTGAAGCAGTGGCGGAACCCAACATCTGGGTCTCTGTCCAATGCAACTGATAAACGCTTTTATAATGTTGACTCTGCTTTGGCCCAACACCTTACAGTGCCACCCGTGGACAGTCCGGTCCTGA
This sequence comes from Diadophis punctatus similis, assembly GCA_023053685.1. NCBI lineage: Eukaryota > Metazoa > Chordata > Lepidosauria > Squamata > Dipsadidae > Diadophis > Diadophis punctatus. Next base: position 218,417,780 of record JALIGW010000001.1, on the reverse strand, counting down.
CCCTATTCTCCAATGGTCAGATGCCAGGGGAGCCAGAGGAGCTTCTTCGCCCGGAGGACCGAAGAGCAGAGGCGACTCTTCAGAGGACGCACCAGTCGGCCGCATGGGCACTGCGAGCTTCTTCCACCGCTTCCTTCTTCTGTTGTACGACCGTTAAGTGGCTCTACGCTCTCCAGGACCACCTGCCGCCTTCTGATCTTCGGGCCCACCAGGACCTCAACAAGCTCCTGGCAGCGGCCCAATTTACATCTGACGCCACCTTGCAATCTGCCCGCTTTGCAGCGAGGGCCATGGCGTCTGCGGTGGTGGCCCGGCGTCTAGCCTGGCTGCGCAGTTGGCAAACTGACGCAAAGTATAAATGGAAGCTAGCCTCTAGCCCCGTAGCAAGCCAGGCACTTTTTGGTGAGCCACTTAACCGCATACTGGTAGAAACAAAAGATAAGAAGAAGGTCCTTCCTTCTACTAGCCGTAAGGGTCCATCCCGTTCCACCTCCTTCCCCAGGAGAAGCTTCCGGGGAGCTTACCAGGGTAGTAATAGATTCCAGGGGCCATCTCAGTCCAACTTCCAAGGGCAGACCCAGGGCCAGTTCGGCTCACGTCAGAGATCTTCCTCTGACAGGCCGTTCCGGGGCAACCAATTCAAACGGCCCTTTAAAGGGGCCGGTGGTCGCCCCTTCCGCCGGAATAAGTAGGTCTCCGGCCGATCCTCCCATAGGGGGTCGTCTGGCACTCTATGCCAGCCGATGGGAGGAAATCACCAATGACGCATGGGTTTGCCAAACCCTGAAGTCAGGTCTTTCTCTGGAGTTTCTCTCCACCCCCCCCGAGGTTCTTTCTGCGATGCCCTCTGTCTTCAAATCCACAAAAACGCGTTCTCATGAATCAGGCCATCCAGCACCTGTTGGACATTCGAGCCATCCATCAGGTGCCTGAGAACCAGCAGGGGCAGGGCTTCTACTCCATTTTGTTTGTAGTGCCCAAATCCTCGGGAGGGTGGAGAGCAATATTGGACCTTAAGCGCCTCAATAGGTACATAGTCCACAAGAAATTCAAAATGCACACCCTGCAGTCAATTCTGGCAAGTATTAGGAAGGGAGATCTACTGTCATCCATAGATCTCTCGGAGGCTTACCTCCACATCCCAATTCGGCCATCTCACCGCCAGTACTTGCGGTTTTGCTATGCAGGGGTGCATTATGAATATGGGGCGCTCCCCTTTGGCCTGTCCTCAGTGCCAAGGGTTTTCACTAAGGTCTTGGCGGCCTTGACCGCTCACCTCAGGTCCATTCCCATCAGGATCCAGTGCTATCTGGACGATATTCTCATCTCCTCAGCCTCTCCTTCTCAGGCTGAGAGAGATGTTCAGGTAGTGCTTACCACCCTTGACCACCTTGGCTTCCTGGTCAATCGACCCAAGAGCCAGCTTAACCCCTCTACCAGGATCGTCCATCTGGGGGCGATCATTGACTCCCTGGAGTGTAAGGTGTATCTGTCCCAGGAACGGAGAGACAGCCTATTGGCTTTAACCCAGCAAGTTCTGAGGCAAACCTTAGTTCCACTGAACCTGCTGTCTTCCCTCCTGGGGAAGATGATTTCAGCTATCCATATAGTCCCATGGGCACACCTACACTCCAGGGACCTTCAATGGCTCCTTCTCCCCTATCAACGTCAGGGTCGAGCCAACGCCCCTACGAAGGTAAGGCCTCAGGCCTCCGTCAGGGAGTCATTAAAATGGTGGACCACATCTGCGATTCACAGGGGCACCTGTTTCCTCCCCCCACAACAGATTGTTGTCACCACTGATGCTAGCCTGTCAGGGTGGGGGGCCCACGCAGACTCTCTGGTGGCTCAGGGCACATGGTCGCAGTCCGAGGCGACCCTCAGTATTAATATCTTAGAGTTAAGGGCAGTAACACTTGCCCTGCAACAGTTTCGCCCCCTTGTAGAGAATTCACACGTACTGGTCCTAACGGATAATGTGGCCACCAAGGCACACATTAATAGGCAAGGGGGGACCATGTCTGGCCAGCTGATGACTGAGGCCATGCAACTAGGCCTCTGGGCTGAACGTCACCTGTTGTCACTTGAGGCCGAGCATATTTCAGGGGTAGATAATGACACGGCAGACTGGCTTAGCCGAAACCAAATAGACAATTCAGAATGGAGCCTGCATCCCACGCTATTCCACCAGCTAGTGGATCAATTTGGTCAGCCAGTGATAGATCTATTTGCCACTCCTGGCAACGCACAGTTGCCCAGGTTCATGTCCAGATACCATTCGCAGGGGGCGGAAGGGACTGATGCCCTCCGCTGTCGGTGGCCCCGAGGTTTGCTTTATGCTTTTCCCCCAATCCCCATCATTCCGCAGGTCATCCGGAAATTGTTGGAGGAGAGAGCCGAGATGGTCCTTCTGGCGCCCAACTGGCCAAGGAGAGCTTGGTACGCCGACCTGGTCTCCCTGTCGATCTCCCCCCCATGGAGGATCCCTCCGACAGAGTGGTCGCTTGTGCAGGGGTCAGTGCAGCATCCAGAACCTCACTGGCTGCAACTGACCGCCTGGCACTTGAGCGGCTCACTCTGAGGAGCCGCCGGGTCCCTGAGGACGTCTTGGAGGTCTTACTGGACTCCCGCAGGCCGTCCACACAAAGAATTTATGCTGCCTCCTGGAGAGCTTTCTGCTCCTGGTGCACCAAGGAAGGGCATTCCCCATTAGATCTGTCAATCATAAATGTATTGCAATTTCTCCGTCAGGGGCTGGCCAAGGGACTTTCCCCTAGCACTCTCAGACGTCAGGTAGCTGCCTTGTCTACGGTTCTATCCTGTCCGTCCCTGGGGACACTCTCAGCCCATCCCCTGATCTCCAGGTTCCTGAAGGGAGCTGTCAATCGATGCCCCCCAGTGATACACAGGAACCCCACCTGGGATTTGACCAAGGTGTTATCAGCACTCACAAGGGGTGTGTTTGAGCCTTTGGACTCCATTCCTCTAGATTACCTGTCATACAAAGTGGTATTCCTGGTAGCAGTTACTTCTGCCCACCGCATTTCTGAACTGGCGGCCCTTTCTATCAGGAGTGACCTTTGCGTTTTCCACCAAGATCAGGTGGTCTTGCGATTGGACCCCACCTTTCTCCCAAAGGTGAACTCATATTTCCACCGGGCCCAGGAGATTGTATTACCCTCCTTTTACCCCAATCCGTCTTCTGACATTGAGAAGCAGTGGCACCTCCTGGACGTGAGGCGGGCACTGGACATTTACATTCAAAGGACCTCTGCCATTCGCAAAACCGAGGCCTTGTTTGTCTCCTTCCACAACAACTCCTTGGGGAGGAAAGCTTCCTCTGTCATGGTGGGTCGGTGGATCCGCACTGTCATTACTGTTGCCTATGACCACCTTTCTCTACCACGACCCACCAGGATTACGGCCCATTCCACACGCAGTGCAGCCACCACTGCGGCCTGGAACACGAGGGCCTCCATCGAGGAGGTTTGTCGAGTGGCCACTTGGGCTTCTCCAACGCCATTTGTCCGGCACTACAGATTGGACGCTTTCGCCTCTCAGGAGGCTGACTTTGGGCGAAGAGTGCTGGAACAGGTAACTCTAGAGGGTGGTGGCCCCAGCCAGAATCAGGACGCCCTCCCTGGGGACTGAAGTACTTTGGTATGTCCCAATCTTGGCGGCTAGCTCCACCCAGGATGGAGAATGAGACGTTGTACTCACCTGAGACGTCCATTCTCGTCCGGTGGAGCTAGCCGCCAAGTCCCTCCCTGTGTTTTTCTGGCTGGACTATGCGTTTTTTTGCTTCTATGAGTCATTAGGTATTTAGGCTCTAGTTTATGGACTGCATTCTCAATCGTAGATGGTTAGTTTTAGGTAGTTAGGAGTACTGCTCTGCAGGGTTGGTTTGTTATATTAACCTATATGGTCAATAAAGTTGTTGCAGTTTTTTTCGGCACATCGAGTCTGGTATTCGTTCCTCGTCAAAAGAGGGGGAACCAGGGCCTAGAGCCACTATTTATACTTTTCCAGACTCAGTCTCTATTGGCTGGAAGGCTGTGCCAATACCCAATCTTGGCGGCTAGCTCCACCGGATGAGAATGGACGTCTCAGGTGAGTACAACGTCTCATTTTGTCAAGCCTGAATTTGATTGGGGTGTGGGATTGTTTGTATCCTTGGGCACTCTGGCATGAATTCAGTTTGACACAGCTTGGAGCTGGAGGGGGGATGGAGCCTTCAGTCAAAACATCATTCCTGGCTGGTGAGTCAACCACATTCCAACGTCTGGCTGACCGGAGGAGGAGGAGAGATGTTGCTGAGCAACCAGCTCCCATCTTGGTTGGACAATGTGACAGTTGTTTTGGAAACTTGAGAAACTGAAACTTATATTGGAGTGAAAAGCCTGGGAACTTTAGTACTGACTTTTCACCAGTTAGTGCCAAGATGGTGTATCTAAATAAATTTGTATTTTGAGGAAAGGAATGCCTCGGAGTTCAATTCATGAGGGATGCATTACTTGGAACCTGACGTATTTCACCTTTGAGGAGGCAACCGATTCAATGTGCTTTTCTTTAATAAGAGAAAAATGCAGATCACTGTTGTGCTGTAGCTCTTTTGGCAAGGATGAGAGTGAAATTTTTTTCCAAGGAATAATTTCTGTGTCCACTAATAAGGACTCACCAACAAAATCAATCAAACAAACAAATATATCCCTTAAAGAAAATTAGGGGGGGGAAACATACTTTAAAAGTCATAGAGGAGGAAAATTGCATTTTATTGAAATCACTGAATAATATAAACAAGCGGGTTTTCCATTCCAATGAGGCTATAAATTTGATCTTCTTAAATTCTTCCAAGCTACTGCATTCCACCTCGAGAATGAATTATTAGCCATAGAATTGCCATTCTAGTTAGTCTCCATTCAACCCCAAACTTTAATAGAAATAACCTGTCACATTTGATTGAGTGTGATATCACAGGAGGAACCTTGAACTGAAACTCAGGATGTGGGGGGGAGTTATAGGTGGTGGGTTTCTAAGGAAAATGTGCTGTTTGTGGTTAACTTTTGACTAAAATGGAAATTTCACTGCAGCTCCCATCAGAGTTATCAAGCTAAAACTCCATCAAACAATTTGAAACACATGAAAATGTAAAACAAAACAAAGCAAACCAAACAGCAACTTTCCCCTTTTCCTTTCCTACACCTTGGCAACATTTTGGATTTTTTTTTAAATTTAATGTTGCTTCTTGAGTGCCTCAAAAAAGGATGCAAATGAAAGGAATTTGTTTGGATCAGCTTCCAAGCTAAAATGGTTATTAAATACATTCGTTTGAGTTACATGTTTAATCTTTAAGCGGAAACACCCCCCCCCCACACACAAAATAAATAAAAAAAAAAAACAGTCCCAAAATAATAACAAGCCTTGGCAAATTAAAGTTATTTCTATCCAGGGACCGAACAAGAACCTTCACTGGAAACAAGGAATTTGGAGTATATATCAAAGGAAAAAAAGCTCTTGGTGATGTTGGAAACATGATGTGTAATAGATTAAAAAGACTGGCCCTCTCTCTAAGAGGTGATAGTTTCTAAAATTGCCAAGCCAATATAGAAGAACATACAGCACTTGGCTAGAGATGTTTAGCAGCCAGCTGGCTTGGATGCTTCTGCTAAGAGAGGCGATCTCTGTGCTACATATTGCTAGCTAGGACAGGGCAATGTGGCATGGCACTGAAGCAGCATGTGGAAATGGTGGGTTTAGCTCAGCCATTTGGTTACAAGCAAAGTGAAATTAGTGGGGCCTCCTGCTGTCCCACTTCTCCACTTGGCAAACTGGGTTTGTCAATTCCAACTTTTCTGAGCCAGCATAACTTCTGCGGCTTGCTGTTCCTCAACTTCCTTTAAAACAGGGCTGTCAAACTCCCCGCCCATGGGCTGGATGCATCACAAGCTGGCCATGCCTACCCCCAGTTTAGCGAAGGGGGAAAAAGTCCCCATAGATCACGTGACACCCTCATGACGACATGAGTTTGATACCCCTGCTTTAAAATCAAAATTTCTGGGCTACAATAGGAGCCAGGATTGTTGCTTGAATTAAAGCACAGTCCTATCTACCCCCTCTCCTCTTTTAGCATGCTTCGGTTGTTAACTTTACATGGGGACTTGCTAAACTTAAACTCATTGCAAAACTTTATGCATTTGAGACGGCAAGTCTTACTGCACTTTGAGATAGCGTCAACTTTGGCATCTATCCTTACTGCTTTGCCTTCCTTCCTTCCCACATATATATAAATCAGGGGTAGGCAAAGTTGGCTCTTCTATGACTCGTGGACTTCAACTCCCAGAATTCCTAAGCTAGCATGATTGGCTCAGAAATTCTGGGAGTTGAAGTCCACGAGTCATAGAAGAGCCAACTTTGCCTACCCCTGATGTAAGTCATCAACTGAAGCAAAACCCACATGGGATTTGCCTTTGTATCCACTAATCTTAATCCTCTAATCCACAAACTCATCCAACTGTATCTGCTGCTGAATCCAGAATGGAAGCTTTCATTGTTATTTCTCCTTTCCCGGTAGTCCATTAGGCTATGTAATTGGCCCTGCGTTACATACCAGCTCCTACCACTTGCCAGGATTTCTTTAATCACCGTTTGTAGAGCAAGGGTGCAGAGGGTTGCATTTTAAGCAAGTGAGCCATGGGCTCTTCACTACTCCCCCTTTGTTGCCCCCAGAGATTCCCTCTGACTGTAAGTAACAAAAATAAGCAGTGTGATCTTCTGCCCTTGTCATGGGAGAAACGCACGAAAAATTAAAGCCTAACAGAAGCTTTAACCCTATTAAAACAAAGGGAAGCAAAACCCAGTTTGGGTCACATGTACTTCACCTGTTGATTTTCCTGCTGCAGTCAGTCCTTTATTATAGAATAGAATAGAATAGAATAGAATAGAATAGAATAGAATAGAATAGAATAGAATAGAATAGAATAGAATTCTTTATTGGCCAAGTGTGATTGGACACACAAGGAATTTGTCTTTGGTGTGTATGCTCTCAGCGTACATAAAAGAAAAGCTACATTTGTCAGGAATGGTTGTCATAGGGTTCAAGTAAGCAATCAGGAAACAATCAATATTAATATAAATCATAAGGATACAAGCAACAAGTTACAGTCATACAGTCATAAGTGGGGGAACGATGAGAAGACTAATAGTAATAGTAATGCAGCCTAGTGAATAGTTTGACAGTGGTGAGGGAATTATTTGTTTAGTAGAGTGATGACGTTCGGGAAAAAACTGTTCTTGTGTCTAGTTGTCTTGGTGTGCAGTGCTCTATAGTGACGTTTTGAGGGTAGGAGTTGAAGCAATTTATGTCCAGGATGTGAGGGGTCTGTAAATATTTTCACGGCCCTCTTTTTGACTCGTGCAGTATACAGGTCCTCAATGGAAGGCAGGTTGGCAGTAATTGTTTTTTCTGCAGTTCTGATTATCCTCTGAAGTCTGTGTCTGTCTTGTTGGGTTGCAGAACCAAACCAGACAGTTATAGAGGTGCAGATGATAGACTCAATAATTCCTCTGTAGAACTGTATCAACAGCTCCTTGGGAAGTCCCTTGATCACAAAAAAGATATGATCCATCCTGGCTGCATGGACTAAAAATCCTGCATAGAATAAAGTTACCCTATTTACCATCTGTAGGAAATGCTTCAATGGTGAGTTTTTTCTTCTCAGAGGAACTATTGTTAATTTAACAAAGGGCATGGTTAATAACAGCATTATTAGGCTGTCATGTTTCTAGTGAGGGTTTTTTCCCCCACTTGACAGTTGACATCATTTGCAAAAAGTGCAGCTGCTGGAGAAATAATTTCCCACCCTCCTTGGATCCATCACAAGCCTCTGCCTGTGAGAAATGAGCTGTGAGGTTGTGCTTCAAAACCTTGCTCAGTAGGAGAAGACGTCCATTTTCCTCCTACTGCATGATCTTCAAGTAGCTTTGCGGGAACCCATGAGAAAAAGAAGAGGCACATCTCAGCACAACCAAAGACAAAACAGAAGGGGGAAAAAAAAAGTTGCGCTCCACAATTATTGCGTAAACACAGCACAGAGAAGAGGAAAAGGAGGGAGTGACAAGAGTTGGCTTACTGAGTTGTGAGATCTCAGAGAAGGCAAGAAAAGTTTTAGTTCATTTGAGGAAAAAGTGAAGTTTAAAATAGGACGCATCCTTTATTGCTGTTGACTCAAACCGCCTTTCTAAAAAGTTTGAAAATCCTCCTTACCCCCAGGTATTTCAATTGCAAAATTACCAAGCTCACTGTCTGCAGAAGCTAAAGTGCCACACATACACACTCGCTGAGAGCACCAATCTGATATAGTACAGGGTCTCCTGCTTGAGCTCGGTGTTGGACTAGAACAGGGGTCTCCAAACTTGGCCACTTTAAGACTTGTGGACTTCAACTCCCAGAGTTCCTCAGCCAGCTTTGCTTCTGAGGTCTCTCCCAATTCTGTTTGTCAACAGCACACTTCCCTAATTTTACCTGCAAAATATTCTGATTTCACTAATGGTTTTGACAGGAGGAAGCATTCACCCTATTAATGATCAATGAATTATTTAATTAATCAATCTCTAAAAATGTCAATGTTATTGGACAACTCTGGTCATCTTAAAAAAAAAGCTTTTGCATTAATTCTATGATGGGGCTATGACTCCGATTCCAGGTGCTCAGATCTTTTGCAAAAGGTCAGTATCCTATATCTTCATAAGGGTTAACTTGTTTAAAGGTATTCCTTGATGGCATCAAGAAAGAATTTATTACGCTTTTTTTTTTTTTGCATCTTCAGCCTCTGCTCCGACATTTTTGTTAAGATGAATCTCTGAAGGTAGTCCATGATTTCAGACCTCTGAACTGTGTAATCATAAGACATCAATGTTTCTTTCAATTTATTTCTGAACTTTTCACACAAATGCAAAAGGCAAGTATTTTTTTATTAAGCTAAATCTCAGGGGTGCTTACAGTCTAATTCATACAAAGAAGGGACAACTGCCTTTGACAGATACAATGGCAAGTTTGAATATACAGTAATGCATTACAGTTTAGCAGATTCATACTAAATCTTTATTAGATTCATGAATGAGATACTTCAGGACCCATTAGAATGACATTTTGGTTGCTTCCAAAGATTTAGCTAGCCAGGCAGAACTTGCCAAGGCTGTTCTAGATTAAATGATAATCTTGTGCTGATGAAGCCAAGCCGAAATAATGTACTTTGGATTTCCTTGATTTAAATTATTTGAGTACAGGAGAATTTATTTAAGGGGCATTCAAATAGAGCCTGTTAAAATAGACTGTTTTCTGTCCTGATGTTGTATATCCACATCCCAAAATGTCGAAAAAAGGTCATTTCTTTAAAAAGGGTTTTCTAACTTCTACTGATGTTTCATTCTTAATTTTAAAGTTTCCAAAACTTTTTAAAAATCCAACTATTACCCTCCTCCCACACATTCATTGAATGAGGCACAACCAGCCTTCATAATCATGAAACAAGACTTTCCCTTCCTGTTCTTTTTTTATTATTTATTTGTCAAACATGTATAGGATAGTAGTAGTTTGCATAAACATAAGTAAAAAGTAACGATAAAAGAGGACAATAGGACAGTAGGACAGGGACGGTAGGCACAGTGGTGCGCTTATGCACGCCCCTTACAGACCTCTTAGAAACGGGGAGAGGTCGACTGTAGACAGTCTAAGGTTAAAGTTTTTGGGGTTTGGGGAAGAAACCACAGAGTCAGGTAGTGCATTCCAGGCATTGATCACTCTGTTGCTGAAGTCGTATTTTCTGCAGTCAAGTTTGGAGTGGTTTACATTTAGTTTGAATCTATTATGTGCTCGTGTATTGCTGTGGTTGAAGCTGAAGTAGTCATTAACAGGAAGGACATTTTGGTATATGATTTTATGAACTACATTTAGATCAGATCGGAGGCGACGTAGTTGTAAATTGTCTAATCCCAGTATTTCAAGTCTGGTGGAATAAGGTATTTTGTTGTGAGCGGAGGAGTGAAGGACTCTTCTTGTGAAATATTTCTGGACTCTCTCGATTGTATTTATGTCTGATATGCAGTGCGGGTTCCAGACAGGTGAGCTGTATTCCAGAATTGGTCTAACAAATGTTTTGTATGCTCTGGTTAGCAATGTAATGTTGTCAGAGAAGAAGCTACTCAAGATTAGATTAACAACTCTTAGTGCCTTTTTGGTAATGTTGTTACAGTGGGCTCTAGCACTTAGGTTGTTGGATATGAGTACTCCAAGGTCTTTGACAGAGTGAGGTTCATCTACAAGTTCGTTTCCTCCAAGTTTGTATTTTGTATTCTGATTTTTTTTGCCAATGTGTAAGACAGTGCATTTGTTGGTTGAGATTTGAAGTTGCCAGTTGCCAGTTCTTCCTTCACCATCCAGACCCACTTGGTCCTTTATTGTCCAAACAGATGTTTCAGAGTTTGCCTGGAGAATAATTCTCCTCCAGATAACTAAGGATTTTGTGTCACAGCTTCTTTACTTGTACATTTTATTCTACACAGGTGTTGCCTGCTGAAAGAAGCCATTGTGTTTTGAACAATAGAACAATCAATGCTAGTTATCAGATGTCTTGCAACACTGGAGACACTTTTTGAAAGGACAGAAACACCATGTTCCTGCCCAGGTTCATCACATGATCTTGAAACATATTTCGACTTCATCAAAACTCACTCAGCATCACATAAGGTAAACATTTCCTCCGCCCCCCCCACTTTGATTTTTATAATGCCTACATCCCTAACTCACAGAATAGGCAGATTGCGATTCTTTCCCCAATTTTAATATTTTTACACACTGCTTCTTGCCCTCATTTGACCCTTCGTACCTCTTGCACTCATCTCAACTGCCTTTTCTCCTCAAAGTTGGGGAAAAGAACAAATTTAAAAATGGAAAAATACTTTTATTCCAGACATATAAGGGACAAAATAAATAGTGGATGGCGGGCAGGTGGGCAGGCAGGCAGGCAGGCAAGGAGGCTGGCTGGCTGGCTTCTGATACTCCCAGCCAGTTTCTCAAAAGGAAATTCAATGAGAAAGTTGCTCCTGTTCCCTCTGCTATTTAGCCAGCCATAGTCCTTTTGTTTCTCTGTTTAGATAAGGAAATATCATTAGAAATGATGACCCAACAGGGCAAGTTGTCTAGTATATTATTATAATAGACAACTTGTTAAATGCAGATTGATGCCCTAGTCTGACATGTATATGTTTCTGAATACAAGAAAGTTGGTCTAAAACAAATGAGCACAGCAGCAAATGCAGTACAATTTGCTCACCAAATCACACATGCTTCCTCCGCAGTTAGGAAATGTGCTTGTGTGCTAAACCCAGTGGATATGACATTGCACTATTTCTCATGAATTTCTGATTTATTAAAAATGGGATTTTCAGACCCAGGAAAATCTCAAGTGTAGTTCCTGCTTTGGTCTCTAGGTATGTTTAATGGAATGCAGCCAAAGCTCTTGTTGAAACTAAACACCTATGGGTATAGTTAATAATTTCATGGAATATTATCAATAAAACAGATTTTAACAATAAAAGAAAAAGATCACAAAATGAGTTCTGGCTGCAGGGAAGAAATGCTCTTCAACGAATTATTCAGCTGGTGCAAAATGTGTGTGATCCACTTCAGCACTTCTCTTCATGGAGATCGTATAATCCATTTGGCCACTTGAAGAGGTCTATTGGAAATGCTTTGTCCAACCTTAGGAAGTCTCAAGGTTGGGCTGATCTGCTTTGGCCAGTGCCTTGCTTGAAGGCAAATTGCTTTTGTAAGTCCAAGTGATGCTTGAAGGATCTGTTTCAATGGGTTGATGCTACTGAATGACCTTCAAATCCAATTGTTCCTCTGAAGCTTGGCAGAGATTTAGGAATCACAGGTTGTATAGATTGTGTGCAGCCTTCTGTTTATATTTTTGCACTGTCTTCACTCTAGAACAAGAGTCACATCTACATTAACCAGATACCGTTTGCACACAGTCTCCTTTTTTTTTTGGCTTTCTCCCTTTCAGTAAAGTAGAAGAAGCAATGCATAGGCATGTAAGAGCCGTGGTGGCACAATGGTTAGAATGCAGTACTACTTCTGCTGACTGACTGCAATTTGGCAGATCGAATCTCACCAGGCTCAAGGTTGACTCAGCTTTCCATCCTTCCGAGGTCAGTAAAATGAGGACCCAGATTGTTGGGGGCAATATGCTGACTCTGTAAACCACTTAGAGAGGGCTGTAAAAGCACTGTGAAGCGGTATATAAGTCTAAGTGCTATTGCTATTACTATGTACCAATGTATCAACTACAACAGAAGAATTTCAAGTTCAAACCACAGGCTATTAGCATCATTCCTATTTTGAAGAGTTGCTTCCTCTCCCAAAAAATGCAGGTAGGTTTGTGTGTATGCACACATACACATGATGCAGTATGTGCAGAAATCAAGACACAAATTGAAGTACCACTTGCAGACTGAGTGAAGACAGACTGAATAATTCAGTGTCCTGATATAAAATCCAACTAGTAAGAGGTGGAACAAGCTTTACTTTTTATTCGCTTTTATTATCATTCCACCAACTTGCCGTAGCTACTGCTTTCAAGTTACAAAAAATAATAATAAATGGTGAACACACACAGGTAAAATACAGAGAGAGAGAGAGAGAGAGAGAGAGAGAGAGAGAGAGAGAGAGAGAGAGAGAGAGAGAGAGAGAGAGAGAGAGAGAGAGAGAGAGAGAGAGAGAGAGAGAGAGAGAGAGAGAGAGAATGAATGTGGGCTGTGGTTTGCAATAGACAGAAGGTGTTGTAACAATTGCATTATAGTTAGAAACAAATCCAAGCAAGTAAAATCACAAACAGCAGCAAAACAGCTTTATTTATGGGTGAGAGATGAGATCTATCAAATCAATCAATCAATCAATCAATCAATCAATCAAAGAAGCAAACATGTTTTTATGCTTTGCAAAGAACGCATGCGAAAGACCGATAGCTCATCAGCAGTCCCTAGCATTGCAAGACAAAACAAGAAAAGGAGCCAGACAAAGCAGTGTTACATTTTGATACAGCATAAGATACAGCATAATATACAGCAAAGATGAGGCTGCCTGTAGCTTCTTCTATGTTTTTTTTTGTCTCAAATTTGCTTGGGTTATTTTTTTTTAAAGCAAGTTCCATAGTGCAGTAATAACTTTATTCATACAAAGGTAGTCCTTGCTTAACTATAGTAATTGGTACTAGAATTTCCACTGCTAAGTGTCCTTGTTGTTGAAAACCGGTAGTGAAAGTCGTAAATGACCATCATGTGATTGCAGGATGCTGCAACATCATAATTGCAAGCAGAATACTGAGCACATGGATTGTAATCATATGATTGCACAACTGTCCTAAGTATAAGGACTGGTCATAAATACATATTCAGCACCATCATTCAGTTTGAACTGTCACTGAATGAGTCGTTGTTAAGCAATGACTAACTGTGATCAAATGTCACCAGGGTTTTGATAATAGATATCTAAGTGCAACACTGCATAAGCCTTAGCTGAATGTCTGCTTCATTTCCATAATTAAGAACATGATTTCAGGCAAATCATGTTCATGCTCTCCAGTCACTGAATTCTTATGTGCTGCCTGGTTCTATGAGACTAGCAGACTCATAGATGTGAGTTACTGAATTAGCTGTTCATTACTACTTCTGAGAGAGAGAGGGGGGGGGGATACATTTTAAAAAGTATGGTAACATTTGTTCTATTAACTTTTCCCCAAGGAGAAATTAGCTTTTCTACAACTGTAGGTGGTCACATTAAAAAGAAAATATGGATGATTTCCAAATTGTTTTGCCAATATAATGTGAGGGGAGGGATTGGATTGAAGTAAATTAGCAGCATTATGTTTCCCAGGCACAATGATAAATGTAATGACTTTAAGAAAGCTTCTATCTCCAACCTGTCACACAACATGGAATTGATACCTTTGAGCTCTTCATTTGAGGGAAAAGTGACCAGAAGCAACAGGATTCTTCTGCCTTGAAAAGACTTGCAGAAATGTGTGTGTCTATCACTGCCAATTTTATTACCACTACTTGACCATCTATATCAGCTTTCGACTTTGACAACTTTAACATTTGTGGATTCTCCCAGAATTCCCCAGCCAGAGTGATGGACTAGAGCAGGGGTAGGCAAAGTTGGCTCTTCTATGACTCATGGACTTCAACTCCCAGAATTCCTGAGCTAGCATGATTGGCTCAGAAAGTCTGGGAGTTGAAGTCCATGAGTCATAGAAGAGCCAACTTTGCCTACCCCTGGACTAGAGAATTCTGGAAATTGAAGTGCATACCTCTTAAAAGTTGCCAAGGTTGAGAAACACCTTCCCAAATTGCTCCTTCATTACAATAAAGATAAAGGAAAACCTGACAACACTTCCGGCATCCTTGGACAGCTGCAGGAAACTTACGTTGGCAGTGATCTTGTTGAGATGAGAATGTGGCCATTATTTTATTTTCTGGAGACAGAGATTGGAGACAGTGGTATCGCTTTAAAGTTTAAACCCATGAACCTACTTGGATCATTAAAGGAATGGGAAGAGATAGATAAAGGAGAAGAGCCTTCACATAGCTGGCCTTGTGTTTGTATCTCACCTACCCTACAGTTGGTTAAATGAATCCCTGTGCTTACCATGGGGACATGACACAATGCAAACTCTGTATATTGTTCTTTTGGAGAGATTAATGGAAGGTGGACTATCTATCCCATTTTGATTCTTTATATCCCTTGTTGAAATACCATTAAGTGCCAGGAACTGGATGCTTCTTACAATTAATGCACTGTATATATGCCAGCCTTGTGTAGTAGACCAGACAGGAGACACAACCTGATGAGTTAATTTTACTTTATTCTAAAGCTACATTAAGATAATCTTACAAGTTTGAAAGTGCATTTCTCCCCTGTCTCTTTGATAGCCCAAGAAACTGGGAAGATATTTTCTGAGTCCTCTTGCCCCACCCATTTTCCTGGGTTCAGCGGCCTTTTATCTGACTGTTCCCATGATTGCATCTCTTTGCCTTTTCTCCCAAGGTCGTTCCCACATACCATTACAATATATAGGAAGTCCTCAACGTACAACCACAATTGTGCCCAAAATTTCTGTTACTAAGTGAAACATTTGTTAAGTGAATTTAACAATGAGGAATTTCTTGCCTCATTGTTAAATGAGTCACTGCAGTTGACAAGTTAGTAAATCCGTTGTTAAGTGAATCTGGCTTCCTTTGATTCTGCTTGGAAAAAGGTCACAAAAGGGGATCACATGACCCTGGGACACGGCAATGCTCATAAAATATGAGCCAGTTGCCAAGCAGCTAAATTTTGATGACATGATTGTGGGGATGATGGAAAGGTTGTAACTGTGAAAAACGGTCATAAATCACTTTTTTAGTGTCGTTGTAACTTTGAACGATCACTAAACAAACGGTTGTAAGTCAAGGACTACCTGTAGTCATCTAAAGTGCAGTGATTCATTATTCCCACTCTGAGGAGAGGCTTTGAATTGCATAGAATAGATCTGGCTATGTACTTCTGCTGATTCCGATTAAGAATGAAGCCAGTCACATGCAGCTGAGCTAAGCCTGCTATATACTCTGCTTCTGGGTAAACTATATTATGAGCATTTTATTCCTTTTGAATACTAATTAATTACTCGGTCATCTTTTAAAACTCTGCATATGCTTAAGAGCATATCCAAATCAGGGATGGGTTCCTCCCGGTTCGGACCGGATCACCCGAACCGGTAGTGACCCACTGATGATGTTACGGATCTGGTTCGGTTGGTGTCGGTCTGTGGGCGCCGCCATCTTTTGGGGGGATTTTTTTGGGAATTTTTCCCCTGTTTGGATGGCTTCTCCTCTTCCGCTGCTTGAAAAAGAGCCCTCTCGCCTGCCCCCAGGTTAATACTGACTTTTATTTCTTTGCCCGAAGCACAGCTGATCAGCTCCTCAGCTGTGTTTTGGGTTGATTCTTGCTACTGAGCATGCGCAGAAGCCAAATTGCACGAGGGGACGCGCGTGTGTGCGTGAAATGTCGCGATGCGAACCGGTGGTGAAGGTAAGTGGAACCCACCCCGATCCACTTCCATATCAATATGCTGACTCTGTAAACAGTTTAGAGAGGGCTGTAAAGCACTGTGAAGCAGTATATAAGTGCCATTGCTATTGATATCCACTAACAAGAGCTCTTGTTAAATTCAAATCTCCAACAATTATTCTAAGTTTATAAAATAGGTACCAATATTGATCATAATATGGTGGAAATCCTTCCTTCCTTCCTTCCTTCCTTCCTTCCTTCCTTCCTTCCTTCCTTCCTTCCTTCCTTCCTTCCTTCCTTCCTTCCTCCTTCCTTCCTTCCTTCCTTCCTTTTTAATTTCAATAGAAATTGCAGGAAAGTATATTTGGGGAAATCAAGAGGACAACTATAGCTGTAGCAATAGGCATTTATCAGATGCATTTTGCTAAAAGCTTTGACACATCAACCTGGAGCTCATTTCTGCAACTCAACAAATCCTAGAGTTCTTATTTTGCAAGTTTTCCACAATGGAAACTTGCAGGTTTCTAAGCTATGAATGAAAGAAAAAAAAACATCGCAACTTGAAGGAGAACAATGCATTTTTGTTAATGACAAAGTATCATTAACCTATAAGAATAAAAAAGAGCAACACTAGATAAAGTGTGAATGTTTCTGGGTCAACATTATTAGCTTTTCAGATAGTAACTGGATGCCCATGAAAACCTTGAAGCAAGGTGATTAGGCAAGGGTCATCTCCCTGAGACTGTTTCCCAACAAGTTTTTAGTTTATTGTTTAGTTTATTGGAATTTCTATGCCGCCCAACTCCCAATTGGTATTCAATAGCATGTTTCTCTCTAACCCTGGAGGCAGCACAGAATTGTAATAATTAATAATATTTATATATCCCTCCTTATGGTTTTGGCTACAAAAAAATTGCATTAAAAAAAAACATCAAGAAGCAAAGTGGGACTTTTGTAGTGATGTCCTTCAATGATGTTGATGATTTTCACCTCTAAGAGGCTAGAATTCAACATTTCTTTATTTGGGAAATGGAATCTTTTAACAGATTAACAGAGTTGGAAGGGACCTTGCAGGTCATCTAGTCCAACCCCCTGCCCAAGCAGGAGATCCTTACGTCTTCCTCTACCTAGGATCGAACTCACAACCTCCTGATTGTGAGGCAAGAGCTCCACCTCTAGGCCGCGGCAGCTTCTTTCCCATCTAAACCATCTTCCAGAGATCTTCTTTCTTCTTGTAGGCTTTGACCAAAGGCTAAACAAAAGCCAAAACATCATCCGATTCCCACCTTCAGAGGGAATTCCTTGTGGTAACCTCTAAACTTTGACCAATCTTGATATCAGAACCTCAAGGTAGGTTGCCTTAAGACAGTGGTTCCCAACCTGTGGTTCGTGTACCACTAGTGGTACGCGAGGGCCTTCCAGGTGGTACGCGAACACTTTCGGGGTCATGAACGATTTTTAGTTAGTTACTTTTTACTTCACAAAAATATTTACTGCCTAACACAAGATAATCTGGCAACGATTTGCAACTGTTGCCACACGCCACCCACCTGGTCCCAGCGGCCCGAGAATCCAGTTGCTGGATGCGCAGGGCCAAAAAAGGAACAGTGACTGTTCTGAACTCTCAGCAGTCGCGCAGTAGAACCCTTGCGAGAAGGTGCGCGTCGTAGCGAGCTCTCGAGCTAAGGTTAATCTCACTCTGTTATTGTTAGCACTATGTTCTCTTGACTCAAGTTACCCTTTGATATTCATTACTGCATCTCAGTGTGTATGTTACTATTTTTATTATTATTTTGTATACTTATTTTGTATACTTATGCCCTCGTATTGAGTTGTTGTTTTCGTAGTTGGTTTGCGTGTTCTACTTGTACAATTATGGAAATAAAGTGATATCTGATCGAATTTAGTTTCTCTGGAACCAGGTGGTACGCGGCGACTGTACGGGACCTCCAAGTGGTACTCGATCACAAAAAGGTTGGGAACCACTGCCTTAAGACAATTGGTATTCTAATAAATAAGCAACTAGAGTTTGTTGTGAGTTGAGTGAGCATATATGCATAGCCAGAATTGGAAAAAAAAATATTTTGAAAGGAAAGTGGGGAAGAGACTTATGGAAAGAAATGAAATGATCCAAAAATTTATTCTTCACCACTTCATCACCGATACAGGACTAAAGATTGATTTCCCCCCTCTCTCTTTCCTAAAGTTCTCCTGCGTCTCAGCTCACAAGCCATATGGCTCATCACCTCTCACACCAATGGGCTGTCAGCTAGCTGACAGGAGAAGGAATACCGCACAATCAAAAATTGGGGTCATTACAGCAGATCTTTAAGCTTCATAGCTTCTGATATCAAGGTCACAGTAATCCCACAGAATTGTTCCTAAAGTGTTTTGTAAGCCCTGCCTCTACATGAAAGGAGAGATGACAATCCGATGAAGTTGATTGAAAGGTCTGGTAGATGCCACATAAGAAATCCAATGAAAATGTTAAAAGAACGAGAGAAAGAGCATCCTTTTACTCTTTACTGCTGATAAGAGTGGATATTTTTATGGGTTTAAGTCTGCCTAATGCATTTTTTCCCTCTACAGAATTTATCACCACTCAATCATTTGTACTCTGGTTAACAGTGTTGTGGTACCATCTAAATGCTATAAAAATGGTCCTGGCTTAGCACAGCCTGGAGCTTTTGATTTATTTTTGCATGTTTCTCCTTGGGGGTGTCCCTTTGTCACATAATGAGAAAGTGAGGTCCAGCCGTTTTTTAAATTGTTGGACACTAAATTATTCAGCCCTGGAATGTTTGGGGAAATGAGCAAAAGACTGTCATATTTAAATTATCAGATTTCAGAGTGGGTAGAAGAAATGAGTGACTGACAGGGCTGATGGATGTGGTTCCTCTGTGGTACAGAGATGAGGAATGGGGCAATCAGAGAAAGCAGGGATGAGGTTTCCAGAGGGAAAGTGAAATCAACATATATTTCCAGCAGAGGAGAAAAAGAAAGAAAGAAGAAAAGAGCAACAGGAGACCCAATGTTTGACACAACTTGTAAATTTACAGTAACTTCTACAAAGTACTTCCCAACATGACTGAAATATGTACGTGGATATACACAGACCTGGAAGTTTGATCATTGTTGAAAAATCATCCTGAATCGCCTGCAGACCTTGTCCTGATAACTTCAGTATCTACCGTATTTTTTGGAGTATAAGACGCACCTTAGTTTTTTGGGAGGAAAATAGGGGGGGAAATCTGCCTACCAGGTATTCATCTGGCTAGCGTCCTTAGTCTGGTCAGCTTCAGCACATTATTTTATCCCCTGGTTAGGGCTGAAAAAAATCTTCTTCGGAGGGAGTAGCAATGAAAAACGGCTGCAAAGACTTAGGGCTGGAAAAAACCTTCTTCGGAGGGAGTAGCAATGAAAAAAGCCTGCAAGCCGGGAAGAGCCGGAAAGATTGTTAGCGCCTCATTAGGGCTGGGAAAAAAGCTTCGAAAAAGCTACATTCAGCATATAAGACACACCCAAATTTTCAGCCTTTTTTAGCGGGGAAAAAAGTGCATCTTATACTCCGAAAAATACAGTATGTTTAAAAATAAAAATCACAAATACAGGCATCTTGCAAACCAGGCTAATGTACTCCAACTCTGCCTAGATTAAGTCCATCATTCAGAAATGCTCTGAATGCTGTATGGAAATGCCATTTCCTCATTGTGAATGTATCTATTATCTATCTATTTTTGCACCTTCGAGTCAGTGATGACTTTTGCCAACTGCCTAGATAAGTCCCTCTAGGTTTTTTATTTGGGGGTGGTGGTGGTAATATTTCAGAAGTGGTTTGCCATTGCCTGTTTTCTAGGGTTTAAAGAAAGTGACTGGTTCAAGTTGACCTCATTCTTATTTCAGGATTAGAACTCACATGCCTGTTGCATTGTGGAGCTTTGATTGCACTGCTATGGCTGCCATCTTGACTTTTTGACCATATTTTGTTGATACCCCTGAAGCTCATTGTGTGGTTTTTGGCATCGTGATCTTAGGTTGCCTGAAGTTCAAAGCTAGGGTTCTTTAACAATTGCCGAATTCCAAGTTCTGGCAACAGTTAGGCTATTCTTGGTACTATTCACATGTCTTTTAATTTTTTTTCTCCCATCAGTGATCAACTCTATTTCATCTCAACATCTGGATATTATAAAGATGTCAGATTTAAATATATGCATGAAGAAAAAGAATGAGATCTTGCATATGTGAGTTTGTTCTGCTTCATAGAATTTACTTGCTTAAATCTTCTTTAACTATTTGATTATCCTTGAAAAATGTCTGGAAATTACAATTGATATACAATGCTGTGGCTAAGCTACTAATCGGTGCAAGGGACATCAATCCATGATGCCTATATTGAAAAAACAACAACCAAAAATAAAAAGTAAACCTAATGTAGATTTGCTTACTGGACATTTTGGTTAATGGATGATTGTATTTCTTGCTAGTGTTGAATTTGACAGCTTTTGGCATCTTCCTGTTCCTAGAATTTAGTTGGAACCAAAACTTCAGCATTACAGAAAACATGCTAGTTATTACTCTGAGAAATCACGGTGTTAAATGCTTAAATTCCAAGGGAATCTGATTTAATATTTGAATACCTTATTTGTCCCCTTCTTTTTTTTTACATTTTATTTATTTGCCATTTTTTAAAAAATGGTGACCATTTGTTGTAATTCAACATGGATATTTCTGACACTGTAACTGAACGATATTTTATGTGAAGGTTGGCAGACATTGAGCATAAATATCCTTAGTCTCTTCAGTTGTCTACCTCACGTTTTCAGAAGTAATATACATATAAATTATTCTAAAACTTCCCTGAGATTCATAATGTTCAACAGTAAGTTATTTAAGATATTTTCTGCTGTACTTGGCTTTCCTCTTTTTTTTCATGCCTTGGAGAACTATCTGCTCTTTCCACAAGTATCCTTCTATATCACTTATTAGCAATGTTTTTCTGCCCTTTCTGAAATCACTGTGTATATTAAACTAGGCCTTTGCTTTCCATTTCAAATGGCCAAAACAAAGCTTCAGAGCTACTTATGAGCCACTGTTTAATCACTTTTTGTTTGTTTTCCTCTGCCGCATTGGAAAATGTCAAAGATGCAGTTTGTTATTTTTAAACCTTCTCACTTCAGGGGGTTGGGGTTGGGGGAGAAACCAAGGAAAGGAAAGGAAAGAAGTTGTACTAATTTAGCAAAATTAAAATGTATTTTCATACTTTTTGTATTTGCCATTTTGTGAATTGGCTTCCAGCCCTTGCCGATTGATTATTAGCTGCAAATCAGACTTTTCCCACTTCCTCATATATTACATAGGATTTATCCTGAATTGCCTTAATCTCAATTAGCTTTACTTATCTGAGACTTACTTATAAAACAATGCATGGATAGCTTCTGTGTTCAGCTGGGCCCAGAACTCACATTACTGGGAAGCTATCATAGGCATAGACACATTGGAATAGATATACCTTGAGCTATATGAGCAAATACTTTGATAAAGTCAAGACTTGATTGGGGAGTATTCATCCTTGAGACAAGCAATTTGTTGCCACATAGAAAGGAAAAATATTTGGGACCCTGGGAAAAATGTCCTTCCCTTTTTTTCCCTTTCTTTTTGAAATGTCCTTGTTACCTGACAGCATCTCAGCTTCTAACTCTCTAACTTCTAATATGCATTCCTCAGTGGTGGGTTCTGAATTAGTTTGCCACCGGTTTGCGCATGTGCTCGCTCGCACATGCGATGCTTCTGCGCATACGCAGAAACATCCCGGGCGGGTGGTCAGAGCCTCCCGCCGCTGCCGGTTCTAAGAACTGGTCCGAACCGGGAGCAACCCACCACTTGTATTCCTTTTGGTGACTTATGGTATGTCTAAGCTATGCCATAAATATATAGGATTTGAAGTTATTTTTGGTTAGAACTCTTTCAAGAACATCATTGTATTAAAGGAGGACTTTCAAGGCAGTTGGAGCTATTCTTTGTGAATCTTTCTATCTATGACTCTACTGGTGACTGCTAGTATATATAGCTGGCATATACAAGAAATAATATGATACTAATTACCACATTGGGGAAATATGATGCTCTTATGTGTTATTTAGAGCCTCTCCATGGTTAGTTGGCTAGAGGCTAGACTTTGCTGAGCTCCAGCGAGCTCTTTTTGTGTTCTTTAGACTTATGATCACAATTGGGGAATCAAATATGCTCCTCAGCTAGGTGAAACTTATTGTAGAAGATACGTCCTGGATAACCACAATTGGTAAGTTCTTTTGTTTTGGAAAAATGGCAGGGTGATGTTTGCATTCATTTATAGGGCATCTTCTCAATTCACCCCAAACCTAAACTCTTGTAAGAGACCAAGGAAAGGTGAACACCTTCCTCTCCCCCAACCATGTGCAGACTGTTGCAAAGCCTCACTTGAAAAAATTCTATCATTTCTTCTTGAAACCAGGATTGACTCTGCTGGAACTGAGATTCACAGCCTTTCTAAGTTCATTGTTAAGTAAGCTAGCACCACTATACAAGTAATTAGGACTGACTTTTATACATAACATGCTGGTTTCTGCAATTTGTAATATTTACCAAGCCCTAATTGCCACATCAGCAAGCAGCTCTGAAGTACAGCATCGGAGTCTATTTAAATATATTTATTTCCTAGAAAAATTGGCCCTTATTATGCCTCTTTTGAATATAGTGAGTCCCATACCAATTCGACTATGCGGGACAAGTATAAAAGTAGTTATTTATTCTATTCAAGGAATCTTATACCAAGGTGAAATCTTATGTGTGCTTATCAAAGAGATAAGTTATATGATTTTTTTAAACTGAGTTTTGAACGGACTTGGATAGAATTGTACCCTCCTAAATACAATAAGTACTATTTTAGCTTCACCATTTTACTCTTGCTCTGCAAAATATCAGATTTCACAATTAAGCTGCCATTTCTCTCATTTTTCTAGAGTGTTATTCTGGGCAAAAAGATCAATCAGCCTTCCCCTCTTTGGCCATTTTCACGCCACTCATCCTTCTCTAATCTTAATCACTTGCTTCGTGTCCTCCTTTTAAAATAATTTTGATTCTTTGTTAGATCCATATTAAACAAGAATATATGCATACAGAAATGGGCAATGGGATATTTCACTAAACTGTTCACCCCAAAGCATGAGGAGAATGCACTGATGGGGAGCAGCTAAAGGCAAACATGAATTTAAATTGATTAGATACTGGCACATATTCTTGCACCGCTGATGAATTCTGGGAATTAGAGCTCTGGTATGTTTAGTGAGCATTCTCTTAGTGTCATTCCTGAGTTCCAGGATGGCAGAACAAATCACAGGGACCTTAATTAAGGACCATGATGGTATTTTAACAGGTTTCTTTACTTTCAGTATTCAAATCCTGAGGGTGGAATAAATCAGTTTCTGGTAAGTTATGATTACAATGATTATCATCTTTCATGTTGAAGAATAACATAACTTTTGATAGCTGAGGACATTTGACATATTTTTTTTGTAGGGGGAGGAAAGGAAAAAATAAAGTTTATGATGATGTGTTTACAAAGCCTATGTTAGGGAAAATAGATACTTCAATGAAGTTATAAAATATTCTCCCAGATCCACAAGAGTATGTCATGCTCATTCAGCAAGCTCATTGTGCTACCATAAGAGCCAATGTGGCGCAGTGGTTAAATGCAGCACTGCAGCAGAGGTGGGATCCTGCCTCTGATTGCCGGTGCGGTTAATCGCTGAGTTCGGAGCAGAGCCGAAGATGCTGCTCGAGCCTGCTCCCGTTCGTGGAGCGGGAGCTTTCCCCGGGCACTTTCCCCGCCCGCATGGATGCCGCCAATTGTGTTCTTTTGCCCTCTGCACATGCCCAAAGCGTTCCGCATGCGAGGAGGGCAAAAGAACGAAATTGGCGGCATCCATGCGGGCGGGGAAAGCGCCCGGGGAAAGCTCCCGCTCCGCGAACGGGAGCAGGCTCGAGCAGCGTCTTCGGCTCTGCTCTGAACTCAGCGATTAACCGCACCGGCAATCAGAGGCAGGAACCCACCTCTGCACTGCAGGCTACTGCTAGTTCAGCAGTTCAGCTGTTCAAATCTCACCGGCTCAAGGTTGACTCAGACTTCCATCCTTCTGAGGTGGGTAAAATGAGGACCCAGATTGTTGGGGGCAATATGCTGAATTCTGTAAACCGCTAAGAGAGGGCTGTAAAGCACTATGAAGCGGTATATAAGTCTAAGTGCTATTGCTATTGCTATAGTATCATGCCAAAATCCATCAGCACTTATTTGACGTTGTAGAAAGGAGAAAGAAAAAAGATGGAAGTGGCTTTCTAAAATTATTCAACACACCAAACATATGCATAATACGACATTTAAATATGATGTAATATTTTGGAAACTAGTATCACAATTCTCCGCTGAATCTAGGTCTCACCATACAGTGA
Source organism: Diadophis punctatus similis (assembly GCA_023053685.1). Lineage (NCBI taxonomy): Eukaryota > Metazoa > Chordata > Lepidosauria > Squamata > Dipsadidae > Diadophis > Diadophis punctatus. The sequence goes on along the minus strand of JALIGW010000001.1, from coordinate 218,393,188 downwards.
GTTTTAAATATATCTTTGACTGATTTGCGACATAATAATTTATCACCCTACTGTGCAAATGGAGGGATTAATTTACATCTCTATTCAAATTTGCAGGAGCATTAATGCTTTCTGAATCTAATCGTGTCGCCTTAACGGAATCTCATACAAAAGGCAGTTTAAAGCTGGAGTTCACAAAAATAAAGGATGATACAATTATGTAGTGCATTTATATCTTACTCCTTTCCCCTCAGCATCTCGGAACGATATATGTCCTTCTTGAGGGAGTTCAGACAGCGATGATGCTTGGTCCCAGATTACCTAGTGGCATCATCTCTGTGAAAGTATTTAAGCTGATACCATCTCAAATCTCAGAAATAAAATACAATGCTTTGAGGTGTGATATTTGAGAGGCTGTCTGATGGGTGTTATCTAGAGCTGTTATCTTTCTATGTCAAGAAGGCATGGAAAAGTGCTAGCGATATGCTTATTGATTATTTTGTTTCCTGTCCTCCCTGCTCTGCCACCATTTTGTCTTCCCCCAAAGCCTCTGCTCTATTTCTTGAGCTATCATTTTGCCTGTAATTTCACCCCTTCCTCGTCCATTCTTTTATACATGGCCTCCAATTAGTCAAATGATCGACCTTTTAAAACTGACATCTGTCTTCCTCTAGTTCAGCAATTACCCGTAAACTTTACGGGCATGCTGTCTCTTATTAGCACACAGAAATTTTTTAGAGGTTGCCATGTAAGCTTCTTCAAGAACATCCAGAACTTTACAATGAAACAATTCCTGTTAAATTTTGGCCAAAAGATGCATAGTCATAAATGCAAATATACTCCTCAAGAAACAGAATAATTGTTTTTCACCTCCAAAGAAGAATGTTGAGCTTGATCAGAGTAGCAACCTGCAGCCCCAGGTCTGCATATGATCCCCGATTATCCTTTCTCCAGCCATTAGAGTTCTCTCCAAACCTGATAGCTGAAAATTTGCAGCTCCATGAAGATGGAATTATAAAACTCAGAATAGGCATAACAGAGCAGGAGAAATCGGAGCACACTTTTATATTGATCCTCCAAAACAATTTTTCCAGAGGTTGCTTACAAATATGTCCCCCAATTATTTTGTGGCCTTCAGCTCTTCCATCCCATTGTGTTTTGGCTAGCAAAAAACTAGTTGGGTTTTTGTTTTGATCCAGCAAGACTCTTCTTTCACTCACAGAACTACAATTGTCTCAAATTATATCAAGGAAGTAAGGAAAGGAGGGGTTTGTTTGCATAGCGCGCTGAAGCAGAAACTAGCTGGCTACATTTTAATTTAGTATGTTGTGAACATTTAGGCCATGTGATTAGTTTATGGTGCCTTGGAAACAGAAAATTGGATCAACTGCATAAACCATGATTGAATTAACCACAGGCAAGATTGTCATGAGAATTCAGTGAGTTTGTTCAGTAGCAGTCTGATGGAGACCACTTCCCATCTCTGAACTTATCAATGCATTGAATGTCAGTAGAAGATAGACAATAGTCAAAGGGTCTTTTGACTTTGTATTAATATACATTTAGTAGAGCCGTGATGTACCCTGGGAAAACGTTTAAGAATTGCACTGCATTAAGCAAGGGAATAAATCAGTGCAGCTCTTTTATCTGGTAACAGAATGCTTCATTTGCTCTGATTTGATTTGAAAGCCATTGCCCTCCTTTAAACATCCATACTGAAGCAGTTAAAACAGCAGATGTACTTGCTTATTAGAGGAAGAAATTCAATGGCAATAAGATTAAAAAACATTATTAAGGTTGCACTATGGTTATTGATTTATGCTAATCAATATGACAATGATGATGATCATAATCATCATATAAAAACTGTATTGGGTAATATCACAAATTGGTTCTCCAGTTCTAGGACTGCTGTTTGCAGTGCACTGTAAAACAGAAGGTATACTTTTAAATAAGCTGATGGTACCAAAGGTTATTTTCCATGCAAGGAATCTGAAAGCAGAAAGGAGAGAGGCAGCCCTTCCTAATGAAAGAAAAATGAGTTAATGTCAAATGCTGAGCCTTCAGAACCAGTTCTGTCTTCTCTCTGCTTCTGTACATTATTCAATTGTGATTGCTAAAACTTGTGTTATTTTCTTTCTTTTAAAGACAGCATAAATGGAGTACTTTTTTCCCCATTGCAAAATGACTTTTGGTGTTAATTGCTATTGAGCTCATATGGATGCTGGTTGGGTAAAAGGATCAATATGTAGGTCTTCATATTTTCTTTATTACTTATATACTGAAAACTTATAAAAGGAGCTTCCCCAAACTTCTGCTCACATTGAAAAGCACAAATAAAAGGTGCACAATGTTGCAGTATGCAGAGATTTCTATTATGCATAGATGTACGTGTGTATAGTGGATCCTATAGAGTGCATACTGATGGTTGAACATCTAGCCAGCTAAAAGGCTTGGCTATTGAGTTCTCATGGGTTGCCTGGTAGTGATGATGATAGATGATCAAATTACATCTTTACATCTGGTACAATAGCTTTGCAAGTTACAGCAAACTGTACTCTCCCTTAAACTGATGATGTTGCCTAGCCTGGTAATGAAATGTCTACAAGAAAACAACCAAGCTCAGAGAGCACTGAGGACCCAACTATTCATCCCTGAGGTGTATATATTCTCTTCTATTAAACAATGCTTATTTCTGAAACTTGCTGAATTGCTAAAGAAGAACCAGAGAGAAGTGGGTTGAATGAAATGGAAGGAATTGTCTAACTTGCTTTGCTTCTTGATCTCATTGACTTTATAAAGGAGTTGCATTAGTTATGGAAAATGTCCTTACCAGTTACTTTGATGTGCCTCTGAGTTAATGTCAAATGCTATTATCATTTGAAAGTATTATGGAAAAATGATGAACAAGATCTCATGGAAAGATGGGGACATTACAATGCCTCTCATACTGCTTTTATATTTTCAATCACTGCTGCATCAGTGTTAATTAGGTTGTAGTTAAGATGCTGACAATACAGCTGCAATTATAAGAGTTTCAGACCACTTAAAGCTTTATTGTTTAATTAAGAATCTTCATGAGTAGTCTTCTCTTTTGCTAGCAGGCTGTTTCTTTAAATGTTAATATATGCATAAGACTTTAATCAGACATGTGGAATTCATAGTACTCAAGAATGGATGCACATCAGCAACATTTTTCACAGAGTGAAACTTCAACATCAAACTAACATTTCTTTATTCTTACATAATTGCCACAAAAAATCAGAATTAAGTATGTCACAAGTAACTGTTACATACCAGTATTTTTCGGAGTATAGGACCCACCTTTCCCCCCCATAAAAGAGGTTGAAAATCTGGGTGCGTCTTATACACTGAATGTAGCCCTGCCCAGCCTCTCAAACAGAGCTTTACAAGGCTGAAAAGGCAGCCTCTCAAATGGAGCTTTGCAAGGCTAAAAACAACCTCTGAAACGGAGCTTTTCGAGGCTAAAAACAGCCTCTGAAATGGAGGTTTGCAAGGCTGAAAAAACAGCCTCTCAAATGGAGCTTTGCAAGGCTGAAAAAACAGCCTCTCAAATGTAGCTTTGCAAGGCTGAAAACAGCTTCTCAAATGGAGCTTTGCAAGGCTGAAAACAACCTCTCAAACAGAGCTTTGCAAGGCTAATATACCTTAGCAAGGCTGTTTGTTAAGGACGCTAGCCAGATGGATGCTGGTAGGCAGAATTTTTTTTTCTTATTTTCCTTCCCCAAAACTAAGGTGCGTCTTATACTCTTGTGCGTCTTATAGTCCGAAAAATACGGGTAATACCTTAAATGGAAATAACATTTAAGGAACAAGAAGTCAGGAAATAATGACTACCTATAAGAAATTATGATTTCTTATAAAAATGACAATATAAACTATTGTCTTGTTGAAGCACCACTTCAGCCAAACAACTAACAATACATATTTCATACTGAACCTGGAAGTATTACAATTAAAGTTGCAATGCATTTATAAAAGTAAAGCTTCACTTGCTGAGCTACCTTGTGGGGTTTCTAATCCTGATATTTGATTTTCAAAACTGGTTCCACAATATTGAATATTGCCTACTGAATGTTTCTGAAATCACGGATCACATAATAGCAAAAACTATTCCATTGCTAAACACTTTTTTCAACCATTAATTTTCAAATCTCTCTGTGGGAATCTCTCTGTACTAAAGCGTGTTTAAATGGAATATGGAGCTATCAGTAAACCAGAGTAATTTTTAGTAGATCAGCAAAATTTCCTGACTGAATAGAATGTTTGTAGCTCAGGATTGAACTGTGGGGTCCTTGGTGCTCTCTGAGCTTGGTTGTTTTCTGGCAGAAGTTTCATTACCCACCTAGGTAACATCATCAGTGCAAGCTTAGAAAGCACCAAGGACCACACACTTCCTGACTCAGGCATACAAGCATAAAAATAAGTTTTCTCCTTGGCTGGTGACATTGAATTATCCATTAAAGAACAAACAAAGCAAGCTTTATTCTACCAACAAGTTGATTTTTCTGTGGAAGGATTTGTTCCATTCTGACATTGAACAAAAATGCCTGAAATGTAGATGTGCATGCAACCCCTATTTGCAATTAGAGTTTGGGAGTAATATAACTAAAAATCAGAATTTATAGAGGGCTGTGAAAATATTTATAGACCCCTCACATCCTGGACATAAATTGTTTCAACTCCTACCCTCAAAACGACGCTATAGAGCACTGCACACAGAACACCTAGACACAAGAACAGTTTTCCCCTGAAAGCCATCACTCTGCTAAACAAATAATTCCCTCAACACTGTCAAACTATTCACTAAGGCTGCATTACTATTACTATTAATCTTCTCATCATTCCTATCAACCATCTCCTTCCACTTATGACTGTACAACTGTAACTTGTTGCTTGTATCCTTATGATGTATATTGATTGTTTCCTAGTATGATTTGATTGCTTATTTGTACCCTATGACAATCATTAAGTGTTGTACCTTATGATTCTTGACGAATGTATCTTTTCTTTTATGTACACTGAGAGCATATGCACCAAAGACAAATCCCTGGTGTGCCCAATCACACTTGGCCAATAAAGAATTCTAATTCTAATAAAGAATTCTAATAGCAGTCTGTTAGAGGCTTGCCAGAAGCTTACTATTGTTGTTCAGATGAGAGGGAATAGGGTCCTGGGAATGGCAAACAGTTAACAGGGGGTAAGAGATCAAAATGAGATAGATTAGTGTTGCAGATAAGAGAAATGATAAAGTGTACTAGAAATTAAGCAACTTGAAAGATAATTAGAGGGAAACGAAGATAGAAATATAGGGAACCTGAATCAACATAGGGAAAGAAAAGTGAAAATGACCCCAAGACAGATGTTTTGGCCAAGGGAAGAGCAAGACTGAAGTAATTTGAAGCAGAAATTGAAATTGAAATTGAATTTAAAGTATGGTAATTAAGTATGTTCATGAAGAAAAGAAAGAATGGAGGGAGGTTCAAAACAGAACTTTATCTAGAAAGGCAAACATGTGCCAAGACTAGGAAGAAGCCGCAGGAGTTTTAGGAAGAGCAATGGAGTTTAGAAACGTCCTTTCAAAAGGATATAAGCTTTAAGAAATGAAGTGATGAAAAAAAGAGAAGTAGGAATAAGGAGAAAGCTGATAAAACTCTTGCAGCAACTTCTATCTGCAGCAAAAGAGATGAAAGTCAGCCTAGAGTTGCCAAACAACAACAACAACAACAACCCAGGTTTTCAATAAGGAGAAATGGGCCAAGAGGAAAGTGCTAGCAGGAGCAGAACTAAGGGCAACCTGACCAAAAAGTCAAAAGGCATGGTAGATAATATAAAAGATGGGCTAAATCAGTGGAGCCAATCAGGAAATAGAGTGGAAGAAGCCAGTCAAAAAAGATCCAGAAACAGGAATCAAAAAGGCTGAGTGAGGAAACAGTTACAGGAGACAGTTTTATCTGGAATGTTCTGAGGTGAGGTGAGGAGTTCAGCCTGTTTGGTATCTACTCTTGTAGGTTAATGTATATTTAGAAATATAATCCTGCATTAGAAAGTGCCAAAGTCAACCTTGGGAAATGTGTCTTATGTGGATTTTGTGTGTGGACAAATGCTTGCATGTCTGTCTGTCTGTGTCTCTTTTTCTGTGTGTGTGTCAAGAGATGGGTTCCTCCCGGTTTGGACCAGTTCGCCCGAACCGGAAGTGACCCGCTGGTGATGTCACGATGATGTCATGGAACCGGTTCGGACGGTGCCGGTCTGTGGGCGCCATCATCTTTAAAAAAAATGTTTTTAAAATAATTCTTCTGAGCATGCGCAGAGTTTCCAGCACTGCACATGCATCGCCATCTTGTTTTTGGCTTTTTGGGGGGAATTTTTTTTTGCCACTGTACATGTGCGTGTGCGCAAAGCGCATGCCGCCCACGAGGCTCAGTCATGAGGCGCGGGAGGAAGTGAACCGGCAGTGAGGTAAGTTAGAACCCATCCCTGCTCTCTCTCTCTCTCTCTCTCTCTCTCTCTCTCTCTCTCTCTCTCTCTCTCTCTCTCTCTCTCTCTCTCTCTCTCTCTCTGTGTGTGTGTGTGTGTGTGTGTGCGCGCTTTCATACGTGTGTACAAACTTTGCATAGGAAGAGAGGATATTTTGCAACATAAGACCTTGTTTTTGAGTAAAGTCATTGATTTTTAATAGGTTTTATTCCACTTTAACCATTTATCTATGTCACTGTGAAAAGAGGGTTTTTTCCTATTAACCATGTGTCAAAATGTTTGAATAATATTAGTAGTAAATCTGCTCATTTTTTATAACCAAGGATGATTTTCCCAGGAATGGGGAGGAAATTCATTCCTTAGCCCCCAATCCAGACAGACTATATAGTGTATATATTATATAAATGTATAAATTAATTTATTTTTAAAATTATATATAACAATTAGTGTATAAATGTGGCATTGCATTTATTTAAAAGAAAAGTAATCAAGGAAGTGGGAAGAATCCAGTAATGTTTTTGAAAAAGCCAATTCCTCAACCTAAAAAACGATCCCAGTTTAGGTTATTATGTGCATCTGTGGGCATAGTTATGAGGACAAATAAACTATGTATAATAATACATTGACAGAGTGTTTTAAAGCTGTTTTGTTCTGGTTGGGGCAAAATAGACTTTGGTTCAATCCTAAGAAGCCTGAGTGGCTTTACTCTTCTCCCCACAGTACCCCACTGAGTTGGGGATGTTTCCATCATTGGTCATGGATGGGGCTGTATTTCCCCACTCAAGACTGCTGCATAACTTGGAGGTCCTTCTGGACTCACAGCTACTGTTCAAAGAGCAGGTGGCATTAATGGCCAGGAGGGCTTTTGTACAGATCTATCTTGTGTGCCAGTTGCACCCTTCTCATCATTGGAGACCCTTTGGACATGCCCTGGCTACCTCCTTATTGGATGAGTGTGATGTATTCTGCGTGAGGCTGACCTTGAAGACTACCTGGAAGCTACAGTTGGTTCAAAACAAAACTTTTGGTATGCTCCTGTGTCACTACTCCTATGTGAGCTGCATTGGTGTCCAGTCTGCGTTTGAGTGCAATTCATGATGCTCTGTGTTCTTTACGAAGCTCTATATGGCATAGAGCCTGGATACCTGAGAGACCGCTTATGTCCAATAGTTTCTGCCTGCCTGGTTCGTTTCAACAGAGTAGATGCGCTTCAGGTCCCCTCTATTAAATGTTGTCATCTTTTGAGACAGAGGAAGTGCGCCTTCTCTGTTGTGGCCCCCATTCTTCGGAACATTCCCCACAAAATGCAGAGAGTGCCCTGTTTATTTATTTTTATGGATTTTCCAGTTTTATATGCCACCCAGTCCATTGGTGGTGCATTTCTAATAAATTCAAATGAATGAATGATGTTATTGCACACATGCCATAAATTATTGACTGGCATCAGAAATCGGGATCCAGATAGATAATGGTGACATATCCTCACCACTCATGGTCATTTTGATATCATTGCAGTTTGCTACAGATGCCACTGAGAGGCTTCACATGTTTTTTAGTACAAGAGTCTGTCAATAATTCATAGATTTTTAGTAAAAAGTATACTATAATTTGCAAACCCCCAAAGTTTACCAAATTCACAGAGCAAGACATAGAGTGACCAGTTCATGATATCAAACTAAAGCCAGCTGTGATACAGTAGCCTCATTGGAAAAGTTGTGTTAAATATCATTCATTTGTTTATAGTAGGGAGTTGCCTGCCAGCTCATGTTTCACTGAATTCGAACCATACCATGCTTGGAGAATAGAGCTCTGGAAAAATGGGAATACAAAACCAAAGTTCAGCACATAAACCCAACTAAAATTCTTCTGAGGAACATTCAGTATATAAAGGCAATATCAATGTGTTTACAAAAGAATCACCTCATACCCCTCTCTCTTTTCATCTGTTCAATTGCATTTGTTTTCAGAGACTGTAAGTTAGTTATGTTTATTCTTTCCAATATTTTACAGCTTTGTTCAATATTTCTAGACTTAACCAGTATCTTGTCTCATGGTATCTAACTTATTCTTTACTGGCTTCATTTTCTAGCATTTATTTGTATTTGTATTTGTTTATTTGTCAAGCATATATGATTATAAGCAAAGTATAAACATTAAAACATGATTGAATATATATGTAACAGTACAAGCATGAATAAGAGTAAAAGAGGTATGAATATATGGGTACATTAGGACAGGAACGGTAGGCACGATTGTGCGCTTATGCACGTCCCTTACCGACCTCTTAGGAATGGGGTGAGGTCGATGGTAGATAATCCGAGGTTGAAGTTTTTGGGGTTTGGGGAAGAAACTACTGAGTCAAGTAAAGTGTTCCAGGCATTGACCACTCTGTTGTTGAAGTTGAAGTTTTTGCAATCAAGTTTGGAGCGGTTTACATTAAGTTTGTATCTATTGTGAGCTCGTGTATTATTGCGGTTGAAGCTGAAGTAGTTGTTAACAGGTAGGACATTGTGACAGATAATTTTGTGAGCTACACTTAGGTCAGATTGAAGGCGGCGTAGTTCTAAATTTTCAAGTCCCAAAATTTCAAGTCTGATTTTGTAAGGTATTCTGTTGTGAACAGAGGAATGTAATACTCTTCTTGTGAAGTATCTCTGGACATTCTCAATTGTGTTAATGTCTGATATGTAGTGGGGGTTCCAAACAGATGAGCTGTAATCAAGGATCGGTCTAGCAAATGTTTTGTATGCTCTGGTTAAGAGTACAATGTTACCAGAGAAGAAGCTACGCAAGATTAGGTTAACCACTCTTAATGCCTTCTTAGCTATGTTGTTGCAGTGGGCTGTGGCACTTAGATCATTTGAGATGAGTACTCCAAGGTCCTTTACTGAGTGAGGATCATCATCAAGGTCATGATCATCAAGTTTGTATTGTATTTCTAACCATTATTAATCGATTTGGACATGACGTAACCAAAATGAGACAGGCTTAGCATGCTAAGCTTCTGGTGGTATTTCTGGTTTGATTCAGTTTAAAACCTCCTTATTTTTTGATGTCCAAGGTGCAGCAGTCTTTCATTTGCTTTTTCAAATTATCTAAACTTTCACACTATACATATATATATATATATATATATATATATATATATATATATATATATATATATATATATATATATATATATATATATATATATATATATATATATATATATATATATATATATATATATATATATATATATATATATATAAGCACTTGATATTAAGACTAATTATCCTTGTTTTTCCAGATAATACTTATAGTGATAGTTACCTCATAGTGCCCAAGTGATATTCTGTATTTCACTTGGTCCCAGTTTGGTCCACTTCTGATTCATCTAAGATGGGGTTCCTCAAACCTGCTCCTGTACATAAAATTGATTTGAAGTGGCAACTCTCAATAGAGTGCCTCCCTATCGTATTATCTTGAGCAGCCTGAGTCTCCATAAGTTTACTTCTAAGTGACTTCTTGGTTGTTGAACAATGATTTTATTAATTGCATCAAGTGTTTTTGCATGTTCTTTCAGGTAGTTCTTTATTTTTTCATATTCAATGCAGTCAAAGGCTTGGCTACAGCTAATAAATCATAAATAACATTCTTTTGAAATTCACATACATGTTTCATGATCCATTAAAGGTTTAAACAATAATGAACAATATGGTCTTGTGTTACTCTTATTCTCTTCTACATTATCATTTCGTGAACTACTCATAGAGTAGCCATTGCTCTTCTCCAATATATGATCGATGCCAGGGGTGAAATCCAGCAGGTTCTGACAGGTTCTGGAGAACCGGTAGCGGAAATTTTGAGTAGCTCGGAGAACCGGTAGCAGAAATTTTGAGTAGTTCGGAGAACTGGCAAATACCACCTCTGGCTGGCCCCAGAGTGGGGTGGGAATGGAGGTTTAATAATAATAATAATAATAATAATAATAATAATAATAATAATAATAATAATAATAATAATAATAATAATAATAATAATAATAACAACAACAACAACAACAACAACAACAACAACAACAACAACAGAGTTGGAAGGAACCTTGGAGGTCTTCTAGTCCAACCCCCTGCTTAGGCAGGAAACCCTACACTACTTCAGACAAATGGTTATCCAACATCTTCTTAAAAACGTCCAGTGTTGGAGCATTTGGAGATTTTGCAATATCCCTCCCCCTGGAGTGGGGTGAGAATGAGATTTTGCAGTATCCTTCCCCTGCCACGCCCACCAAGCCACGCCCACAGAACCGGTAGTAAAAAAATTGGATTTCACCACTGATCGATGCCTTCTAGTCTGGGTGTTCCCACTTCACTTTACAGTATAATCTTGGTGTGTATGATAGTTTGGGCAGCACACATCCATCCTTCCACTATCCACCCTTCCACCCACCCATCCACCCACCCACCCACCCACCCACCCATCCATCCATCCATCCATCCATCCATCCATCCATCCATCCATCCATCCATCCATCCATCCATCCATCCATCCACCTACCACATTTCCTCTAGTGATACTTGATACTTCTATATTATTGGGTCATACTTTACTTACTTTAAGGAATATAGAATTTATATTTTGTCTGGATTCATCTGCTTACAGATAGGTTTTTGCAATTGGCTTAGGTCATTGCTGTGAAGCAAAAAAAATCAATAGTCACACAAAATGCAAAGTAGCACATTGTAGAAAGAGATAATTGAAAAAAATAAAGCAACAATATGTGGAGCTGCATCTAAGTCATCAGAGGAAGAGCTGAATTAAAGGAAACAGTAATATTAAGAAGCAAAGTTTTTGAATAATTACACATGTCAACAAATTGATCTATTGAAAGCCTCTGGGATGCTTCTCAAAATACAATAGACTCCTTAGCATCACTTCTTACAATAAATCTGTTTTGAACTCGGGGTTGTCAGCTAATCAGGATTCTTCCCCTGAAGAATCAGGACAAGTTGGCCTCTCTACTTTTTAAAAACAATCTATGCATCTAAAATGAACAGATGAGGTTGGGCTGGATTTCTCTTAAAATGCCAGTTTGAATTGGTAGATTAAACCTTTGGACTAACATCCAATATGTTTGAGTTCTACACCATTCTTAAAGACACTCTGGAGTTGCTCCAAAGCCTATTGGAGAGGGAGGCTATTTGGGTCTTCCTCTCTGCCATATTTTTTTTTAATTCCAAGACTTGATGCCCCCATCACCAATTTTGGGTAAGTTGACTATGATTCATTTGTTAACTTTCAGATTGTTGTCATAACTAGTACATGTAGGCTTCGATTTACAACCATATGTTTAGTGTCCGTTCGAAGTTATAATGACGCTGAAAAAAGTTATGACTGTTTCTCACACTTACGGCTGTTGCAGCATCTCCATAGTCACATGATCAAAATGTGGATGGTTGGCAACTGGTTCATATTTATGATGGTTGCAGTGTCTTCAGGTGATGCGATCACCTCTTGTGACCTTCTGACAAGCAAAGTCAATGGGGAAACCAGATTCACTTAATAACTGTGTTACTAAACAACTTTGATGATTCACTTAACATCTGTGGCAAGAAAGGTCATAAAATGGGATGAAACTTACTTATCAATGATCTCACTTAACAATTGAACTTTTGGGGTCAGTTGTGGTCATTGAGGACTATCTGTGGAGCAAGAATCAGCTTTGAAGCTTAATTTCCAAGAGGGTTATCAACAGCAGGGCCTAGAATCGAATGTGTTATATAAGAGGCTACAATGCCAGTTTTATCTGTCTGGTTTATTATTCTCATATTTCGGGCTGCCTGTGGATTAGAAATTCCTGAACTCATTTATGCAACTCATTCCTAAGTTGGAACACAGGAAGGCAAACCTTCAGTTGTGTTGTTAGAGAAAGGGAGATAATTCTAGTTGCAGGTATGGGCGTCTTTCAAAAGTCCTCATTTTGAAAATTAGATCATTTGTTAAATTTGCAAAAAAATATAGCTGTTTTTAAAATATAGACTGAGTTTAGGAACTTCATATTCTAAGTTGCTCTGAGTTTCAATGTAAAAAAATAATATCCAGCTTTAAAAGAACATATGAAAATGGGGCCAAGTAGGGAGAGTCAGTAATTTGATGGTCAAGTGAATACACAAATATGAAATCTTCTAGCCCTTGACATTCTTCAAGAACTAGTAGTTTCACCTAAATGCAGAATAAGCCGTTAATTCAGAAGAAAATGTGTTGTAATCAATAAAACACAGTTTTTTTATTTAATGACCATTTTAAATTGGATCCAACATTTTTGGTCTTGTTTTTTACACTGATAGGAATTGAATGTGCCTTCTGAGTTGAATTACCCCATTATTTTCCAACCAAAGGCAAAGCTGTCAACAATGATCTTTCCAATTAAGGCAAATCGAATGGGCCATCAGTCATAGACAGGTGCTTCCAAAGAAAAGGCCACCAAGAATCTCAGTACAAAAACACATGGTGGAGGGCCATATTTTATATATTCCCAAATCCCAAATCCAATTGGGTAGATTCAGGAAATATTCAAATCAGAGCAAGACAAAAGCAAAGCAGCTCAAACCATAATTGGATCCTCCCAAAGTTGTGTTTTTGATTCAAAATCTAGGAGTTGCATTCCATGCAGGCTCATTCATTCTGCCAGGAGCAATAATCCACATCCTGAAATCCCATGTTGGCCCTTAATAGTTACAAGGTAGTCCTTAATGCTCTGCTAAGAGTTACTATCAAATATTAATGTAATATAGTGGGTTAATTAATCCATGGGAATTAATGATTTTACGTGCATTTTTTACTTGCATTTACATTTTCATCATGTTTCAATTAACTTATAGTTTTCATCCTGGATCAGGGGTGGGTTCCTCCCAGTTCGGAACGGATCGCCCGAACCGGTAGCAACCCGTTCATGACGTCACTGTCGGTGCCATTCCGTGCACGCCATCTTTTTTCTAATTTTTTGCAAATTTTTCCCCTTCCGCGGCTTGAAAAAGGGCTCTCCTGCCCGCCTGCGGGTGAATCTTGTCCTTTATTTCTTCACCCGAAGCACAGCTGATGAGCTCCTCAGCTGTGTTTTGGTTCATTTCCTGCTTCTGAGCATGCGCGGAAGCCAAATCGCGTGAGGGGACGTGCGCGCGTGCACGCACGATACATCGCAATGTGAACCGGTGGCGAAGGTAAGTGGAACCCACCCCTGTCCTGGATGTATCTAGATATAGAAACGGGGGCATCTACAGGAAGGTTACAAAAAGGTCAAGATGGTAACCATCAGTAGTAGATCAAAACTCTGTCCCCTTTTATCTGTGTCTGTTATCTTGACTTTTTTGATATCTGTCCCTGCCTTGTGGATACCTCATGCCACTCAAGAGCCATCTCCATCTGTAATTAACAAATGGAGGGAAGCTTGTAGGAAATGGGCAAATAGGACATTTCATACTTGTCTACAAAAGGTTGAGGGTTAAATCTCTCTGTCTGCCATCGTCTACATCCATCAGAACTGCACTTTCAGTAACTTCAGTGTCACAAGACTCTTCAACTAATTTTCACTTTTCATAAGGATTGAGGGGACTTGCTTAATGCTTAGAAACCCACCCACCCTGCCCAGCATGGAAAAGGCAAGATTCCCTCAGGAATTTTGTTTGCTATGAAAAGTTCACAACAGACCAAATGAACTGGGTGTGTTTCAGCCAAACTATAGCCAATCTGTACCTGTTTGAGAATGGGAAGCAGTGGTTTCTTCTGGTTTTTCTTTCCATGCACACCTCTAGAGTAGAATGAACTGTTTTATTTATTGCTAATTAGATTTATATCCTGCCTTTCTTCTATACACCTCTTGAATGTGTTATTTATTAATCTTTTCAAGGTAATAAAACCCCGAAAAGCACACCAAAATTTACAGAGCTACAATATGCTAATCGGATTTGCTTTATTATAGCCAGGGCTAACCTTCTTGTTTGGAAATAGTAGATTACATCATTGTTTTGTAACTCGGAGTTTTGGGAGCACTAGGCTAGCAGCTTTTGAAAACCAGGACAGCAGTAAGCAAAACTGCCAGGGTTGTTTAAATGGGCTCAGAGAGCAAATAAGACAAGCTGCAAGGGTGTGCACTTCAGCTGCCTCCAATATAAAAGATCTCTAATGGGAGTCATATCACTTCCTTTGTTTAGCTGCCTTTGGTGTCAGGAGATGCTGAATTATGCATAAGGGCACTGATATGGTTTTAGTGACTTTATTAAAAATGGAGAGAAAATCAATATATGTGTGGAAATAATAAAAACCTAAGATTGCTTGATGGTCCAAGAAAACAGCCAACAGTCTACCAGCATAGGAGCGAGGGTGAGATGGAGGAAACATTCCATCCCGGATTAGATTTTCAGGATTTAAGCAACTGGAAAAATTGAAAGGCGATTAAAAAGTTAAGCAGAAAGTTTTAAGAAGTCAGTTTATTTATTTTTTAATATTATTGTTTTTACTCGACAACATTCTTGTCATCTTTGGGCTGTGAATCTTGGCAGATAATAGAAGGGTGACATCATCTCAGCGCAATGTAAAACGGAGAAAAAAAATAGAAGTGAGATTCAGTGTTATCAGCAGTGATGTTTAGCTGACTGTGTTCCATCAGTATAAAATAAATATCTTGTCGCTTCCAGTCAATGTTGAATGATATTTAAGAAGCTATTTATACTATATGTGGTACACAATTATCAGGGCTTTTTCTCCCACAAAAAAACAAGTAAGACGCCTGTTCTGTTTTAGTTCTGCTTGCCAGGTTAGAAGCAATAATGATAGCAACACAGGGGTGAAATGCTCCCAGTTTGCTCGTTCCTGTTGGTCATTGGAGAGCCGATCTCGAAGGCAGTGCGAGGCTCCGCCTACTCGCCCGGACACTGCCATTTGGGTTCTTTTACCCTCTGCGCATGCGCAAAGCATTCTGTGCATGCACAGATGGTAAAAATACCCAAATGGCGGCGTCCAGGCGGATAGGCGGAGCCTCGCACTGCCTTCGCGATCGGCTCTCCGATGACCAACAGGCACGAGTGAACCGGAAGCATTTCACCCCTGTAGCAGCAGTTACCATTAACAAACAATACTTATTTAGCAATTAAAAAGAAAATAAGAGTAAGCCATCCATTATTTGCTCAGCAACATTACTAGCAGGGGTGAAATGCTACCAGTTCGGCCCAGTTTGGGTGTACCAGTAGCGGTGGCCACCGATGGTTTGGAGAACTGGTAGCGGTGACAGCACGAGGCTCCGCCCACCCACCCGGATGTCGCCATTTCCTTTCTTTAACCCTCTGCGCATGTGCAGAGAGTGAAAAAGCGCGCACGACGGTGGCACACGCGCGAGCTTCCTAACCAGTAGGGAAGGTAATTAGATTTCACCGCTGATTACTAGATTGTTAAAGCATGTTAGAACATAGAACATAGAACATAAAATAATAAGGTTGGTAAGGACCCTGGAGTTCTTTTAGTCCAACCCCCTGCTCAAGCAGGAGACCCTATACCATTTTGGGCAAATTGCTGTCCAATCTCTTCTTGTTATCAGCTTTTAAAACTAGTCTGGGTTAATCAACTTTATTTTTTTCTCTCACAATGGCCATGTTCCCTTAGAAATAATCTGTGGGTCGGATATATATCGTATGTTCTGGCGTATAAGATGACTTTTTACCCCTTGAGAATCATCTCAAAAGTCAAGGGTCGTCTTATACACCGTGCACTGAAACTTCTGAGCCGGGGGTAGCTCAAAAATGGCTGCGGCCGCATCCCCGCCGTTCTCCAGCCAAGTGGCCGAAGGAGCCCAGGAGCACCGACGCCACCCTGCGTCTTCGGTCTCCTGCTGGGCAGGCTGCGGCCACCACCGCCAGCTGCAGCCTTCCCAGCAGGTGGGCACACGCAGGAGGGACCGCGGAGCAGAGGCGCCCAGAGGCTTAAGGCAAGAGGCGGGTGGGAGATGCGGGCAGGAGCCTGCTGCTGACGTTGCCACTTCTGGCATCCCCGCACCTCTCGACCTGCTCGCTGGGCGCCTCTGCTCTGCGGTCCCTCCCGCGCGCGCCCACTGAAGAAATTTCAGAGCGGTGATAGCAGCAGCAGCGGCAGTAGTGCGCGCTCTCCTTCCCTGCCAGCGCCGCAGTCGGGGACTCAGTCGGGTTGCTACAGCCCCGCGGGAAACGGAGACAGAGGCTCCTTCTTCCAAGGGGAGGGGAGGGGAGGGGAGCAACCCACCCACCTATCTCGCTTCCACTTGGCGTCTTGAAAGAGGGCTGGGCGAGGGAGAAAGGAGCCACGGTGTGGATTGGTTTGCAGGGAGAAAGAAAGAAAGAAAGAAAGAAAGAAAGAAAGAAAGAAAGAAAGAAAGAAAGAAAGAAAGAAAGAAAGAAAGAAAGAAAGAAAGAAAGAAAGAAAGAAAGAAGTTAGGAAGGAAGAAAGACAGAAAGAAAAAGAAAGATGGTAAGAGGGGTAGTCTTATACGGCGTGTATATCCCAAACTCTATATTTGAACTGGAAAAGTTGGGGGTCGTCTTATACGCCCAGTCGTCTTATATGCCGAAACATACGGTAGGTCCCCAGAAAAACAAGGATAAATGTGTCTAGAAACAATAGCTCATTTAGCACATTTATATCAGTTTTAGAAGTGTGAATGTACACATTTTCTCCTGGCTTTGCATTACCTGTAGCCCATTCCTAGCTGAAATGACTGAATTGCTTGGCTGGGACCTTGACAGTATTGGAAGCTCCATACTATGGGTATCAAAGAGCAAAATATAATTATTTTGATTTAACTGGATATTTCGCACAGAATGGTACTTGAAGTGCAACCCTGATGAGTTTACTCTGCTCATTGTTTCCTAACCCAATCAAAAGAATATCTTGCATCTGACATTCCCCATGGAGCTGTGCTTTCTCTTTATTAGCTTACCAAATATCTCTAAATAAATATGGCATATTAAGTTGATGAACTTAAGTCTCCTATGAATAAACTGCCACCTTCCAGGTTTTATTGAACTGATTTATGGGGAGGCTGACAATGGGAAGGGATCTAAAGAAGTGTTTATCAGAAGCAGTTGATGAAACAACTCTGATATTAATTGGAAATGGAATTGTTCCCATCAGCATCACTGGGCTGTGACTGAGTTATCAAAACTGTTTTGCAGCATCAAATCAATACCGCCATTTCTGTTTTGACTGCTTTTGGCTGCTTCTTTGTGTATATGAGAAGAACTGAATTTATACTTCTTGAAGATATCAGAGAAGACTTAAACAGAGCTTCAGTACTAAAAGAACCTTACTATGCTTTTATAACAGCCATTTCCAATTTGAATCCACCCAGAGCACCTGGAACCACAACATCCAGAATTCCTAACCTGTATAGCCTTCCCATTTAGGGGTGGGTTCCGGATTCTGCTATTGCCTGTTCGCTCAGGGATGCCCTGCGCAGGTGTGCGCATGTGCAGTACTAAAAAAAGCTTCTGCGCATGCACAGAAGCAAAAAAACAAGATGGCAGCACCTATGGCGGCACCGAGAGAACCGACTCGGGGGCATGGCAAGCCTGGGTCACTGTCAGTTCCAGCGACCCAGGCTGCCAAGTTACTAACGGTTGTATAGAACCGGTCAGAACCGGTAGGAACCCACCTCTGTTCCCATTGTATATGGTGGCATCAGATTAGGAATGTCCTTCTCTGCTGAATTAATAAAATACTACAGTTCTTCACAGATTGTTGTGAATTTAACAATCCAGTGTTTTAAGCCATGGTTTCGGTTTCTATTTTGCATTATCCCCTTTACAACCTTTCCCTGTCTTTCTTGACCAAGGAAAAAAAATACCGTATGAGAGAATTCTATAACCTGCTGCATAGTAATTACATAGGTAGCAACATTATTTTTAATTTCTATTTATTAAGAATTTTACATACATTAAAGTCATATCTAAAGAAAAGAAGAAAGAAGATGCAAAAGAGACAGAGAAAACTCACAATCTGAAAAAAAAAATGTCTTCCAAGTTTTTGTTCAACATAAATGAACTAACCTACCTCCTTCTGACTACAGTATTGCAGAAATCCCTTCAATCCTTTACTTGTCACCTTTTCAACCATAATTTCAATTTTTTTCTTCTTTTAGCCCAAAGTCCATAAGAGGATTCCAGTCTCTTATTTTAATTGAAGTTTATTATACTATAAAATACAAGTAGGAAACCAAAATAATAAGGGAATAGGAGAAGGAAAGGAAAGGGGTGCCAGGTAAGAGGGGGATAAAAAAAGCAGTGTCTTCCAACTTTTTTTGGTACAGCTGAACACCAAATACAGTTACAACCTCAAGTTTTTACTTTGCGTACTGTATTTAGCAGTATATTGCTATAACAACAAATTAATCAAATTGAATAATCAAAACCTAAAATCAAAATTTCATTTTTTTTGTTTCAAGTATATTAAGGTTTCCTTCAAAAAGCATTTATTTTTCTCTCTCACAAAGCAGGTGATTTGTGCCATTTCTGCCATTTTTATCATCCATGGATACGTCCATTGTGGGAATATGCAGATAATTATGTTAGATGATCTATTGATTGCTGAGAAAAGTCCTTTGGAAAGAAGATGGACAAATTAGGGCACTTCAGGGTGTTACTGTATTGATCGTTTGCATTCATAACTTCCTCAACTGAATGAAAACAGAGATGGGAGATCCGAAAGAGAGATACAATTGAGTTGTCAATGCAAAAATATGAAATTCAGGCGCTCACCATCCAGATTTCAACATCAGGTTTATATTCTTACTTTGCACAGTATTCTTGGTGTCATGCTCAAGGGAACAAGTCAATCCAAAGCAGAAAATAATAGAAAAACCTGTGTTAACCATGCATATTGTGAGAGCACCGATCCATATAATGTGTTAATGAACAAGAATAACACTTACCTTGGCATCCTCAAGTGTGTTAGAAACTGCATGAATAAACAGAGGAAATAAACATGACTGTAAGCACAGCATTGGGAGTGAAGAGTGACGTTTTAATTTCCCTTCTCAAATTCTATGTTAATTTGCATGTGTGACACATCAGAGCCTTTGGGATTTTGCTTTTGCTCCTTTTCTTTTAATGTGGCACCGTACTTGGCAAGCATCCACCCTGCTTTTTCTAAAGTTGAAAGCTGCTGACTTTTGCAGAAAGCTTTCATCAGACTATATCCAGAAACTTCAATGTAAGTTGTTTTATAATTCCATTGTCTCACAGCATGTCATACATAACAAGTCATTCATGCTACCACATGTGGGTAGTAACTATGTATTTAAATGATTAAACTTAATGTCCCTCATTTCCAGAGACCCTTTTATCTGTTATTTGATTGTTCCTAGCCTTCTCTGAGCTGCTGTGATATCAGAATAGATGAAAAAAATGGTAGTTGTGGATTCTCTAGATTTTCACTTCCTTTCTGACATAGCAGATGAGTTATTGCTTAGCAAATGTTTATAGATTGAGAAGAAATGTATCAGAGGAAAGATGCAACAGCTCCTTTCAATCTGTCCTGTGGAGCTATCAGCACTTTTAAAAATCTGTACCTGGTTTTCTATAACAAACATCTTGTATGCATTTTCACTAATATGTGCAACATTTCCCTCATTTATTCTATTGTAAATTGCATCAGAAGAATCAGATATCAATTCTGCTTTGAATATAGGTGCAGTGAATGTGAGTTAACGAAGGCTATATTAAAATGTGGCCCAAATACATTCATCTTCCTCCCCATACCTGTTTTTAGTACTTGTATTTTTGCTACCAAAAAATAATAACTGTGGGGGACAGAATGATTTGAATCTAAAACAAACGAACAGATGGAAATGGGGATAAAGAGTGTGCCATTGTTCCAGCAAAAACTAGAACTACTTTTACAACAAAGCAATAATATAATAATTGAAAGATCTATCAATGATCCTAACAATAAAAACATGCTTGTGGATAACAGGAGATGAAAAGAAGAAACGAGGTAGAAATATGAATAATAAGAATTGCTCTAACACAACCCACTTTAGGTTCGTTATTAGTCAAATTCAGGGGTGAAATTCAGCAGGTTCGGACAGGTCCTATAGAACCGGTAGTGGCGATTATGCACAGTTTGGAGAACTGGTAAATCACACCACTGACTTGCCCTCCCCTGCCCCTCCCACTCACTCCTTCTCTCCTCGTTCGCTGGCTCATACACACAGAGGAAACATGAGAAGGAGGCGAGAAGCAGCCAGGTTGAACACTAGAAGACTTGGCAGAACTTTTCTGTCGGTTCTGTGGGCGTGGCTTGATGGGGTGGTGCCGCCTCACCTTGCCGTGAGTGACATCAAGTTGGCCATGCCCACTCAGTCACATGACCCCCCCCACCAAGCCACGCCCACAGAACCGATAGGGGAAAAATTTGAATGTCATCCCTGGTCAAATTAGATCATATATTTTACCCACTACCAAATATAAGCTATGGTTAGTCCACAAGAGCTTGCTCCCTGTCATGATTGACATTCCTCTATCATGTGGAAACTTCCTCTGTGTTTTTGCAGCCCTTAACATATTTGAATATGGAGTATTTTGCATTGAACACTTTGTGTTGACTGAACAGGTAGCAACATTTATGTAGTACTGGTGTTCTCCAAAACCACACAAGATCAGCCATGGTTATACTAGAGTCGGGGACTCCAAATACTAGAGTCAGGGACTCCAAGGCAAAACATTCCATAACACTGCTAAGAAAACTCTACAAACAGCCACCAGGAGTCAAGCTTAGCTTGAAGCTGAACTGTTACTAGATGAATATACAAAAATGATGGATAGAGAAACTATCCAGCTGTTGTTTTGCCAAATGGAAGGGGGGGGGCAATGAAGAAATTCACTTCAAAAAATATTTGTAAAGCATTATGATGCTGTAATGTCATATTAAAAGAAAGAAACATTTTTAATTCATGGCCCATCATTGGCTGCATTTAGTTTGCTGATTGAATTTATTTAAATGTTAAATATTTCTTGTCTTTAATGTAATCTATAGTTATTGCAGAAAAGAAATCTGAGATCTCTTATTAAGGGTGGCACCAATGCCAAAATCTATCTTTCAGTCGCCTGGTTTTGCTAATGTTCCAAAACCAATTTCCATTCTCTGCATTCCAGTTTTATTGATTATATCTCAAGAGTTTAGATCATTTCTCAGGCTTATTAAATTAATCTGTAACTAATAATTTAATAGTCCCGAGAAACAGATGTGGTACATCCACGGAGTACTTAAATTGGATTAGAGATAGCTAAAGAAATGACAGCCATTTTTTATAAAAAGCAAGTTCTTTTAAATCAGTCAATTAACCAGATTTTCAGAACCAACCTGCTACAGAAATAGGATCAATGCTTCAAAGAGGAAAGAAGAAGAAGAGACAAATATACGGCCAAATATCTTTTTGGCCTCAATCCAAGTCTTTTTCTAAAAATGTAAGTTTAAGGTGCTATAATGTAATACTGTACTAATAAGCTTATTTACATATGGTGCTTAGACTGCATATAGAGCACCTCAATTTTTATTTAGCAATTAAACTGTATCAATGTGCAAGAGGGCAAAAATCTAGTAAGGAAACCGAAACCAATCTCTTCCAGCAAGATAAAAGTTGAGACAGCCAGCGTTTAGTCACCCTGTTCAATAATTCAAAAATCAATTATAATATCATTATTATTCTCCCTTTGCTACTTAGCCTTTGTGGTATTTAAAGGTCACCCAGCATCTGTTTGAAAAGAAGCAAGCAATTAGTTCTACAGCTACAAGCATATGCATTTGCTGTGATTGTGTGTCAGTGTAGTGAAGGATCCTGCTTAGAGGAAATCCACCCTTGGTCCATATTTAGCTTCTTTGAGAAGTGAAGAAAATGATAAAGAATGGTGTTGCTAACTGTTGGTCTAACACAGGGGTGTCAAACTCATGGCCCGCAGGCCGGATCCAGCCCGCAGGGTGCTTAGATCTGGCCCAGGGGGCCACCCTGGAAACAGCAAACAAATGGCCCGTGGTGCCTCTGCCAGCAAAAATGGAGCTTGGGAGGGCCACGTGCAGCTCTCCCAATGTTGTGGCCCGCCCACAGCATGTGCAGCCTGGGCCTTTGGAACCTTCAGTACCTCTTGTCAGTGCTGAGAAAGGAGGGGCTACTCCTTTCCTGAATGCAAGAGCATGCAGGGCTGCCAAGAGGCAGGAAGGTTTACTCCGGAGGAGGTCTCCTCGAGAGTAGAGCTGCAGGCTAATTGGCCATGCCCTTGGACTACTTAAGTCCTAACCACGCTGAGCCTCGTTGCCGGGAACAACATCGATTCTAATTCTTGACTTCTGTGATTCCAGTTTGCATTTCAGCCTGCATCTTGTTTCTTGCCTTTCCTAGTTCCAGGACTTGTGCCAAGTACAGTAAGACTTGCCAATTACCTCTTGGACTTCGGCCAGCTGTTAAGATAAGATATTAGCAACTGGGTTTCCAGAACAGAATAACTTCTGCTGTTCTTTTGCTTTTTATGCTTCTAAGAACTTATTAGAAGACTTTGCTTTAATTAGTAAAGCAAACTGTGTTTGTAATTGTAATTACAAACTGTGTGTGTGCGTAATTATTGATGGGCTCGACACTGGGGCAGAACACCCAAGCTCTGTTTTCGCTGGCAGAGCACTTGGACTGCCACAGGTGCCCCCGACATGAGTGACGTTGAGCTGGCCACGCCCACCCTGGCCACGTCCACCCGGCCCCGCAAACTAAAACACAACCCTGATGCGGCCCTCAATGAAATCGAGTTTGACACCCCTGGTCTAACATCAACTTGCACAAGCCTGTTAAAACAAGACTTGAGTTTCTTCACTCACAATCTGATAAAATTTTATGACATTCCTTGCCACAATTGTTAAGTGAATCTTTGCAGTTATTAAGTTAGTAACACATTTGTTAAGTGAATCTGGCTTCCCTGTTGTCTTAGCTTGTCGGAAGGTCACAAAAAGTGATCACATAATCCCGGCACACTGCAACTGTCATAAATATGAGTAAATTGCCAAGCGTCTGCATTTTGATCATATGATCATGGGAATGCTGCAATGGTCCTAAGTGTGAAAAACGGTCACAGGTCACATTTTTCAATGCTGTTGTAACTTCGGTCACAGAATTCATTTAGCAACTGTCTCACTTAGCAGCAGAAATTTTGGAATCAATGTGGCCATAAGTCAAAGACTACCTGTACTTCTAGTTTTATAACAGAAAAAAACCCTCTCTTTTTCCAGTATACATATATTGGCTTGCTTGAGTGATTGCCTTCAGCTTTTTTCTTCTGCAATGGTTCCCCTTAAGTACTTTGCTTTCATTTTTCAGCAAAAGGCCATCATATGTGTATCAGGGGTGGGTTCTGACTTACTTCGCTGCCATTTCGCTTCCTCCCATGCCGCATGGTGTGTGCGCGCTGCGCGTGTGCACACGCACAGTGCTGAAAACCTAGCTTCTGCACATGTGCAGAAGCAAAAAACAGCTTGTTGTGGTCCGCCAGCGGCCTGCGGAGCTGGCAGCAGAATCGGACAGCGAGGAGGCTGGGGAGGAACCTGGGCCAGGCCTGGAGTCTGGAGAAGGCTCGATGCCAGAGGCAGGGATCCAGCCAGGGCCATTTGGGAGGTCTGTCCCGCCTCCAAAACCTCCAGAGGCTGACATGAGCGAGGCAGAGGAACAGGGGGAGCCTGTTCTCAATGTGCACATGTGCAGAGCTGCCAGAAGGCAAGAACAGTTACAGAGGAGAAGGACTACTTGGGAGTAAGGCTTGGAGATAATTGGCCTCTCCCATAGGCTATATAAGTGAAGAACATGAAAGGGTTCGTTGCAGGAAGCAACTCAGTTCATCTCTTGCTCTCGTCATTGCAACTCAGAATCTGTTTGTCTGTTTGGACTTGCCAAGTTTTTCCTGCAAATTGGTCCTTGGCAATTTGCCAAAGAAGAGCAAGGTTCATGTGTGCTATCTGCATTTCCCTGAAAGACTTTAGTTGGACTTGTTTTCTTTTGTTTGGACTTATTAAGGCTGATAATGAAAATAATTATCAGCCGTTACAAATAAAAGGGGTTTGGGGAATGCTGTTTATGCCGTCTTATTTAATCAGGAAGCCTAGGTCAGAACACAGCTTCTGCGCATGCGCAGAAGCAAAAAACAAAATGGCAGCGCCTATGGTGCCCCCCGAGAGAGCCCATTCGGGGGCGTGTGCAGCCGGCCATCACTGTCGGTTTGGTTAGTGGGGGGAAAGTCCCGCTACCGGTTTTATAGAACCGGTCCAAACCGGCAGGAACCCACCTCTGATGTGTATGCATATGTGTGTGTGTATTTTATTTATTTATAGCCCATCTTTATTGTTTTTTCACAAATGACTCAAGAGATATCCAACAGAACTTCATCCTCTTATTTCCCCCACAATAACAATCCTGTGAGGGGAACTAAGAGAGAATGACTAGCTCAAAGACACACAGCTGGTTTTCAGGGCTAAGGTGGGATTTGACTTCATGGTTTCTTGCTTTCTAGTCTGATGCCTTAAATACTGGACCAACTAGCTCTCATACACCACCCAGCCTCCATACACCAGAGTTTTTTTTTCAGAATTAGATACGTATCTGTATATTTCCAGGTGTGCTTTAATTCTCAGCCTACTGATTAAAATTGGTGCTAATGATTAATCAACTAAAGTTTTATTTTAACAAGCTACTGATTAATAGGATTAAAGCAACACTTATTTGTCAAATGTTAATAGCCTTTGCTAATTTCAGCTTCTCTGAAACAGTATAAGGGTAGACCGTTATTTGGTGCCCTTGACATGTTTGGACTTCATCTCTCATCAAACCCAGCTAGCATGCCAACTGACTATCACTGCTGTATAACAAGACACTCTTTTTTTTGTAGAAGTTATATGTGTTAATCTGAGTTCCAATTTCAGTGTTCGATGAATGCTCTACCTATACCCTTATTTCCATTTTCATAAGACCCATATGGTGAATGCAGAGAGCAGATTTAGACTGGATTTACTTATCTTGTTCTGTAGCATCCATGACATTGGGCTCCACACTCACATATGATTGCAGATATCTGCTCCTGGCATTCAGGAAGGGCAGATGGAAATGTGAACTTTGGTTTCTATCTACTTGAAAGACAGCCAAAAATGTATCATGGTTCAGGTATTGGACTGGGATTGGGAAAACCCATCCTGAAGACGCAAACCATGATCAACTCATTGATGACTGTAAGCCAATAACTATATCTCTGCCCAATCCATTTTATAAGGTTATTGTTATGAGGATTAACTGGAGGGAATTCTGTCTATATTACCTTGATCTCCTAAGGAAAAATTGGGACACAAACAAAATAGATGGATGGATGGATGAATAGAAAAACACAAGAACATATTGTAGGATCCAATCTGGGTTGGTCACTGGGACCAGAGGTTTAGTCTTCCAAGCTTTCAGACTCATTCTGGAACCCATCCTCTGAGCCCATTCTCTAAACCTCTGGTCCCGGTGACCGACCCAGATTGGATCCTGCAACATTATCCTGGGACACATATATTTGCTTTCATTCACAAGAACATATCTCTACATCCAATCTCCATGTTTGGATGGAAAAGTATACATGGAAAATGGAATCAGCTGATATTGTGATTATAACTACAGTATCTGCTAAGAATTTTATATCACTAGTTAATGAGCAAGCTTAAAACAAAAACCATGTGTTCCTTTAGAGGTGAGATCCAAAATAACAGATCCTTTTGTTGATTTATTTTTCTCCTTTATTGCCAGATTTCATGAACATTTAAATATTCTGTCATTTTCACATTAAGTGTGAAAATTAATTATACTTGCTAATTGAAAAATAATTGTTTGTAGGTTGTAGGTAGATTACGAGAGCTTTTGTTTGTCTTGCTTAGAAAAAATAATAAATTTAATTTAATTTAATAAATTTAATTTAATTTAATTTAATAAACGTTCTTATAGGCCGCCTAATCCCGTAGGACTCAGGACTCCCGTAACTTATACAAGAAAAATGTAAGGTAACTTTTCTTGCATCTAGAAAATTGTACTGAAAATATATGAAAGTCCCTTATTTGGTGTATTTCACAAGATTGCCCACTACTTGACTAATATTAAGGTCATCCCTATATCCCTTATCTATTGAACTTTGTAATTTATAAATTGATTACTTTGTAATCAACTTCATTTGAGAAAGAAAAAGATAGGTAGACAGACAGTAATGCATACAAGCCAGTTTTTTTGACAAATAAAGATGTTTGTTTTGATTTTCAGCTACTGGATACTCTGATTTGTTCTGGTCCTTTATAGATAGTAGTGCTGCCAAGTGAAATTAACAGTGGCCTGGAAAATGAATATTTGGCATATTAAACATCTATTTGACAGCCAACTGGGAACAGAATTTCCGAACTTAGCACTAAGCCCTACATTTAACTAGGCAGAGAAGGCAAATGTCCAATTTTGATGTCAAACTTTAGTAATGAAAACGGGATGACAGGTTTTGAAATAGAAATTCCATCATCCAAAATTCCACTTCTCAATTTAGCTTAATATGTCGATGCTAAAGACTGATACTCATATTCCTGATGTTCTTTCCTCCTTGTTTTGTCGGTGAAACTATTGTTTGCAAATTTTGTGAATGGCATTTGTCTTCCATCTGGTCTGGCTGATCATGTGAACCGTAAGATTTCATGTAAACTGCATTCTTTCCAGCTTAATGAGAAAGAAAATGTTCAAGTTATTTAAAAATGGTTACACTTATTAAAAATATAAATGAGTGTGCACTAGATCCAGAGAATTACTTCAATGAAAGATGTCTTTGATTTTCAGAAAGGCTTGAAATCCACTATAATGCTGTGGTGGGTGTTTCAAGATACACCCACGTAACACCTATACTCCGCCAGCTGCATTGGCTGCCCATTGGTCTCCGGGTACAATTCAAGGTGTTGATCATCATCTTTAAAGCTCTACATGGCTTAGGACCAGGTTACCTCCGGGACCGCATTCTACCTCATACTTCCCTTCAACCGGTTAGGTCCCACGGAGTGGGTCTCCTCCAGGTCCCGTCAACCAAACAATGTTGGCTGGCGGGGCCTAGGGGGAGAGCCTTCTCTGTGGGGGGCCCTGCTCTCTGGAACCAACTCCCCCCCGAGATACGAATTATCCCCACCTTGCTGGCCTTCCGAAAAGCCATGAAGACATGGCTCTTCCTGCAGGCGGGGTTTTGAGACAATTTCATCTTGGTCTCCCCTATGTATGTACAATTTTGTATGCTTTTAAAATGTATTTTTAATTGTTTTTAATTGTATTGTTTAGTGGTTCTTCAAATGTTGTACGCCGCCCTGAGTCCCCAGGGAGTAGGGCGGCATATAAGAATCCTAAATAAATAAATAAATAAATAAATAATAGAGTAAACAATATTTGAGGGGTTCAAAAAGACTTGAAATCCATTACAATAGGGTCAACAATATTTGAGGATTGAGGGTGAAATTCTGCCTCCTTATCTTCTGGAGAACTGTCGAAGGATATTTGAGGATATCATAATGTTACCAGAAGGAGAATGGTCAGAGCACTTTACCCTGTTCTGTATGTGCTTTGTGGAGTTTTATGTGTGTGTAACGGGAACAGCAAACTGCTACCATACTTACTAATAAGCCCAAGCCTCATTGCAATTGCGGATAGTTGTCATTTTGGGTGCAACACTGAACAGGTTTTTTTGGAAATTTTAAAATCAAGGGTGGCAATGTTTTGTTCCCTCGAAGCCTCCCCAGAAAACATTTTTTGCCTTTGCAGGGGGGAAATGTGCTGCCAAAATTCAGCAACATGTACTGAGAGGGATGGAGGTGTGGGACCAACAGGATTTGGAGACCCGTACAGTCTAGAGACAATGGCTTCTCCCCCTTTCATTGTAGACTGCTTGTTGTAACAAGGGGAAAGTGATTATATCCATGGATGTTCCTTTCATTGAAAGGAGGGTCCTTGATGCTCTCTGAGCTTGGTTGTTCTCTTGCAGATGTTTCATTACCCAAAGTAGGTAACATCATCAGTGCTAGTCTAGTAATGAAACATCTGCAAGAGAACAATCAAGCTCAGAGAGCACCAATGGCCCAGTGATGAAATCCAATTTTTTTACTACCGGTTCTGTGGGTGTGGCTTGGTGGGCGTGGTGTGGCTTGGTGGGCGTGGCTTGGTGGGCATGGCAGGGGAAGGATACTGCAAAATCCCCATTCCCTCCCCACTCCTGGGGGGAGGATATTGCAAAATCTCCATTCCCACCCCACTCTGGGGTCAGCCAGAGGCGGTATTTGCCGGTTCCCTGAACTACTCAAAATTTTCGCTACCGTTTCTCCGAACTACTCAAAATTTCCGTTACCGTTTCTCCAGAACCTGTCAGAACCTGCTGGATTTCAATAGTTTTTTCAAGAAGTTACAGGGAGAAAGAGTCAAAACTCTCACCCTGTCCTCACTGCATTTCTTGAGCAGGTCTGTGGCAAGAAAATCTGGATCCAGCCCATTAGCTACAAGCCCCTCATTTTCTTTCCATCTCCCCCCCGCTTGCAGACACTATGTATTCATTTAGAACAGAAGTACTTACATCCCAAATCAATTCAAAACATCATAATTGGGACTAAGGGAAACATAATATTCCACTGTAAACGAATTCATTTTCAGCACATTTCCTCACTTCCCTCCCTGAGTGTAAGTAAGTCTATATCTGCATGCATGATTATACCGTTGCCTCATTTTGACTGAATTGAAATTTTATATGGTGACATTTCTCCTTCCCTCTATGACTATACATATATTTGAATGGAAGAGCAAAGCTTTTGCAATCACAACTTACTATAAATGGTATTCTCCTACTGTATTAGTTAGTCCAATTTATTATTTCATTTAATTCTACACATATCTGTGTGTATATATGTGCGTATGTATCTATAACTATGTCATCTATAATATTTCTACCTCAACTCGTAAACATGACTTTATTAAAGGAACCACTGATGGCAAATTATTACATATAACCATTGCTATATAAGAATTGGCTTTCACTATTTATTTAATATTTATGAAAATTTATATGCCGCCCAACTCACTCTCAATGATTCCAGGCAGCTTACAAAGATAAAATCCTAATATATAAAACAATAACTCCCACAGGAAGCTTCGTAGGATCTCAACCAGTTCACCAGTTGTGGTGCCAGTTGTTTTCTCCTGTTTGTTTCTCTACCATGCCACTGTGGCATCCAGCCAAGAGAATTAGAAGTTGAGGCTGCTAACAGAACCTGGTGGCAATGAAGCTGTGCTATGAAGCCTCCACCAGCATTGAAGGTACCACTAAAAATGGATAGTAAACTATGAGTGGCATCACAGAAGAACACCCACAGTTGTCACAATAGTGCCGCCATTGTGCTAAACTCTGTGCTTCTGGACTGGGACTGCACAGTCACCTCTGGGCTCACAGATGAACTGCATAACAGCATGTCTTCTTCAAACCTGAGGGACTATCATATATTCCGAGTTACAATCACTTTTAACGTTATCTTCATAGTTTAAAAAACAATCATGTTTTATGAAAAATTTCCTGAAAAGAGCAAATTAAGGATCCCGATTGTTGGGGGCAATATGCTGACTCTGTAAACTACTTAGAAAGAGGGCTGTAAAGCAC
Source organism: Diadophis punctatus similis (assembly GCA_023053685.1). NCBI lineage: Eukaryota > Metazoa > Chordata > Lepidosauria > Squamata > Dipsadidae > Diadophis > Diadophis punctatus. The sequence goes on along the minus strand of JALIGW010000001.1, from coordinate 218,363,003 downwards.
CGTGAAGCGGCATATAAGTCGAAGTGCTATTGCTATTGCTAAATTGAAGCCCGGTACCCCGAACAATGGAAATAAACAAAGCACATCAGTGAGAAGTTGCAGGACTTTATCATCAGTAGCTGGAGCAACTTCAGTAGATGTATGCGTTAGTGTTTTCATTGAAAACATGTGGATAGCGACATACACACAACCAGCCTCACCCTTCTGTGAAAATGAATTCCCAACAAAACATGGGTTCTTTGCTTCTTGGTATGAGTTACACTGAATTTTACAGATTGATTATCAGCTCACAGTACAGAAAAGAAAAGAAAAGAAAATATACATGGGCACTGGCAGATGGAAAGGAGAGGGAGAGACTATTTGTTTCTTATTTGAGATAAAATATAGCCTGCTTCTTATCAAATTCCATTTAAAATATTTAAATTGAAGTATAAGGGTAAGGCAGAAGGCTTCAAAGCGGATAACATTACCTTTGTGATTCTTATAGCAATACTAATAGAGCAACCCCAATGCAGTAACATTTTCCAACTGTTATCATTGCAGAAATGTTATTTGGTTTTGATCTGCTTCAGCTTCCTTTTCCATTAAACACCTTGAAAAGCACGGGATTCCCTCCCTTTTTATATTATTTTATAGGAATGAAGCAGGCATTCTTATTTTATAGATGTATCATACGGTAGGTGCCCTGAGAAGACCTTACAAGTAGTCCTGTATAGTTCGCTTAGTGACTGTTCAAAATTACAGCAGAACTGAAAAAAAGGGACTTATGACTGTTTTTAACACTTAAAACACTGTTGCAGCATCCCCTTGATCATCTGATAAAAATTCAGATGCTTGGCAGCTGACTCATATTTATGACGGTTACAGCTTTCTGGGGGTCATGCAATCCCCTTTTGTGACGTTCTGACAAGCAAAATGAGGAAGCCAGATTCACTTAACAAACCCGTTACTAAGCTAAAAACTGCAGTGATTCACTTATCAACCATGACAAGAAAAGTTGTAAAACAGGGCAAAATTCACTTAACAACTGTCTGACATATCCACAGAAATGTTGGGCTCAATTGTGGTTGTAAGTCAAGAACTCCCTGTATTGGAAAACAGGTAGCTCTGGAATTCCAGAAAAAGATTTCCTTACCACTGATAACATAGAATCATATTTCATGCTTCCTTAAGTGAAAAGAATCACATACCATGGAATCCAAAAGCATTCATTACCCTAGAATACACTTGGGGTTTTCATGGATGGTCTATTCTGTACTAGCAAAATGTATGTCAAAAATACAGATTGCATCTTTTTAGAATGTAAAACCAAATGAGCATAAACACAAGACAGAAGGCACTCGTAACTCATTCAAGCACTAAAAGCAAACACAAAATTACTGATCCTTGCATGTGTATATTTTTTTAAAAAATGATTTTTATGGATAAAGTATAATCAATAAAAAACAATACATCAGTGATAGTACAATAAAAGAATAAGTACTTGCCACACATGGTAAACAAAAATAACTATTACTATTAGTCTTCTCATCGTTCCTATCACCCATCTCCTCCCACTTATGACTGTATGACTGTAACTTGTTGCTTGTATCCTTATGATTTATATTAATATTGATTGTTTCCTGATTGCTTATTTGTACCCTATGACAATCATTAAGTGTTGTACCTCATGATTCTTGACAAATGTATCTTTTCTTTTATGTACACTGAGAGCATATGCACCGAAGACAAATGCCTTGTGTTTCCAATCACACTTGGCCAATAAAGAATTCTATTCTATTCTATTCTATTCTATTCTATTCTATTCTATTCTATTCTATTCTATTCTATTCTATTCTATTCTATATATGGTTGCATTGCCTTTTTACTGTATTTCCTTAAATACAGTATTTCCTCAATGTACTCGCTCAGTTCCTTTTAACTCCAAAACTATTATTTTGCCCAGTGGGGTAAATGTTAAAGCTGTGTTTTTCAATTTTTGATACATTCTTTAATAAAGTACTATTGGATTCTTCATTTACTCATTATTTTAAAGTCCAAACCCTTAGAAAGGTACATACATAAAAACATCCACCTTCAAGTGAGTTCTAAAAGGGCTTTCCTAGACTTTGGGTTGCCTGTTTAGTAAACCTTTTTTTAGCTGGGGATGATGTATGGAAAGTGTTTTGTTTTTCCCTTGAGGTGATTGTTGTTATATAATGTTGATAGAAAGATAGGTAAATGATAGATAACTAAGAGAACCTCAGATCAGATAAGTCCTATATAAAGGAATTAAATCAAATGCTTTATAATATATAATTGTCTTTGAAAAATATGTTTTATAATTTCTCTGAAATGATGGGTTTGATGGGGAATTGAACACAAACTTCATATTCCCTACTGAAAAGACGTAAAAGTCACTTCTTCACTTCTGTCAGATGAAATGGTCTGGCTTACAGAATTGATTCTCATAGAAAGGCATATCTTCCATTTATTTGACCATATTCAAATTAATTTTTTTTTAAAAAAAGTTTTGAAATCCAGAGACGTTAAATGCTATCCTATCCGAGATTAACTGGTCAAAATTGATTTTTCTTCTTCTTTGCTTAATAAATTTACCTCACACATTTACAGAAAAATGTATTGTTCTACATGGGTAACCCAAACAAACAAACACCACAATACTTATAATTAAAGTATTAAATTATTCATTCTGCTTTACCATTAAAAAAAGTCAATATGCCATAAAATTAATTTTATCATCTTTTCATTGGGCTTTTTTTTTCAGAAAAAAGGTGTGCAAAAGGGAATTAGAACCAAAATAATAATAATAATAAAGCATAACACAGATAAATGGAAGGGAAGAGGCATCATAGAATTAGGCTACACTTTTCATTTTAACCATGACATAGTTTTAAAAAGCCATCCAATGACAGCTTTTTATTCCTGTGTAAGGGAATTTGTGAAATTGATAGTTGCAGCTCGAGAATAAATGATTAAGACCTCATTGTGCCATACCCCCAATCTTGATGGCTTCTATACTTATGTTTGAGTGAAATAAAACAAAAAGAGAACTATAAACTATATCAGTATTTCTCAACCTTAGCAAACTGGCTGGGGAATTCTGGGAATTGAAGTCCATGCATCGTCAAGTTTCCAAGGTTGAAAAACAGTATGTTTAATGTCCACTTCACCTTTTGAAATGTACAATAGTCTTTGTTTCTGGAAGCTTTCCTAGGTCTTGAATCAACTCAGATCTTCTTGCTGTCTCATTTTGACTGCCTGATACCAATGCATAAGATTGATTGGCTAGTTCCAACCATATCCTATCCATATTTGACATCATATTGATTTCTACCTTACCTTAAACTGAATGCTTTTGTATTGTCATATATTTCCCTGATACTACTCTTCAAAAAAACCATAGTAACATTACTGTATATACCAGGTGTCAGCAACCTGCGGCTCTGGAGGGCTCTTTGGCCCTCTGCTGTGGCTCCCTGTTGGGTGATCCCACCACTAGCTGGCCCCACCCTTCGCCCTTCCCTCCCAGTCACTCCTCACCTGGCCTGAGAAGGTAAGGCCGATGGTGGGGGATGGAGAAGCGGCCAGGGCAGAGACAGAGAGATACAGAGTGAGGGGGAGAGAGAGAGAGACATAGAGAGATACAGAGAGAGGGGGGGAGGTAGAGAGTGAGTGAGTGAGGGAGGGAGGGAGAGAGAGACACAGAGAGAGAGAGATGTTAAAAGGGTTTTGTGGTTCCCAGTGTTTTTAAACAACCGGTTCTTTGCCCTAATGCCCGCCTGGGTAGGCGTGGCTTGGGGGGGTCATGCGACTGGTGGAAGTGAGTGACATTGAGCTTGGCCACACCCACCCAGGTTTTGTGGCTCCCGGTGTTTTCTTTTCTGTGGGAAACAGGTCCAAATGGCTCTTTGAGTGTTTAAGGTTGCAGACCCCTGGTATATACAATGACATTGTTTATTTATTTATAAGAATAACTCTGGAAACTGTACACCCAGATTACACATGTCTGTGAATATGTTCTACTGAGCTCAATAGAGATTACTTTTGAGTAGGCTTCCATATGCTTGCATTGTGAATGTGTGCATTTTGCAAGCATTCAGCAAATTTATGTCTTTCCATAAAAAAAATTGTGGTACATATATACAAAAGTATATGTTAGTTTGCATGCACAAAATCGTTTGCATTTGCTGTACAGCCATTATAAGGGGGGGAAGAGACCAATCTTCTTGTTTCAGTTCAGAAAAGAAGGCAGTATAACACATTCAGACAATGAGGCCATTCTAGTTAAAGTCAGTTTAATTTCAGAGAAAGGTGAATTGCTATTGTTTCTGAGGCTGTCCATGAGAAAAGAGAAAATAAATTGCCTGGCACAAGAGAAAGGCTTGTGCAGATGGCGACAGCCTGTCATTATATTAGATTTTGAGACTGATCTTGGCAAGAAGCTAAAATAGCCAGTAAAGCTTCAGCTAACGATTTACAGTGTTAGCACTTAAAGAGAAGATCCCTGTGTTAAATTTAAACATATGCATAGGGTATTCTCTACAAAGGGGAGGTTTAGATTTTGCTTTCCAAATACTATCTTGCTTGCCACATTTCTGTCTTCAAATTTCCAATCTATGACTCTTTTTAAAAGAAGTTTGAAACTTTCCCAAAGATTTATATTGAGTTGAATCTAAAGATTCTGTTCTACTTCTATCAGTAAAAGAGGAAGGTCTTTTCACTAATATTTTTTTTTAAATCTAATAATGTAAATATGTCCCAAAGGTGCTTTTTCAGGAGGCAACTGGACTTTCTTGTTTTTTCTTTTGAAGACTTTTCGCTTCTCATCCAAGAAGCTTCTTCAGCTCTGAATAATGTAAATACTTTTAACTTTCTAAGAATTTCTACCTATTCTTTAAGGGCAGTATTTAAACTCATTTTTGTATTACCAGTGTTTTCAAAGAAAGATGATAAGAGGTGATAGAAAGTGTCAGAAATCTTATGTGGAAAACTGTGGTTTAAAAGATTAAACCATATATATTTATTTTTACCCTATCTTTATTATTTTTATAAATATCCCAAGATGGCAAACTCACACAATACTCATTCCTCCTCATATGTTCCCCAAAACAACAACCCAGTGAGGTGAATTGGGATGAGAGGGAGTGCCTGGCCCGAAGTCACCCAGCCAGCTTTTATTCCCAAGGCAAGACTAGAACTCACAGTATCCTGACTTGTAGCTTGGTGCCTTAATCTTAAATTCTACTTTTAGCTGGGATAGTAATATTATTTTCATTCCAAATTCTACTTTTAGCTGGGATAGTAATATTATTTTCATTCCAAATGTGGACCTGGGTACTTCTTTAGGTCAGCTGCTATTTACCAGTAATATATTACTTTGGCTTATTCAATGAGAAATCACAAAAACAGAGCAAATGCAAAGTCATACTCTAGCATAATCTGTACATTTCTGTACTCTCACTTTTTATGACCCTGTAATCCCTTAATTATTCAGGGTAGAGTTGGGGTGACTGGATGGAACTGAGCATTTACTGGCCAGATGCCCTTCCTAATGCCATGTGGAGTTCACAGCAGATATTTTTTCTTTGTGCCTTAGGATTTTTTCTTTGTGCCTGCTGCTATCTAGGATTGAACTCTTAACTCTCTGAGTGGGAGGTGAGTATCTTCACCACTAGGCCACTACACCACTCACATTTCTATATTCTCCATGATTTACAATTCAGCATAGGTATTTTCCTGCTCTTTCTTGATGAATGCATTTTCTTATATGAACTTATTTGGAAAAGGCAAAATCTATGGAAATAACAAAGAATGATTAAAGGGTTAAATCCAAACTCATATCTTGGGACAGTTAAAGGACTTTTTAAAAAAAGTAGTTCTGTGTTTTATGTATTCTATATCTGTGCCTGCATAAAATTTTACATCGATAAAATAGGCAAAACATGACTGTGTAAAATCCCATTTTAACAGACATTCTGATTTTATAGACACTTCTATTAAATCAAGGTTATACTCTGTATCTTAAGCAGCAGCATTTTACCATGGAAAGTTTTGTATAGGTTCTATATCTTTATAATCATGAGTTTGCCTCAAATTAACCTGCAATCCTGGGATTTCTTGGTGGGTTCCCATTTTAAAATTCAGATCTATGAGTAGAAACCTTGAATGCCACTTTCTTATAAGAAGCCACAATGGAGAGAGCAAATGAAGATAGTTTGGAAAGGCAGAGTGATTTGCAGAAATAGGATGGGTAGACCATTCCAAATAGAACAGCTCAATTTTAATCCACTGTCTCTATTGGCTAGTATGTTATTTTGCAGGAAATTTTGCTCTCTCCACCAGCTGATATAAAGCCTTATCAAAGGCTTCCCAATTGGATTTCCTTGTGGGAAGCTGGCAGTTAGTGTTGGAAATCTTCCTTTCCTCCCTCCTATATATGTATAGTATTTAGAGCTATATACTAGTTAAAATCTCTTATGACTGAGAATCTCCATAGACTCTTATGTCTGTACCAGAGGTGGGTTCCTGCGGGAGCTGCCCAGTGCGCAGCTCTGGTAGGGAGCGGCCGATTGTGCAATTTGCGCACGTGCTCCGGAGCCCTCTCTGCCGGTCCACCCCGCGCGTCGCCATTTTTTCCGTGAATTTTTGGGCGATTTTGCTTCTACGCATGTGCGGAAGCAAAATCGCGCTGAAACCTCGCGAGGGGATGAGATTTAATATAAATCTTAATATAATTTAATATAAATCTTGCAAGATTTTGGCGTGATTTTGCTTCCGCACATGCGCAGAAGCAAAATTGTGCAAGGGGGTGTGCGTGCGTAGTGAGCGCATATGCGCCCGAAGTGTGGAGATGCACGCGCAGCGCACAGGCACCAGTAAGGGAGCAACCCGCCGCTGGTCTGTACACTTTAAGTGGGCAAACTGGTGCATCATAGGTTAAAACCTTTTCCATCTTCCCCACCCCCAACTTCATTTAATTTTTTTAATATGGCCTTTGACCCAATAGAAGTTGCTCACCTCTCAATGAAAATTAAAGATAAGGAGGACTCAGAATATTATAAAGTTTGGATGAAGTTTTACAGTTGGTTAGAGAATGAATATAGTTGAAAGTTAAGATAGAACTGTTATTGTATTTAAAAGATAAGGAAATGAACATAGATAACCCAGATGACAAAACTACATAGATGAGGAGATAGCAGTATAACATTATAAAAATATACTTAGAAAAAATTAATTTGAAATAGATTTTTAACACAGAAAAGATTTGAAAATACCAATTTAAAATGTAAGCTAAGGAGATGTATTGCATGTCCGTCTTTTAAAATAGAGTAAAAATGAATACACTCAGGAAAGGAGAAGAAGGAGGAAGAGGAAGTAGTAGAGAGGAGGAAAGAAGGAAGAATGTAGGTAGGGAAGGAGAAGGAAGGTAGAGGGAGAAGGAGAAAAATGGAAGAAGGGGAAGTAGGAGAGGGGAGAGAAGGAGGAAGAAAGTAGAGAAGGGGAGAAGGATAGAAGGAAGGGAGTGACTGGATTTGATATGATAGGACAGTTAGGCAATTTAGTAATGATAGATGTTAGAATATTATATTTGAATCTTGACTACTGGATATATAATATAAAACTTATGTAAAATCTTGATAATACACTATGGTATATGTATTGATGCTTATATGAAGAACGTTAAAAAAATAAAAAATAAAAATAAAAAACTTTTTGGAAATAAAAAAGAAGTTGCTCACCTTTGACCCAGACATGTCTATGGAAGAAAACAAAAAAAGACTAGATGCCCCAACCATATTTACAAGCCATATAGTAAAAAGGAATGGGACTTTGATTGCCTGGTTTTGGCTGTCATTTGAATTTTGACACTTTCTCTCCATGGCTCTGTCCTAAAAGATAAGGTTCTTTTGGGTTGTTCTGTGATTTTTGAAAGAGGGAGGTTTAGAGAACCCATATAATAAATAAAAACTCCAGAAAACAAAGCCATAAGGCAGGGGAGCGGGTATATCAAATTTCAAACAAATCAAATCCATCAGAACAAGAGATTCTCCCAATGATGGCCATAACAAATATTCAGTTAGAACTCTGGGTATAATTAAATTATTCATCTACATTTAATCTAATTAATTGAGGGAGGTGGCTGAACATTTAAAAGTTTAAATTAAGAGAATTAATTTGCTTTGGGAAGTTGGCTCAAAGTTACTTTAAAAAGAATAAATCTGCATTGTCTCTGTCAAAAGATTGAAGCCAAAAGAGCAGCTGGAGTGGGTATTAAATGAGTGAATAAAAAAGAAATCCAAAATACTTTTCCAACTTCTGTATTGTTTGGTTAAATATAGCTTGAATCAATAGCTGTATTAATTAACGATGGAAACAAATGTCTAGAGGCTGTAACTTAGGAAAGGAGAATAAATCATCACATTGTTCAAAAAGCATTTGAGGACATTCAAAATATCTGACAAACTACAGTACATAGTGGTTGTCATTTTTTTAAAAAAAACACGTGACTCATACAAAATCAAACTAATGCAAGGAATAGCTTATTGATCGAAGCAGAGTAAATTCCAATGCATTTTAAGTAGCAAGTTCTTAATTGGGAACTGGGGAAAACCAGAAATTGCTGACATCTATAATAATTTCATTTAAATACTAGTTCTGCAAGGTGACACTGATTTACTGGCTGTTACAGTGGTAACTAAAGAAGCTTAAGGAATTGAATTTTAGTGTATTTGAATATGAGCTGAATTGACATTTATATCCTCAACAAATGAGTCACTTGGAAAGTAGCAATCACTGCTTTCTTCATTTCTTTCATATTTAAATGTAGCATTAGTGCTTAAGAACTTCATCCCAATATATTTAACAATGTACATTTAAGGCAACCCCTCAACACATATTTTCAAAGGAAAAAACAGTATTTAAAGGTAATTTAACAAATTGATTCGCAAATTAATATGTCAGTTACTATGGATCAGATAACGACAAGGATAATCAATCCAAGAAGCTTCTGTTTGCATGAGTAATTGATGTGTATAATTCATGAATGACTGATGAATGATTATAACATTGATTTTTAATATGAGTTTTTTGTATTCTGCATTATAGTTTTTATTGACTGTCTTATATATTCAACTGGATAATAGATTGCAAATCAAGTAAATAAATACAATTTTGCATTGTAGGACAACATTATATGAGAGGTATTTATTTAACGTTGTTTCTGTAACAATCAACATTTATCTTATGTCAACCCCATTTTGAGCTTTCTACATAATGAATGCACAAAATGACATTCACCCAACATGGTGTTAAAGAGGTGTAAAAGTTTAATAACTGAATGAAGCCTACTACATGCTGCCTTGTTCTCAGAGGGTTTGAAAATTCACATCCATAGTTGACTTGACATAAGCACTATTACTGTGGATTATGTGAGATGAACTCATCTACAGGACATCAAGTAAGGAATGACAAGTTATATGTGCTTATGTTTCATCATGGTCACTTGCATTTTTAGTCAGAGAGAATGAACTAATCTTGTTAATTGATCTAGGACCAGTGGTGGTACAGTGGTTAGAATGCAGCTCACTGCCAGGAGTTCACTTCTGACCTGCTCAAAATTGACTCAGCCTTCCATCCTTCCGAGGTCAGTAAAATGAGGACCCAGATTTTGGGGGGCAATATGCTGACTCTGTAAACCACTTAGAGAGGGTTATAAACTGTGAAGTGGTATATAAGTCTAAGAGCTATAGTGATTGCTATCTTATTTTAGCAATTTGCCTAGAGACCAAAAAAGACAGACAAGGACTGGAAGACTGCAGAGGGTCCTGTCACTTTAATACCAATCAAGAGTGAGAAGTCATTATTAGATTTGCTTTGTCTAACCTTGCTAGCCAATTATTGTCTCTGTTCTTTGATTAAAATCCTGAAAGGGCATGACTTTCAGCTGTGTCTTTTGAACAACAGCTGTATTAGAATTAAGCAGCATGGCAAAGGGACAGTAATAATTTTAACTGAGCAGCACACATTGGCTCCTTCCAGATTTAAGAGCTAGCCTGACAAATAAATTCTATTTTCTCTGATTGTTTTTTTGACAAATCTTTAGAACCAATTGAAAGCAAGGAAGGTTGATATTTGTCACCAAAAAGAAGTGCATGAAACATTTTCGCCCTTCAAATGGGTAATGAGAACAGAAGAATTCCTTTTATTCACCTCCTTCTTTCCTTCTCTTTCTTTCTTTCTTTCTTTCTTTCTTTCTTTCTTTCTTTCTTTCTTTCTTTCTTTCTTTCTTTCTTTCTTTCCTCCCTCTCTCCCTCCCTCCCTCCCTCCCTCTCTCCCAACAGAACCTGGAATGTGGTAATTTATAGAGGATAATGTGATACATGTCTGAATAGATATTTGGCCTCAATGAGATCACAGGCATCAAACTTTCTTCACGAAAGAGACCAGCAATTTGAGGACAAAAGAAAAAAGGGAAAATCAGCAATTTCAAATGACTTTTGAGTCACTATTATTCTTCAGGACCTGCTGTCATCTTGTTGAAAATAAGAAAAAGTCTCTACCTTACTCATTCTGAGGAATTTTATTTGAGTCAAAATTCAATGTATAAAGAGGAAAAATTGAGTGTGTACAAACTAAACCTCCATCCCACCTGACGTAATAATTCCTGATATAATAGTGTGCTATAAGAAAAGCTGAAGCCATAAAAATGTAATTCACTATTGGATACCATCAGAGTATAGCAATGGTTGTATAATATAAGGGACCAGAGCCATATGCAATCTCCCTCTGCCTCCAAAAAAAACCCTTGAGAAGCAAAATCCAGGACTCCTCCAAAAGTTGTCACAAATTTGTAATTCTTCATGTGACAGGAGGAAATCATTCCCAGTCTATTTCTTTAGTTAATGTAGATTTAGATTAAGAATCAAATTCATTTAAAAATTTTTTCTTGACCTTCTCTATTTTTGGACAATGAGATGGGGGACATATAAATTTAATAAATAAATACATTCTGGCTGTGTCTAAATGGCATCTGGCATATCACTTGAAGGGCAAGAACAATTATTTTCTAGTATAAGTGTTTCTTTTATTGTCTAAGCCTAGGAATATCTTCTATGGTGTCCTCTCTATTGTTGAACTCCTTGAAATTGATTATTATTTGTCCATTAGCATCCTCTAACATACTAATTCAAGGTTGGAACCTCTTTCTAAGTTTAGATATCTTTTTAAAGATTTCCCTTCTTTTTCCATCTTCAGTGGAAGCAGATATTACTGTGACAATGCTTCCTATCTCTTGCAATAGCTCTCTGAAATTCTTAGTTAAATTCCTGAGATTTTTGTCTTTTGTGGCTTTGGCTTCTCAGGATCTGATATGTTGGTCTCATACTTCATTTCAGTTTCCTAAGCCACACAATCAAGCTACATTTTCCTCTCTCCGTTTTCCAGCTTTGGCTTTCCAGTACACAATCAAAAGCAGCACACCTTGCTTGCATGTTTTGTCAATTTCAAGTCGATCTTGATCATAAATCTTATCCACTTCATCTCCTTCTGCATCAGTGGCTGCAGCACAAACATATTAAAAGATTGTCCACAAAGTATTATTATTATTATTATTATTATTATTATTATTATTATTATTATTATTATTATTATTATTATTATTATTATTATTATTATTATTATTATTATTATTATTATTATTATTATTATTATTATTATTATTATTATACAATTGTATCACAGTGGCCAGTTGTTTCGCCGGATTTGGCATTGATTACTAGTCGAGCCGCACCCAGGGGCCTAGGAAGTCGTAATGTATTTTCGAAGTATATGTGCGGAACCGAGCAGTGCGGCTTTCTGCATTTGACTGATGGTGATTTTGTCAATTTTGAGCTGTTTTAAATGTAATTCCAGTGCTTTTGGGATAGCACCCAGTGTTCCAATCACTACTGGAATTACCACTGCTGGTTTGTGCCATAATCGTTGGATTTCGATTTTTAAGTCCTGGTATTTTGCGATTTTTTCGTGTTCCTTTTCATCGACCTTGCTATCTCCTGGTATTGCAATGTCAATTATAGTCACCTTGTTGTTCTCGACCAGCGTGATGTCTGGTGTATTATGCGCCAGTACCTTGTCTGTTTGTATACGAAAATCCCACAAGATCTTGACCATCTGATTTTCAGTGACTTTTTCAGGCTTGTGTTCCCACTAGTTTGTAGCAGTATGGATGTTATAATTTTTGCATAAATTCCAGTGGATCATTTGTGCAACAGATTATTATTATTATTATTATTATTATTATTATTATTATTATTATTATTATTATTATTATTATTATTATTATTATTATTATTATTATTATTATTATTATTATTATTATTATTATTATTATTATTATTATTATTATTATTATTATTTCACAAAAAATGTAATACACAGCAAACGAGATTTATATGCTGGATTTTGTATCCCTATATCACAAGTCGAACACTTCCCAAGCGTCTAGGACTGTGTGATGTATTTTCGTATGATGCGCGCAGATCCAAGTACGGTGGCCTTTTGCAACTGACAGATCATGATTTTGTCAATGTTTATTGTTTTCAAATGCCGGCCAAGGTCTTTTGGCACAGCACCCAGTGTGCCGATTACCACTGGGACCACCTGTACTGGTTTATGCCAGAGTCGTTGTAATTCGTTTTAAGGTCCTGATATTGGTTAAGTTTTTCTTGTTGTTTTTTATCAATTCGACTGTCACCTGGTATGGCGACATCAATGATCCACACTTTTTTCTTTTCCACAATTGTGAGGTCTGGTGTATTACCGTATTTTTTGGAGTATAAGACGCACCTTTTTCCTCCCTAAAAGTGGCTGAATATTTGGGTGCGTCTTATACTTTGAATGTAGCTTTTTTTTCCAGCCCTAACTAGGTGCTAACAGATCTTCCCAGCTCTTACCTTGCAGGCTTTTTCATTGTTACTCTCTCCAAAGAATGTTTTTCCAGCCCTAAGTCTTTGCAGGGTTTTTTTTCATTGCTCTACTTGCTCCAAAGAAGTTGTTTTCTAGCCCTAACCAGGTGCTAATGATCTTCCCAGCTCTTACCGGCTTGCAGGCTCTTTCATTGTTACTCTCTCAGAAGAATGTTTTTCCAGCCCTAAGTCTTTGCAGGTTTTTTTTTCATTGCTCTACTTGCTCCAAAGAAGTTGTTTTCTAGCCCTAACCAGGTGCTAACGATCTTCCCAGCTCTTACTGGCTTGCAGGCTCTTTCATTGTTATTCTCTCAGAAGGTTTTTTTAAGTCCTAACCAGGAGATAAAATAATGTGCTGCAGCTGCTCCGAATAAGTTTTTTTTCTAGCCCTAACCAGGTGCTAACGATCTTCCCAGCTCTTACTGGCTTGCAGGCTCTTTCATTGTTACTCTCTCAGAAGAAGGTTTTTTTAAGTCCTAACCAGGAGATAAAATAATGTGCTGAAGCTGACCAGACTAAGGATGCTAGCCAGATGAATACCTGGTAGGCAGATTGTTTTCCCCTATTTTCCTCCCCAAAAACTAAGGTGCATCTTATACTCCGGTGCGTCTTATACTCCGAAAAATACGGTATGTTCCAAAACCTTGTCAGTCTGAATTCGAAAGTCCCAAAGTATTTTGGCATGTTTGTTTTCAACTACTTTCTCAGGTTTATGATCCCACCAGTTCTTTACCACTGGTAGGTGGTAGTTGTGGCACAGGTTCCAATGAAGCATCTGGGCCACGTAGTTTTGCCTCTGTTTGTATTATTATTATTATTATTATTATTATTATTATTATTATTATTATTATTATTATTATTATTATTATTATTATTATTATTATTATTATTATTATTATTATTATTATTATTATTATTATTGATACTGGTTGCATTGTAGCCAACTACTGTTCTCAATCTATTTTTCCTAATATAAAAGCAACACTGTTTCTTCTTTGTTTTTCACATCTTATGTAATAAACAGTGTGATTGTCTGACTGAAGGTGTCCCATCTCAGTCCATCTTAACTTACAGATGCCTAAGATGTCAATTTGAAGTTGTTTCATTTCATCTTTTACTGTGTTCGTGCTTCTAATGTTTCATGTTCTTACCGCAATTCTGTCTTTGTAGCTTCAGATTTCCTTTTCTTGTATGGCATCATCGGTAACTAGACATTCTGCAGGCTTTAATTCAGTCACATCATAAACACCATTAGTATTCCGAAAGATCCTCAACTCTTCCTCAGCAGCATGTTGAATGCCATCTGACTTGAGGGTCCGTCATACAGCATTATTTTGTTAATCATCTCCTGGTGGCAATGACAGATAGCAGATGCTGCATTTGTAGGCACCAGAAGACCAACAATTTCCTCACTGAATTGCAGTTTTTAGGTAGATGCAGGACTGCATTTTGTGGGCAGATCCTGATGGAGTTGGACATATATCCTTCTAGGAAACCCGCAGGCACGATTTGTATGCTGGATTCAGTGAACATAGATATGCCAGCAGGGGTGGAGTGGCAGTTTTTACAGTCCTCCATGCTTACCCAGGACAGATGTCACTGTATAGAGAAGTTAACCAGAATTAGGCTATGTCTTTTCCCCCCCTGTTATTAACCATCAAGAATGACCTGAATTGATCTTGTTTTAGCTCTACCATTTCTGTCCTGATCTTTAAAGGAAGCCGCTTCTTATACGTATACTTATACTTCAATAAGTAATATTGTCCTAAATAGGACAGGTTGATGGCAATGCTATGAGACAGTTGTGGAAGGGCACATCCCAAGGTACCATGAACTTTAATTAGGACTTATATATTTTCCAGATGGGATCTTAAGATTTACACACACACACACCCTCTTGGTGACTGGATTGGCTTAGATAGTGTTGCATAATTCAAGGGACTGGGATAACTCTTCAACCCATAAAAAGGTAGCAAGGAGACAACATCCTTTTCACTTAACCCTGACTAGAGTAAGATAAAGATGGAGGGATGATGCCAAGTGTCAAGATTCATGTTGTATTATTTATGCTTTAAAATATACTTAAACATATTTTGTTATTTTGAAGTAAACAGAAGTGCTGGCTCTTGATTGGAAATGTTTTTTTAGTATGTCCTTTCTATGTCCCTGTGCCATCAGTAGCAAACATCAAGATTTAGGGTCCAGTGTTTTAAAGAGGATAACAAACGCATAAGGAAAAGGATAATAAATCTCATGCTTTCATTAATTAACCTGAAATAAATTGCTAATCAAAAAGGGTTTCCGTGAATATACAGTTTCTCTAACCAATATAATTATCTACCCTTAACTGATTTGGATATTGAAAAATCAAAGCATTCATATAAACACTTGTTATTTCAACCTGACCTCAAGGTGATTCATATCTGTGCAAGACTGACTGGTAGATGTTTATCTTTCTATCAACTATCGGTCTCAGTTCTGAGCCATGGTAATGAGGTGAAAAAAATCTTTAGCCGGTAGATTCAGAGATGTCAACATTCTTATATGCTTTCAGTCTTGGGGGGGGGGGGGAGATAAAACTTGTGAAATCATGTTGTTTGTTCAGATACTAATCCAAAATGTCAAGTTGTGAAATGATCAGGCTTACATTGATTATATTTCATTATGAACTCTAAGAGACATTCTTGGGGATTAACTACATATTCCATGCAAACAGACATAAAGAGAACTAGTTCATATGGAGAAGCAATGGGGATCCATTAAATCCTTCATTACCTGCTACTTCTCGGCAGTATCCTTTTGTTCCAGAGAGAGATTTTATTGGTCATTAAGCCCTCAATACTATGCATGTGTATAAGGTCCATCATTTCTGTTTTGGATTATTGAATTATTTATCCAAAATAATTCTGAATTTAAGTGTTCCCCTATCAGAAGGAAAAATTAGCCTGGTCCTATTATCATAAACTCAGTTTGTCTTAGATAACCCATACTTTTTAAAAATAAAGTTGATTGTGATGATTACTCTAATGATGGATGAAATGAAATTTTCACTTGAAGTAAATACTATATTACACATTTGTAAAATTAGTTTGTGCATATCATTCTCCTTGTTAAAGCAAGAAGAGTAAAAGTAACTGAAGCAAAAGCAAAGAATGATTTATGATTAATAGAGTAAAATAAAATACAAAGAGTTTCTAAAAAAAAATGAGCAATATTTTTATTAACAGATTCAAAAGGAGTGTGCTTCAATCTGAATGGACCATTCTGATGCTTGATTTCATTTGACAATTCAAAGAAATTTGTAAAAATGGTTTTTTGTGCATTTGTAAAAAAAATCTTCTGAATCATCAATTTGACTGCATCCAATTCTATTTAACAATCTCACTGAATTATCTATCTCAGGGGTCGGCAACCTTAAAAACTCAAAGAGCCATTTGGACCCATTTCCCAGAAAAAACAAAACACCCGGAGCAACAAAACCTGGGTGGGCGTGGCCAACTTGACGTCACTCCCACTGAGTCACATGACTCCCCCAGCTATGCCTACCCAGGTTTTGTGGGTCTGTTTTCTATGAGAAAAAGGTATATATATATCTCTTTTCCCTCTGTTTCTCCCTCTTCTATCTCCCTCCCTCCCTCTCATCTTTCTTTCTGTCTTTCCCTCTCCTCATCTCTCTCTCTCTCTCTCTTTCTCTCTCCCTCCCTTCTTCCCCACCCATCTCTCTCTCCCTCTCCCTCCCTTATCTCTCTCTTTCTCCCTCTCTCTCCCCTTCTCTCTATGTGTGCTGAGGAATGATCGCCACCCCCGGCTTCTCTTTGGGCAACCCTCCTCCCCTCTCAGGACTCCTTGGCTGGCTGTGGCGTGCACGGGGAGACCCTCTTCAAGCGAGCACCAAGCGCAGCAAAGGCAAACACGGAGGGCAGGCGGTGGGTGGCTGCCCACTTAAGGAGGGACTTTGGACGTGGCTTCTCTCCTGCCCTAAGGATCCGACCACTGCCTTGCCATGTCCCATCCCACCCACCCCCCGCAGCTCTTCGGCCAAGCGAGGAGGGCGTGAGCCCCAGCCCGAAGTGTCAGGAAGTGAAGGCTGCCTTATGCGCAAATGTGGCGTGAAGGCAGTTACAGGGCCACTTCTCTCCTGCCCTAAGGATCTGGCCATCGCCTTACTGTGCCCCACCCCCACATGAGAGGAGAAGGAGGAGGAGGAGGGTCATAGTTTTCATGAGTTTTTAAGGCTGCCTTCGCTCCCTGCCGCTTCAGGCTGGAGCTTATGTCCACCCAGCTCGGCAGAAGAGCTGCTGGGGGGGGGAGGATGGGACAGGACATGGCAATGCAATGGCCAGATCCTTAGGGCAGGAGAGAAGATGCGTCCAAAGACCCTCTTTAAGCGAGCAGCTGCCCGCCGTCCGCCCTCCAAGCGCGCAAAGCTAACAAAGCTGACTGTTGAATTCTGGGAGTTGAAGTCCACAAGTCTTAAAGTTGCCAAGGTTGGAGATCCCTGGCTCTAGAACAATAATAAAGCAGTCTTTAAAAAGTAAGTCTAATAATGTGAACATTCTACAGACATTTAGTTATTCACTTACCCCCTTCCATCCAGTTCAGCAAAAAATAAAAATCTGCCTGTCTCTGCCAGCTATTTGCCTCTTTGTAGTTAGTTTCACTTTCATTTTTCCTCGTGGCAAACCTAAAGCTTGCAAAGCCAAGCAAGTCAGTAGCAGTTTCCCGATCAGCTGTCTTGCTTGGCTTTGCAGGCTCTTCCCTTCCCAGGTAAATTGCTGGAAGACAGAGGCCAAAGGGTGGGGGTGGCTGGGGCTGCATTCGGTGTATAAGATGCACCCAAGTTTTCACCCTCTTGTTGGGGGTAAAAAGGTGCGTCTTATACTCCGAAAAATACGGTATATATTAAGAATTGTCCTAAAAATGTGAGTTCCAGGTATAGTTATAGATAAAGAAGCGATAGCCATCATGATCTCCGGAACGATTAAAATTTTATTTAAAACTACTATTTAAAACTACTAAGCTTTCGTCAACCCCTGTTGACTTCGTCAGAGTGTAAAATCCCCATTGAAGAGATGCTTGCTTTTATGTAATGCCTATCAGTTTAGTCTTTGCACGCGTAACAGGCCCACACTCTTTCTTCCCTCCTGTAATTGACTTAACTGTTTCTGCCTTAGTCATGCTGACAGATGACAATGCGATTTCTGTAGCCGCTTTCCCCATTGTGTATTGCCTCTTTCTCTCCCTGGGGGGTAAAGCAGAGCTATCAGGCATTGCTTTGAAGGTATTTCTCCCAGCTCCCTCCCCCTCATTGTTATTCCTTTCCCTTTTAGGCACATGTTGTCTCCTCTAAATTCATCTGTTTTGCCCATGATCTTGTGATAGGTCTGCGTTGTTCTTCTTCACCCCCCCCCATCTCTCTCGTTCTGCTGGTCCTCTACTGTGCTCCCTTGCACACAGTTAGGGGTTGTCACACCTTCATTGGGGCAATCTCTATGCCTAAAGGGGGGAATTTGCCCCAATCTCCATTCAAGCATAGTGATCGATCCCCCTTAAGTCCTTCCTGGTGTCTTAATGCCTGATATGCCGGTGGTATGTCAATGTGTCTAATGAGAGAGTTGTTGTTAGAGAACCAGGCTTCTTTCAAGAGGCGTCCTCCTTTTGTTTCCTCATAGGCAACCACTTCGGTCTCCTGGAAGTTGAACTCATGACCATGCTCCTCCATATGAATCCAAATCTGGGAACACTGTTCCTTGCGATGTACCGCTAGTTTGTGTTCATGCACCCTAGTTCTTAGTCATTTTGCTGTTTCTCCTACATAATGACCTGCACAATTGCTGCAGTTAATACGGTAGATTATTGAGGAAGTCTCCTCCTTGGGTAGAGATTTTTTTGGGTGCATTACTCTCTTCCCCAATGTTTGGTCAGGTTTGTGCACCACTTTAACCCCATGTGGTGCAAGAATGCAAGTAGCAGTTTTGGACACCCCCTCTATGTATGGGAGTACCCTCCACGTTGATGTTTCAGTTGCGCCCTCAATGGGCTGCCGGGCCCTGGGTGTGGTACATCGTTGGATAAAATCCATCGAGTAGCCATTGAGCGTGCAGATTCTGTAAAGGTGTGCACACTCTTTTGCTTTTGCTTCCTGTGTGCTGCAGTGGGTATCTATCCTGCCAAACAATGTCCGAATGCAGTTGACTTTGTGTGCATTAAGGAGATTGCTCTGGTTGTGCAATATGTGATCCGTGCTTGTGGTCTTTCGGTATACCTCTGTGTTGATGCTCCCATCTGGGTTGCAGCTGATTTGTACATCCAGGAAGGCCAGTTTGCTTTTGGCCTCCTCCTCCATCGTAAATTGGATATCCGGGTATACGGAATTGAGGATTCCCATAAACCTGGTTTTATCCTGTTGTTTAATGATGGTGAATGTGTTATCGACATAGTGTGCCCAAAACTTGGGTTTGTAGGTTTTCATTGCTTCCTGCTTCACCCGCTGGGGAAAGAGGCTACAGAAATCGCATTGTCATCTGTCAGCATGACTAAGGCAGAAACAATTAAGTCAATTACAGGAGGGAAGAAAGGGTGTGGGCCTGTTATGCGTGCAAAGACTAAATTGATAGGCATTACATAAAAGCAAGCATCTCTTCAATGGGGATTTTACACTCTGACGAAGTCAACAGGGGTTGACGAAAGCTTAGTAGTTTTAAATAGTAGTTTTAAATAAAAATTTAATCGTTCCGGAGATCATGATGGCTATCGCTTCTTTATCTATAACTATACCTGGAACTCACATTTTTAGGACAATTCTTAACAACTGTGTTACTAACTGAACAACTGCAGTGATTCACTTAACAACTGTGGCAAGCAAGTGGGGCATAAAATGGGGCAAATGTCATTTAACAAATGACTCACTTAGTGACATAAATGTTGGCCTCAATTGTAGTCATAAGTCGAGGACTACCTGTAGTTTCATTTGGTATTTGCTGTATAAAAACCTTCCTTGGATTATTTTCTTAGATAAATGCTAACAATGTCCAGAATCTACAGAGATACCAGATGATTAGCATCTTCGCAAAACAGCTTGACACTACACAGAGCAAGATTAGTTAGACTGGACAAGAAGGATCAGCCCTCTGGGGAGGCAATACCATTCAAGCAAATAATTAAATGTTAAAAGCCATGCTTTATCTTAGTCTTTGACTAGTCTCTGATCTGCATGGGACAGACATTTAGGTGCTCTAAACACTGCTTTTATTAACTTGGGTTACATTATTTCCAATGACTTACAATTGAGACCAATTTATGAACCATAAAGCAATTGAGGTAAAGTTCTAGCAGCAAATAGTTTCATAGAACACAGGAATGAATTTTCTGCCAGAGGAATTTTAGAATTGCTGAAGAGCAAAAATCCGCGTATGCTTTTTATGACCCTAAATCCTGACATACTAAATCAGTGGCAAATATCTGTAGCTCGGGTGAAGGATGAGGGTGTAGGTTCCTTCTTTGAGCTTGTGGGTTGGTTTCCAAGTGCTTCATTATCAGGCTAGGTAATATCTTCAGCAGAGTTTCCCTAAACTCCACTAAAGGTGTTACCTAGTCTGGTAACAAAACATTCAGAAAGCAACCCACAAGCTCGGAGAACGAATCTCCATCCTCATACTACATCAGGTTATTTAACATTCTTCAGTTGCTTTGTCCTTCTATTACCCAACTCAGTTTTTAAGAAGTTTGGGGTAAAACTTTACTTTAATTTTCTGAAAATTATTTACCAGCTGGTTTCCCCTACCACATTACCTTGAGCATCTGAGGGCTCTTATAAGACCAGCTGGAGTCCTCTAAATACTAACTGCATCCTCTGAATACTGTAAAAGTAGGATGTTCACATCTGCTGTTCATGTCTAGGTTGAGGGAAGTTCAAATAGGAGAGCTTCTTTGAAGTAATTTCATACACAGATTGAACATGAACATAGCTAAAAGGCAACCCTGCCTAATTCTTCTATATTCAGAGATTTGATCTAATAATGAACCCTCTGGTTTCTTTTTTGTTCTGATTCTGAAATCTTCATACAGTTTTTGAATATAAAGTGTAGGAACCAATCAATATCAAAGCCCCTGAGTTTTTCCCATAAAAAAGGTCCTAAAATTTGAATGGCCTAAAGTGAGGGACTCCTTTCATAAAAGTCCTTCTATGATGTGCTGTGATCACAGAAGGTCCAAAACACTTCTGCTGAATCACTTTCAAAGCATAAACAGCTCTAATGCACAGGGACATGTTTCCAATCAGAAAAAAGTTGTTTTTGAATATGGCATTTAATTTCCTGTTTCTCTCTTTCGGCACATCCTTATAAGTTGAACAAATAATTACCCTAAGAACAATTGACACTTCACATAAGACAATAAATATGCTTGATGGCATGGAACCTATCAATTTAGTTATTATTTTAAAAATATCCTTACACACTTGCTACTTGCTATATTTTGAAATAAACCATCAGATTAATTTTAAAAAGGTGAACCAGCCATGAAACGAGCATCTTAGGTGTTATATGGATATATATGTATCAGAGTCAAGATGAGACAATTGTATTGGGTCTCCATACTAAGACAAAATGGTAATGCACAGTTACTTTTATTGTGGCAATGGATAACTGCTTTGAAGTATCATAGTTGCCTCCCACCAATATGACTACAAATCACATTGTGATTTCACTAATAGTAATGCAATAGTAATTGGGTATATTTTTCCTCTTAAAGAAAGAAGGAAATTGTTCCTGTGATTGCTGTGTAAATTCTGGAAATTCTGAAGAACTAGTTACCTCCATGTTAACTGCATTGACTTTTGTGGACTTTTTTTTTTTAAAAAAAGCTTGTGCCACTTTAAATCAAAGCTATGCACTGCAGCATTTTTCTTCTGTTTGCTCAGTCCTAAGGGATATAAAGAACATTCAGGTTCCCACCACCTTTGCTGGTTCTCAGAAAGGGTCTTTTTTTAGATCTAAACATATAGGAAGCTGAATGGATGGTGGTTGTGTTTTCTTCCAGATTATTTAGAATAGAATAGAATAGAATAGAATAGAATAGAATAGAATAGAATAGAATAGAATAGAATAGAAAAGAAAAGAAAAGAAAAGAAAAGAAAAGAAAAGAAAAGAAAAGAAAAGAAAAGAATTGAATTGAATTGAATTGAATTCTTTATTGGCCAAGTGTGATTGGACACACAAGGAATTTGTCTTTGGTGCATATGCTCTCAGTGTACATAAAAGAAAAGATACACTATTGATCCACTTAGCTCAGTGTTCACATCTTCCCAGAAGGTTTTGACAGGATTGTTTCCTAGCACTTTTGAAGATAAAGGATACTGGTTTAGGGACCATCTGCATGCCCAACAGGGTCTCCAATAAATAAAATAAATCCCTGGAGAGTTGATGTCACATGCATTTTACAGGAAAGACTAAAGGTAGTCCTCGACTTATGACCACAATTGAGTGAAACCTTTGTCTTGCTAAGCGAGACATTTGTTAAGTGAGTTTTGTCCCATTTTATGACCTTCCTTGCCACATTTATTAAGTGAATCATTGCAGTTGTTACTTTGGTAATACGACTGTTAAGGAAATCTGGCTTCCCATTGATTTTGCTTGTCAGAAGGTCACAAAAGTTGATTACTTGGAACATTGCAAACGTCGTAAGTATGAACCAGTTGCCAAGCATCCAAACTTTGGTTGCGTGACCATGGGGATGCTACAGCAGTCGTAAATGTGAAAAATGGTTATAAGTCACTTTTTTCTGTGCCATTGTAACATTGAACAGTCATTAAATGAACGGTTGTAAGTCAAGCACTACCTGTATAATAAAGATATTATCAGAGTTAGGGAAACTGTAGTTAATATAATAAAATAAACACAATGATTATGATATGTAAGGTAAATCTAAGAGAAGCAAAATGGGAAAGAAACACACACACACACACACACACACACACACACACACACACACACACACACACACCAGTCAATTCTTTACAAAGGAAAGAGAAAAAAGAAATCAGATCCAGGGATTATTTTGAAAAAAAACATTCTGCTTTCTTATTGATAAGCTGTCCAAATGGTTGGCAAGCTACAACATCTTCTAAAATCAGGATGCTTTAAAAATCAGTATAGGTGGTATTGAAAGTTATTGAGAGGTTTAGCAGAGTAGACAGAGATGGACTTTCTTCCATATATATATATATATATATATATATATATATATATATATATATATATATATATATATATATATATATATATATATATATATATATATATATATATATATATATATATATATATATATATATATATATATTTATACTAAAAAGATTTATGATTAACTTTACACTGACCTTTTATAAAATAGAAAGCTAGTATAGATATGTGGCCTTTAAAAATAATATCACTTCTGAACGCTGTTGCCATATACGTTTCCAAACCTATTTGCGTACTTAATAACTGACACACCAGCCATTCACTGATCCAACAGTTTAACAATAAAATTATGACTACAAATAGACTCACTACAGCAATTAGACATGCAAAGAAAAATAACAACTTTTGAACTCCAATTGTATTGGGCTGGATTCTAATAATTCAACGTAAGCCAAGTCAGTTGCAACTGCCCTAGATTAATCAAACATTCTAAATGAACGTATACTAGACAAGTAAGCAAGGAGAAGATTAGCATTAATCATACAATGAATAGGAATTTTACAACAATATCTTTTTGGGCTTTATATTTTATTAACATCATTAACATTTATAAACATTATTGTTTATATTTATTATTTGTATTTTTGTTGTTGTTGTTGTTTTTAGTTTTTAGCACAGCAATAAATCCAGCAGGGCAAATCAAGAAGTTCAGGAAGCAAAAGATCCAGGTAATTAGTCCAGAACGCCAGAAAGAATGCAAGGATTCTTGGAAAGTTCAAAGGTCCCATTTATTCTTGACAAATGCCCCTCCCCACAGTGTCTCCTTAAGTCTCATTCCCCAGGTGTGCCTTGTGAAAATGGGTGGGGCACTCTTAGCCTGCTCAGTCTGTGCTGTTCACGCCTTCTCTCCACTCTCTACTCTCCGAGCCCTTGGATCAGGAGGGGGTGGTCCTTGCTCCTCGCCTGAGCTCTGTCTCTCATGTTCATCCTGCCTCTGTTCCTCCCTGTCTACAAGCCGTCCTAATCCTGAAAGTGTCAGGGTTCCAAGTAACACCTCCAACAAAAGAAGACTTCAAGGCTTGAAGCCCCTCAAAGTTCCATTTTATTAGAGATGTCATATTGACATATCTGGGAAAACCCAAATCTGAGAATTCCAGGTTTTCCCCACCCAAAACAAAGTCAATGATCCATCCCCTGCACCCACAAGTCCATCACATGGTCCAATCAATTCGCTGTCCCCAACTGGAGACAACCCCCCAGTCACTCCCATCCAGGTGCAGGCCAAATGCCCTTGATTCCCAGAGAAAGGAATGTTGTTATGGCTAATTTTAGCTGATGCAATCTTTTCCAACTAGGGCAGGTTTTTCTCACAAATGACTAAAACTAAAAATGTTATTGCGTGAAATGTCAAAATGCTTTTTGTGATAGAGCTTTATTTATTTATTGCAATTATATCCCTCTTTTTTTCCCTCAGAGGGCAGCCATTTTTTTTCATAAAGACTCTCCTATTTTTATTCCAACTTCAGACCTGTGAGATAAGTTGGGTTGAGAGACTCGCTTGCTCAGAAGCATTCAGTGAGTTTTGGATTCCAATGAGGATTCCAATGAGAACGGGATGAGAATGGCATCAAGCACCCATTCCTATCGCTCTCTCACCACCAAAGCTGTGAAAAAGGGGCTGAGATCCAGCCTGTCAGAGCTTGAATCTGCGGGGGAAGATGAACTAGAACCTGAGCCAACAGAGATTGATGGGGTGGCTTTGTTGTCTTTGGAAGAAAACGGGGAAGGCCAGGGACTTTCTGTCAGCCCAGGAAGCCATCTTCTCCATAGTGGGCGGAGCCAGCCTCCAAGAATGGGTTAAACCTGCCCTCTAGCCAATCAGGACCGAGTTTTCAAAAGTATAAATAGAACCCTCTTGCCTTAGCACCCCCTCTTTTTTCCTCGGTCCTTAGCCAAAAAGGACAGTGCTTAAACCCATTCTTCGATTTCTCCACCAACTACTGAATTTCTACTACTTCCTGTGAGTTATTGCTTCATTGATTCTTACTTGACAGCTGTCACTCAGAGACTCTTCAATCGTGTCAGCTTACTGGGCATTGCCCCATTGGGCCTTGTCCCTAGCTGGGGGTTGGGACTCCCCAGGGAGATTACCCTTAACAGTGGCACATCTGTTGTGTACTGAGGTTTTCTCACCTTAATCAACCAGTCAAATAATTGCAGCCTTGTCTTGCCTGTCAGGGAGGGAGGTACTCCAGATCGTGATCTTCAGCCACAGAAGCCCTGCGTTCCCCTCCAATCGGCTTGAGTTTGTCTCCTATAAGCCAAACTAACGTTCCCTTCCAATCGGCTTGAGTTTGTCTCCTATAAGCCAAACTAGTCCTTAATTGACTTTTGGAGCTGACATCGGCCGCGATCGATCGAGCGGCGTCGGAGAAGGGTGCTAGCAATTTCACAGCTTGCCTTGCATCGGGAGAGAGGCCTCAACAAGGCAAACTGACAGGCAGACTTCAAATCATCTTCGCTCAGATCGGCTGCTTCCTTGCCTCAGAGCCTGCCTTTGACCCCTGCTGCTCCATAGTTCAGCCAGAATGGCTGACAAAGGCCATAAGCAGGGGAAGGCAAAGCAGAAGACCCCCAGGGTCACTTCTGCTGAGGACATTTGCCAGGGGGGGATTAGAAACTATGAGCCCTGCCAGTGCAGGGACAGGTCACCTCTACGCCCATCCTCCCCTTCTGAACGCTCCAAGTCATCCAGCACAGCTGTTTTTTTGCTCCATCTTGTGCCTGCTCGCAGAGGAAGCTGGCAATCTGGGTGCTGCTTCCTGAGGGCTTGTTCCCTCTTTTTGTTTGGAACTTCAGAAATCAGTCAGTCTGCTCCAGGAGACCCAGAAAACTGACAGTTAGTGGCTAGGCCTTAGCAGACTCCTTTTCTCCTCAGAAGACAGTCAGCCATTTTAGGAGTGCCTCGTGGGTGGCCACCATTTTGAATTACACAGGACCGCCCACTTCAAAAAAAATCTTTTTTCTTTTGAGGCCTCCTTTATTTATCTTGCCTTCTGTGCAATGGGTGACAAGAGCCAGCAATCTGGCAAGGCTCCTTTGATCCAAGGCCCTGTCTATACCTGTCTCTAGTGCCTGGGCCGTATGCTTCCATTTGAGCTTCTCTGCATTGCTCTGCTTGTCTTCAGCCAGGTAAGTGTGCAAGCAGCCATTTTGATTGCCCTCAGAATTGAAGGCACTAAGGGCGTGGCCATTTTGTTTCAAATACCAAAAGTGGGCAGAGACCATTTTGAAGCCACATCAAGGACGGTGGCCATTTTGGATGCCCTTTCTTGCCAGTGGCCATTTTTAAGGCCTAATGAGGGCAGCGGCCATGTTGAAAGACCAACTAAGGGCAACTGCCATCTTGTTGGCCTCATTTAAGGGCGGTGGCCATTTTAAGTGACTGTTTGGACCTACTAATTTACCCAGGCCTTTCTGAGACCTACCTTGTTGGCAGAGGCCTTAAATAAATATGGATACTGTTATTCTAATTGAGCTGACAAAAATTCAGACTAGCTGTCTGTAGGTCTGCCTCAGGAGTACCTGTTAAAGCATGTTCAGGTATTCATATATCACAATAACAAGCTAAACATATCAACTTAGAATGAAGATTCTATCTATATTTTAGAAATGGCTTGAACAAGGGCTTTCAGCAGAATTTAGAAGTAGTAAGTTACAGATCTCACATAAAAGGAACAAATGAGCATAGTGAGTAACTCCAGTAACAGTTTAAAACCAAGCTTTTTTTCTGGAGTCTGTGAGCCCAGCATAACTGGAACTATATACAATGTATATAACTATATACAAACTATCAATTTTTTTCTGTATTTGAAAATATCAGTCTCTCATGAACTGAACTTTAAGACAAAGACAACAGGATTTGTAAATTGGAGTTAATTTTTAAAATGATGCCTTTTACAAAGGAAATTACCCTATCCAGAGTACTCTACCCTACTCATTCCTACAAAGCATTCCCCAGGGAGGGGGACCTAGTGGACGGGAGTTCCCTGGATGCCAGGGAATTCTCATTAGCTCACTCTGGCATTTGGAACCAGACAGCTCCATTCAAAAGCCAAAATCAACCTGCTGCTCAATCATCATCAGCTCAAGTGGCTGTCTAAGCCAGGTCAATGGGGTCCACCTCCAGATGGAAGCTTGCTAGGTGGAGCTGCCTTGGAGCTGCCTAAGGTTTTTGCCCTGAAGAAGGACTTGTGTCCCTCAGCAGCCTTGTGCCCCTCTGAGACCCTAGCAGTCTTGGGGGGAGGAGGAGAGTTTCTGGTCAGTGGTGACCTGTCCCTTGCCTCAGTCAGTGTGCCAGGGGCTGACTCCCCATTAGGGTCTTCTGTGGGACATGGCTTATGTGATTTTGCCTTACCCTTTCCCGATCTACCTTCGGGCGGGTGGAGAGCCATTCTTGATTTAAAACGCTTCAATAAATATGTCATCTACAAGAAATTCAAGATGCACACCCTGCAATCAATTCTGGCGGTCATTAGGCAAGGTGACTTTCTCGCCTCAATTGACCTTTCGGAGGCTTACCTCCACATTTCAATCAATTCATCTCACCGCCAATACCTCCGGTTTTGCCATGCAGGGGTGCATTACGAATATCTGGCGTTGCCCTTCGGCCTGTCTTCAGCACCTAGGGTGTTTACCAAGGTATTGGCCGCCTTGACCACCCACCTGCGAGCTATCCCCGTTCGTGTCCAGTACTACCTGGATGACATTCTCATCCAGTCTTCCTCTCTGTCCCAGGCAGAGCAGGACACCCAGGTAGTCCTTTACTCCCTTGGGCACCACGGGTTCCTAGTCAACATGGGAAAAAGCCAATTGTCACCTTCTACCAGGATGACTCACTTGGGGGGCATCATTGACTCTCTGGAGTGCAGGGTGTACCTATTTCAGGAGCGGAGAGACAGCCTATCGGATTTAGTCCAGCGTGTTCTGGCCCAAACAAGGGTTCCCCTGAACCACCTGTCCTCCCTCCTGGGGAAGATGATATCAGCCATTCACATCACTCCATGAGCTCAACTGCATTCCAGAGACCTCCAATGGTTTCTTCTCCCTTTCCAGCGATCCAGTCGCAGAGATTCCCCAGCCAGGGTCCAGCTCCCGACAGGTGTCCGGAAATCCCTCAGATGGTGGTCTTCAGCCACTCTCACCAAAGGCACCGGCTTCCTGGAACCACGGAGGCTGACTCTGACCACGGATGCCAGCACCACAGGTTGAGGGGCCCACATTGAGTCCCAGGTTGCCCAGGGCATTTGGTCCAGTGCCGAGCAGAGCCTCCCCATCACCCTGTTAGAACTGAGGGCAGTCAGGTTGGCCCTAGCTCACTTCCAGGGCCGTCTGTCGGGCAGTCACATGCTTGTCTTGACAGACAATGTAACAACGAAGGCCCATATCAATTGCCAGGGCGGGATCATGTCCAAGGCCCTCATGGCCGAGGCAATGACACTGGGGCTCTGGGCAGAGCGGCATCTGCAGTCCATTGCAGCAGAACACATCTCCGGGGTGAGCAACACAACCGCAGACTGGCTCAGCCAGAACTCCATCGGCCTAGAGGTAGAGCTCTTGCCTCACAATCAGGAGGTTGTGAGTTCAATCCTAGGTAGAGGCAGATGTAGGATCTCCTGCTTGGGCAGGGGGTTGGACTAGATGACCTGTAAGGTCCCTTCCAACTCTGTTAATCTGACCCGGCGGAGTGGTCTCTTCATCCGGACGTTTTCCAGCAGCTGGTCGGTCGGTTCGGTCTGCCAGTCATGAACCTCTTCGCCACCCCGGAGAATGCCAGGTTGCCCAGGTTCGTCACCAGGTTCCGGACACAGGGGGCAGTAGACACAGACACTCTTCAATGCGACTGGCCGCAAGTGCTACTATATGCATTCCCTCCCCTCCCCTTGATCCCCAAGGTCATCCGGAGAGTCCTGCAGCTGAGGGCGGAGGTGCTCCTTCTAGCTTCCCACTGGCCCAGATGGGCCTGGTTCGCGGACCTTATGTCCCTGTCCGTGTCACCTCCTTGGCGGATCCCGCCGACAGAGTGGTCTCTTGCCCAGGGGTCAGTCCACCATCCAGAGCTGCATTGGCTACAACTGACCGCCTGGCACTTGAGCTGCTCACTCTGAAGCACCGCCTGGTTCCGGACAATATTGCTCAAATCATGTTGGCCTCTAGGAGGCTGTTTACTGAACCTATTTATTCGGCCACATGGAAGGCCTTCTGTCGCTGGTGCGTGCAGGTGGGATATTCCCCTGTAGAACTGTCAATAATCAATGTCATTCAATTCCTGCGCCAGGGACTTGCCAAGGGTCTTTCCCCTAATACGCTCCGCTGCCAAGTGGCGGCGCTATCCACTGTACTCTCCTGCCAAAACCTGGACTCCCTATCCAGTCACCCGCTCCTGAGACAGTTCCTGAAGGGGGCTACCAACCTGTGCCCTCCCGTAGTCCATAGGTTCCCAACCTGGGACCAATCTAAGGTATTAACTACTCTCACTGAGGGCCCATTTGAGCCTATCTCTATGGCCTCTCTGGCCCACTTAACATACAAAGGAGTCTTTCTTGTGGCAGTGACTTCCGCACGCAGGATCTCAGAACTGGCCGCTCTGTCTGTGAAAGGGGACCTGTGCGTCTTTCACTCCGACAGGGTGGTCCTGTGCCTGGACCCCACCTTCGTCCCGAAGGTAAACACGTACTTTCACAAGGCGCAGGAGATCATTCTCCCCAGTTTCTACCAAACTCCACTCAATGACACTGAGCGTGCGTGGCACCTGCTGGACGTCAGGCGTGCCCTGGACATCTATTTGTAACGCACCTCTAGCTTCCGATGAACTGAGGCGCTCTTTGTGTCCTTTCGCCCTTCTTCCATGGGCTCCAAAGCATCATCCTCCACAGTGGGCTGTTGGCTTCGCTCGACCATCTCCTTGGCTTACGAACAAATGTTTTGCCCCGGCCCCCCGGACTTACAGCGCACTCCACGCGCAGCGCAGCCACCACTGTGGCTTGGAACGCCTGGGCTTCCATTGTGGAGGTTTGCTGTGCGGCCACATGGGCCTCCCCGACACCTTTCATCTGGCACTATAAACTAGATGCCTATGCCTCAGAGGAGGCAGACTTTGGCCGGAGGGTGTTACACCAAGGTGTGGAAGGAATAGGTCAGTCTCAGCCTGCTTCAGGTGGCCCGCCCTAGGGACAAGGTACTTTGGTATGTCCCATTCTTGGAGGCTGGCTCCGCCCACTATGGAGAAGGGACGTTGTTACTTACCTGATACGTCCTTTCTCATAGGGTGGAGCCAGCCTCCAAGTCCCTCCCTGTCCATGGGATTGGCTGGACTGCCCGTAAATATGGTTCATGCAATTTAGTGTCATTTTTCCTCTGTTTGCTCTTCCTTATTAAAAACGTTGGTTTAATGGGTAAGTACGTTTGAGTTTGACCTTCTTCCCTCGTAAAAAAGAGGGGGTGCTAAGGCAAGAGGGCTCAGAACCTGAGCCAACAGAGATTGATGGGGTGGCTTTGTTGTCTTTGGAAGAAAATGGGGAAAGCCAGGGACTTTCTGTCAGCCCAGGAAGCCATCTTTTCCATTGGAGCTTCAGGGCTGCCACAGTTAGTGCCTTGGAAAATGGGAGGGGGGATAACCAGGAGTGGTGGAGAAAAACAAATTCTCCACAAGGGAAGATAGAACACAGGCCTTATCCAGGAAGAGATCAAAAGGAACATATGTATGTTTAATGACAGATGCTTCTAAAACATTTAGCTTTAGCTCTAGGTTTGGCCTTCAACATTTCTCTATACTTTCAGCCATGGAGCCTGTCTAGCTCTGATCCTTCTTAGTCGTAGAAGCTTGTAAGCAGCTTATGAATTCTCTAAATTATCAGTGGACAGGCCTAACTGATCCTAAGTTTCCTCCTCTCAAGACAGAGATAAGCTCAGTGGCTGTTTCTTGCTTCTTTTCAAACCAGGTGGTATCTGGACTGTTCTGAGAGCAAGAACCATGAGATTAGACACATGCGTAATTACTTCTTGACCTGCTCCTTTCTGTTAATACATGTTCATGAGATGCCACAATTCATTATTTGCATTGATATGTACGGAAGGCGGAGGCTGCTTCGTTGATATTCATTTATTCCAGAGTCTGTAATCTATATTTAATGGAGTACCAGACTGTGGCATAATAAAACCGTTTAAAAAAGATAGCTGCTGCTTACAAGAAGGTTATTGCTTGCATAACCTGTACTTATTTTTCATTACAAACCTAAAAGAGCAAAGCATAATTCGTATAAGAAAATGAAGTTAACATTTAATGGTTTAAAAATGATAGCGGGCTCTATCATCATGTGATATGGTGGATGGTTGTACAATAAAGCCAGGGATAAAAAAACAACAACACCAAAACACACAAATAAAATATATTCAAACTGTAGCATGGCGGTTAACCCCAACAGTGCATTTTATTTTGTGGCTGTGCTTATTTACTTTGGAAGTGCACAATCTATAACTGAACTATAACTCACTTATCCATCAATCTAATTGTTATGTAATTCTGTTTTCTTCAGTTCTTTTCCATTCATTTCTGGATTCTAGGGAGGGAGGATGAACATTTTATTATGTTCAGAATCTTCCCTGGATACATTTCTATCTCAACCACATGCTCCTCCAGTTCTATCAAACTTAAGTTTTAAAATCTCTCCAGCTCTCTGCAATGACTACTGCTGCCTTTTGAGTCTGAAAAAAAGGAGAGATCTGGAGGTCTTTTTTTCAGATAATCAGTTAGTCTTCTGGCTTCAGTGGAGTTCTATTGTGTGTAGTTACAGTTCTATTCAGTGCTTGTTAATTTCAGCAATACTTTATCTAGGTAAGGTAACACATTAGACCAGCTAATAGTACCTTCCTGCATCAGTTTCAATAAAGATTCTCCTCTCCTCTCCCCTCCCCTCCCCTCCCCTCTCCTCTCTTCTTTCTCCCCCTCTCCTCTCCCCTCCCCTCCTCCCTCCCCTCCCCTCTCTTCTCTTCTCTCCCCCGCTCCTCTCCTCTCCTCCCTGCCCCTACCTTACCCTACCCTACCCCATCCCATCCCATCCCATCTCACTCCATTCTATCCTATTCTGATGAAACGTTTAAGAAATTATCTTTTGACTTGGCAGCTTTTAGCTAGTACCATCCAGTATTCAATAAAAGCGGTTCTCGTTTAGTGATCACAGTTAGGACCAGTAACACATTTGTTAACAATTGGTCACTAAGTGAAAGCATGACTGTGCTTATGATCTTACTTCAGCTTCCCTTCACTTTATAAATCCATAATGTCATAAATGCATGGATTGCAAAGTTACTTTTTCATCACCTTCATATCTGCAAATGATTACTAAATGAGGTTGCCGCTAAACGAGGACTTCCTATGTGCCATCTGGAAAAGGTGCAGGTTGTAGGTCCAGAAGGTCTTGGACATGATTATCTTACTTCTTTTCTGTCTATGTTTAGACATAGATTTGGCATGATCAAGATAGATCTGGTCAGATTATGTGGAAGATATACTGTATACCAGAAAGAGATAAAGGTAATAAAACATTGTTAATATTCCTGGATTGCTTGGCAGATGTTAATATGTTTGATACACTATCCTGTTAGAAAGAGCTTGGGAATTTGGGAGCTGGGCACTACTTTGCAGTGATTCTTTACCTGTCTTTCTCCAGGTGCTGCCAGAAAGTAATAATGGAAGACTTCTGTTCAGAATAACAGAATAACAGAGTTGGAAGGGACCTTGGAGTTCTTCTAGTCCAATCTCCTGCTCAGACAGCAAGTCCAATGTCATTTCAGACAAATGGTTGTCCAATCTCTTCTTGCACCCACAAATTCTGGAGACAAGTCGCTCCACTGATTACCATATTTTTTGGAGTAGAAGACCTTTTTCCTTCCTAAAAGTGGCTGAAAATTTGGGTGCATCTTATACTCCAAATGTAGCTTTTTCAGAGCTTTTTTTCCAGCCCTAACTAGGTGCTAACGATCTTCCCAGCTCTTACCGGCTTGCAGGCTCTTTCATTGTTACTTTCTCCGAAGAATGTTTTTCCAGCCCTAAGTCTTTGCAGGGTTTTTTTCATTGCTCTACTTGCTCCAAATAAGTTTTTTTCTAGCCCTAACTAGGTGCTAATGATCTTCCCAGCTCTTACTGGCTTGCAGGCTCTTTCATTGTTACTCTCTCCAAAGAAGGTTTTTTTAAGTCCTAACCAGGGGATAAAATAATGTGCTGAAGCTGACCAGACTAAGGACGTTAGCCAGATGAATACCTGGTAGGCAGATTTTTCCCCCTATTTTCCTCCTCAAAAACTAAGGTGCGTCTTATATTCCGGTGCGTCTTATACTCCAAAAAATACGGTAATTGTTCTAAGTGTCAGGAAATTTCTCCTGAGTGTTAGGTTGGTTCTCTCCTTGATTAGTTTCCATTCTTTGATTCTGCCATCAGATGCTTTGGAGAATAGCTTGACCCCCGTCTTTTTTGTGACAACCCTTTAGATATTGGAAAGCTGCTATCATATCACTCCAGCCCTTCTTTTCATTAAACTAGACCTATCTCCTGGCAATTATACCAAAGCTCCATTATGTTATTTAATAGTAAACCACTTATTCATTCAAAATATTTTTTTACCTGTGTGTTGGATTTTAATTTCCTAAATGAGGAACTCTTGTCTCAATCAAATTTGGTTCTATCCTCCCCCCACCAGTCCTTTTTTCTAGAATATCAAATAGTGTGACATTTTATTCCAGTCTTTTATAGCATCAGCTAGTACCCATTCACTTTTGCATCATCTGCAAATTTAATAAGCATTCTCTCAACTTTTTCATCCAAGTCTTTTATTATTCAAGAGGGCTGGACCCAGGACTGAACTTTGTGGCACCTCACTCAATATTTCAGTTTGATGGAGAACCATTGATGTGTATTCTTTGAGCACAATTTTTCAAGTATCTATGTTTCCATTTAAGTGTCATCTATCTCACACTTAGCTAGCTTCCTAATCAGAACGCCATGGGATATGTGTCAAATGTGTGGCTGAGATCAAGATAATATATTTACACCATACTCCCAGGACTTTTTAAAATGCAATTATTAAATGTTTATCATCTCAGTCTGTTGTGTTTCTTATTTTTAATGAAGTTTTGTTATTTTCACTATATTATTCTAAACCACCCAGAGATATAAAGGGAATGCATGTCTTATAAATTTGATAAATTAATAAAAGTAAATACATAGTAAATTTCCACAATCTTTGCACTACGCTATTTTAAGTCACATATTTCTCCAAAACTGCATTTTCCAAGACTTTTAGTGAACACCTTAAAACCTAGACTACAGATTCAACAGATTAACAGAGTTGGAAGGGACCTTGTAGGTCATCTAGTCCAACCCCCCCCAAGCAGGAGACCCTTCTGACAAATGGCAATCCAATCTCTTCTTGAAAGCCTCCAGTGATGAAGCTCCCACAACTTCCGAAGGCAAGCTGTTCTGTTGGTTGATTGTTCCCACTGTCAGAAAATTTCTCCTTATTTCTAGGTTGAATGAATCGCTCCTTGATCAGTTTCCATCCATTATTCCTTGTCTGGCCTTTAGGTGCTTTGGAAAATAGGTTGACCCCCCTCCTCTCTGTGGCAGCTCCTCAAATACTGGAACACTGCTATATTTTGAGGGGCTGCCACAGATTTAGGACTACCAGATATGGTGGAAGTAAAGAGAATAAAATATATCCACAATCAGTAAGGTGGAAGGACACCGACTTGATGGTCCATAATCAAATCAACCAATCAGTTTTAAAACCCAGATCCTATAGACCTAGGTTAAGAGCATCAACGTAATCAGGTACTTTACTATCATGGCCTCAAGAATTCTACAGCCTTGCATAGCACGCTTGTTTTCTGGTAGCTGCAATCTTTTCAGCTGGAGTTTAGGTTTATGAATCCAAGGTCTCTTCTGTCTTCTCCCTGTTCGATTCTGCATCCATCTAACAATATTTGCAACTAATGCAAATGAAAGGGCAGCATTTATTTCCCAAGAATCTTTCAATGATTATCTGCCAAACTATCCAATACAAAGAGCTCTGATGACAAGTGAATATGCAAACACGACTCACATCTAGTAACATCCATCATCCAAGATTGACAAGCACAAGAAGCAACGATATCATGCACAGGTGTTACTCTTCATTCTTCCTCCTCCGGTACAGTACTCCAAAGCCCAAGTATCTGGAGATTAAGGCAAACATCTTCCCTAGCTTTCCTCAAGATTCATCCCAAGAGGATGTATTTTTCTCCTGACTGGCATTTTTTTTTAACATAAAGGAAAAAGAAGAAAAATCTGCTTTCTAAAGTCATGTATTATTCATGACCATTATAATGAACCTAACCAGATTTCAGGGGTTTTTTTTGCAACACGCTGAGCATATGCATAAACAGCCCTGAAAGCACAGATTGGATCACAAGTGTTTATTAACAATCACTTTTGTCATAACAAGAGAAATTAGGCTTTATAGAATAAATTATTTTCAGATAAATGAACTCTGCAGACTTCCTGTGTTCGCTCATTAACATGGTGAAATCCTCAGAACTAAAGGTGAAGATATTTCAGAGAGTTATTCATCTTAGGATGCTCTGGTTCAGAGGCAAAGAAACTGTATTGCTTGGGTGTGGAGGGCATGGGCTACCTTAATCATGTTCAATCACATCCTGCTTAACAACCTAATCCTTATTCTTTGGCAGAAATAAACTCCTGCAGTACACTCAAATGAAATAAAAGCCCATGACATTTTCTCAAGGGTGTAAGGTTGCATTTCCTCTTCTGTCACTGTAGAAACTAAATAACTTCTGAAGGGGAGCAGTCGGAAACACAACTGTCCTCTGTAAGGAGGCTGGCTGGGAGATGTTAAACCTTGCTACCAGCTTTGTTGGGATTCTCACAAACAAGAAGCATAAAATGCACACTCTTTCGGTGATTGCAAATGCCACTCTATTGCTGATTCCTCATCAGTGGTCACCAGCCTTCCCCAACAGGTAGTAAAATGTGGACAATAATTCTGAGAAACAGCTAAAAGATTCCAGGTGGTGAAGACAAGGATTATATAGTGGAATATGGAAAGGAGACAAGTGATGGTAATGGAAGTGTTCCCAGAGCTCTACTTTTAGGGAACACCATCCTCCAAAAGGTAGGACTGAGACTATCTCTCCCAGAATATCATTGTCATGGCCTGTCAGAGCCCGAGTCTGCGGAGGAGGACGAGGCAGAGCTGGGGCCGACAGAGGTTGATGGGGTGGCCTCATTGGCTCTGGAGGAATGTGAGGAGGAGCAGGATGAGGCAGCCACAGATCCCTCAGGCCTGGGATGTCTTGCCAGCAGGGAAGAGTGGAGGCAGGACAACCGAGAGAGGGGGGAAGAGAGGGCAGGCAGTGGAGAGGAGGAGCGATGGAGCTTAGGCAACGAGCAAGGACTGCCCCCTCCTGATCCCCAAGCACAGAGAGTGGAGAGGAGACGGGAGCAGCATAGGCTGACCAATGACTCAGGAGGGGAGCACCCCACCCCTCTTCACAAGGCACACCTGGGGACTGAGACTTAAGGAGACGCTGTGGGGAGGGGCGCTTGTCAGGAACAAGCACTGAATTCATGGAGTTTTGTGTGCCATTGCTGATGTCTGTAGTTCGCTGGACTTCTTCCCTTGTTACTTTGCCTCATTGGACTCATTGCCTTATTGCTGCCTTGTTCCTTTGTCTCACTGGACTTCTTGCCTTGAAGCCATCATGCTAACAGTGTTTTGCTGGACTACTCACAGGTGTCTCTTAATTGAATCAATAACTCAGAAGGCTTTCTATGTTGTACATGCAATCCCCTTTTTTCCTGAATGGCATTAGAAAATCAACTCAATTTTTAGAAATTGCGAGGTATAATTTGAATTAGCCCATATGTTCTCCAATTTGTGTCATTTTTCAGTAGGGGGTTGATCTTCCCAATCTCAAAATAGAAAAAAAATACATCTCAGGAGGCTGTATTACCTTTTGTTCTTCAGTCCCTAAAACAAGCTCTTGAATTTTCAGAAGAGGGGTGGGGGGAAGGCAATATTTAAAATACTTATAAGACAAGACAAAAGTCTATTTCCAAAGCCAAGACAGATCCAGCTCATCAAACCAGAGAATTGAGGAAAAATTCTGAGATATTAGGCAACCAAGGTGATAACAAAGTAATTGCATCAAAGGTACGTAGCGCTGGACAGCTGGGAAGAAAATATTTGCAGATATTTGAGATGCACTTCAGCTGACATAGCTGTTTGCCATTTACAATTTTGAAAGGGTTCTGTCTGAAGTTGGCATTGCATCTCACAACTTGTGCTTTCAAGTGTCTTTTCATGTTAAGAACTAGACTGGAGCCTCATCCAGTTTATCAACATTATCATCACTTCATGCCTCCTTGTTCAAGCCGGCTCATAATTCTCTAGAAGTTTGCCTCTGATTTATGGATCTTCCCTAAACTTCTCATTTCTTTTGTGAACTTTGGAATTAGGCATTCCAGGAAGGGATCAGTCCTTCTTGTAAAAAACAAAACAAAAACAAATAGTGCATCCTTCATTGTTGCACAAAAAACCTGTATTGAAGACAGAGTTTGAAAAATAACATTCTTTTCTTTAATTGTCCGAATTTAAAAGTTGTACTTCAGTTGAGATTTACATCAGCTATCTTGCCATGACAAAGAAGCTGAGATTGGGAAATATGTCGTTGCATATACTCTCTGGTAGATTATTGCTTGCAAATAGTATGTGTCCTGATGAGTAAAGATGGACTAACACATGCTATTTTTGTGTTAGCTGATGACAGGCTTGCCAGCAAAATGAAAGGCTCAAAACTGTGGGTGCAATAGGCTCACGACAGCAACTGTCATGCATACTTCATTCAAATAAACACACTGAATTCAAGAATATATATTCTCTCAAGATTTCTACAATCCTTTCTTTTGACTCCTTTGCCCCTCCGCCCTTCCTTAATTCACATTTTGGGTATTTACTTTTACCTTTTCCTCTCATTTTCAGTTCTGCCATTTGACAAGGCTGAAGTCGAACACCTCACCTAAGCAGGAGTCCTTATACTATCCTGGACAAACGGTTGCCCAAACTTTTCTTGAAAACTCCAGCAATGGAGCACACACGACTCCGTGAGGCAAAATGTTCCATTGAATAATTGTTCTCACTGTTAGGAAATTCCTTCTTATTTCCAGGCTGGCTCTCCCTCTGACAAGCTTCTACCCTTGTTTTTGTCCTGTCTTCAGATACTTTGCAGAATAAATTGATGCCCTCTTCCTTGTGACAGCTCTCCAAGTATTGGAAGATGGCTATAATGTTACTCCTAAGCCTTCTCTTCGTTAGGCTAAACATACCCAGTTCCCTTAGCCATTAATCTTGTTGCTCTTCTCTGAATCTTTCTAGAGTCTCAGCATCTTTTACTGTATCTTTATATTTAAATAAATAAATAATACAGATAAACATTACCCTTTTTACAATATATAATAAAATGAAGAAAAGCAAAAACAATGAGAACATTGGCTAATGTAAAAGTCTGCAGGCCTCTAGGCCTCCCTGAAGCTGTCCAGCTACCCCATTAGATTCTCTGTACTTGTCAGATGACAGGAACATAGGAGATATAGAGCGGTTTCTTATAGCTTTCTCATAGGCAGTATTTTTCCATAGGGGAACTATGCTGCTGCAAGAAAGTACAGTCTGAAGTAAAAAGGCAGATGGGAGAAGGATGAATTTTAGGGTAGAAATGAAAGAGTAAGAAATGAAAGGTAAAAATGAAAGAAAATAGCTGGCAAATGAAGCTGCATCTAGAGTGATTTAGTACGAGTTCAAGATTTAGTACTAGTTCAAGGAGAAGCTGAGGAAAACTGAGCAGAGGTTCTGAGGCAAGATGCAGTGAAGAAAGGGAATCACTGTGGAACAAAGGAGGAAAGATTTAACCTTCACAGATAGCTTCCATGGAAGACCGAAGAAAAAGCAGCTGGATGAAGCAACTGTCAGTCCAAGATAAAGCCACTTCCAAAATCTTGTCAAGGAAACCTCAGGGACTACTCCAGGTAGTTGCCGGAAGTCAACACTGATTTGAAAGCATACACATACAGAGATAGTAGGGAATAGAACATAGAAGTAGCATCCATATGTATTTAGCTGACATGCAAGTTTGCACACATAACAAGATAGACATGCCAGAAGCTTTACTACATACCTAGTAAAGAATGATTTATTAGTTGAAAATAACTCACGCTTCTGTTTTATTATTCTTGTTGTGGTCCGCCAGCAGCCTGTGCAGCTGGTAGCTGATTCGGACAGCGAGGAGGCTGGTGTTGTGATTCGCCAGTGGCCTGTGCAGCTTGTACCAGAGTTGGACAGCGAGGAGGCTGGAGAGGGTTCGGCGCCAGAGGCAGAGATTCAGCCAGGGCCTTCAGAACCTCCAGAGGCTACCATGAGTGAAGAAGAAGAAGAGGAGCCTGTTCTCAATGTGCGTGCGTGCAGAGCTGCCAAAAGGCAGGAATGGTTCTTGAGGAGAAGGACTACTCGAGAGTAAGGCTTGGGGAGAATTGGCCATTCCCATAGCCTATTTAAGTGGTGAAATCGAAGGAGGAAGTTGCAGGAAGCAACTTCGTTCATTCCAAGTCCTGGTCTTCGAAATTCAAGCCCATGTTTCTGCTCCCGTTTGAACTCGTCAAAGTTGCCTGCAAATTGCCCCTAGGCATTTTGCCAAACAGCAAGGTTCCTGTTGTTTATCTGTTGTTATTTGAAAGACTCTTCGTCAGACTTGTGTTCTTTTGTTTGAACTATTGTGACTGTTAAGGAGCATAATTAACAGCCATTGCACAGAAAAGACTGACATACTTTATAGACTTTAGAGACATTCCTCTGAGGTACTAAAAAGAAACAATCAGTGCCCACTGATATGACAGTCAAATAATGCTAATATAGCTTTGTTTATATAAATCAAAGAATAATCCATATAACAACAAGACTTCTTCCTGGCGAGTGACAATGTCTTCTCACAGGAATTTAGAAGTTAAAACAAGTGTGCAGATTGTTTTTTATAGAGTCAGTGTCTCATTGAGAATAAACCACAAAAGAAAGTTTGAGGACATCAAACTTACCCATTAACAATTAGCTCCTGGATAACAGGCTGAACAAGCACACTTATCACACAATATGGCAACTGCACTGTATTTCTATTTGGATTAAGTCAATTATTTTCCACCCTCATATATTTGCATATGCAAATGTTAAGTAAATCTGTATAGTTATTTTCATATTTGTATGTATACTGTATATATTCTCTGTTTTGGGGAAATATGGAAAAGTGTTCCCATGTTTTGAAATCATTTACCTTGATAAACTAAAGTTTGTTTACCCAGTGATTTACAACATACAAACATTTATAATTTTCCCTAGTTTGAAAAATATAATTTAACAGATTATGAATAGCTGTTCGCAATTTGAACTATTTGTTATTTCAGTCTTGACAGTAATAGTTCACACTCTAGTGTTTGTTTGTCCTTCTAGTTATCTCCAATTATTCCTCTTTTCTTCTGTTCATATAATCACTCTTCATATTTTATCAAGTCCACTTTTTTCAGTCTTGTGCTACATTCATGTAAAAAATACAGTAAAGGCAGTCCCTTCGTGTTAGGCCTAGAAATTCTATAGTCACTTCTAAATACTTTTCAACACAGCCACCACTTTCAATAGAGTCATCAATCTGCATGTTTTTCATTTTCCTTTTTGCCATTAGGAAAAGAAATAAAAAGTTTCAAAAGTTCTATTCATTATCTGATGTCAAGGCTATGATTTCAAGAAGTTTTTAATAACGCTTCTAATAACAAATAGACCCGTGGGAATTGGCCATGACTCAATTTATTTATTTATTTTGGTGCCTTCAAGTCCGTATTGATCCCTGAGCACTGCCTGGGCTATTGTAGTCCCTGCAGCTTTCTTGGCAAGGTTTTGAAAGCGGGTTACCACTGCCATCTTCTTAAGGCTGAGAGAAAGTGACTGGCCCAAGAGCAGAGATTTAAATTCTGTTCAGGGTACAATTTTGTTCATCTTTACAATTTAAGATCTCAGGGTGAACAGATACAACTTGAGCTGCTTCAAGACATGGTTCAAGGCAAAATTTGGCCAGAGACGGTTATGGAACAGCTGAATTGTTTTGGGCAGAATCGTAGTGTTAGTTAACCTGCCAAGTTTCATCTGGATGCATGCAAATTTAAAAAGGAAGGAAGGAAATAATCTCTTTGTGGCTTTTTAAAGAGAAAGATAGCAGGATGGAGGAAAATACAGAGCCAAAAACCAGGAGCATTTGCGATGGGGGAAGCAAAAACCAAGATGATGGGCACAATTGCACAACTGAAGTCCCTTTCTATATAAATGTGATGTTGATGCATATACAAAAGGATGAGGACATGGATTTCGCTGTCACAAGTGCTATCTTGGCTTTTTGCCCGTTTCCACACAGATGGCCTTGAACTTTAGTTATACCAAAAAAGCACAGAAAGCATGCCACAACTTAATAACAAATTAAACAAGACACTCAGACCTTGTTTAAAAAGTAAACTCTTTTCTACTTGCTTTTCTGCTGTTTAAATAGCCTTTTTAAAGAGCGTGTCAAAGTGGGAAGAATTCTTACATTCAGAAAATATATCTACCAATTTCCCAGTTAAGAATTCTTTGGTTATGCTAGTATCAAAAGTTTGGAAACCTGGTTTATAACAAAAAGTGCTATGTATTCAGACTACACTGGTTTACTCCAAGGTCCGCTTTTCTGAGCGGGAAAATGGAGACCGTTGATTGGTTGAACCAACTGACAGCCCTGTATAAAAGGGAGAGCTGTCAGCCTGGTTCCTTTGCTGGATCTAACTGTTATACAATAAAGAGCTGTTAGTTACACTACTGCCTCCAGCCTCTTTACAGGACTTAACAAAGAGGATATTTGGTGACAATAATGATTCTTAATTCTGAGATGTGAGCTACCTCAATCACAATAAAGATCTCTTAGCCC
This sequence comes from Diadophis punctatus similis, assembly GCA_023053685.1. Lineage (NCBI taxonomy): Eukaryota > Metazoa > Chordata > Lepidosauria > Squamata > Dipsadidae > Diadophis > Diadophis punctatus. The sequence continues at coordinate 218,320,762 of JALIGW010000001.1, read as the reverse complement.
ACAGGGCTTTGCCTTAAGGATCATAGGACCTATTTTCCCAAGTCAATGTAAAGTCCTGCAGAATGTAGATTCACTTGCAGAATGCAGTTCCTTAGAGGAAAATTCAGTTCATTTGTTCATTTAAGCTGTAGTATTCAAATGCCTCAAAGAAGGAATCAGAATTCCTCAGCATTCACTCCCACAGAAGTTACAGACAAAACAGAGCAAACCAGCACACCAGGGGTGGGTTCTACTTACCTTCCATACCGGTTCGCATCGCGTCGGAAGTGCGCGTTTTGCATGCTCAGAGGGTTCTTTGCCAGCCGTTCAGACCGTAGGACCGGTTCGGGGGCGTGGCCAACTGGCCATCGCTACCAGTTCAGCGAGCGGGGGCAAATTTCCGCCACCAGTACGGGCGAACCGGTCCAAACCAACAGCAACCCACCACTGCAGCAAACCTTCCTTTAACTAAACTATACTGCTTTCACTTAAACTGGCTTCTTTCTAACATACAAATGAGGAGGAAGCACCAAAGTGCCTCATTCCTCAAACTCATTATTGTATACAAGAACTTCCCTGCGGATTATAGTTTATGCAAATTAAACTCTGCATCTTTGCCTTTCCCAGAGGGAGGGGATGCAACAGATATTAAAATGTAAACCAAATTAATGTTGGCTCCATTAAACCTTAGGAGCTGATTCCTCTTTAATATTAAGATAAAATCACCAGGGCCTTCTGGTGATCAGTTCTATAATTATAGCCATACTATGTCAGGCCGAAGCCATTTTATTGGGGAGCTTAGGCCTGCCACACTTTATACTATTTCACTATGCATTTTCTCCTGTGGGAAAATGGGAGGGGGGATTGTATGAGGTTGTTAGTATGTAGCCATAACAAATTCTTTCTAGAAAGCCAAGGTCATCCTTTGTCTCTGCACCTCTGCAGCTGCACGGAAAGAGATGGGTGGACTCTGCCAGCATGGCAATAGAAGATTGGACAATGTGATGGATTTGTGGGTGTGGGGGCAAGAACTTGAACTTTCAACTGGGTGGTGAAGCCCGGAAGACTTCAGATTCGGGTTTCACCCAGATGTGCCAACATGGCTCTATTAATAAATTGGAATTTTGAGGAATACTTTGCCTTGGACTCTGATTTAATTTTGGATGCTATTTGGAACCCTGACATTCTGTATGTTAACTGCATATGCCCTGCATTGACCAGCTGTGTCGGGCTGTCTGTTTCTTAGGGTATTGATAACTTTGCAGCTTTTTTTTTCTTCCCATGCAATGGGAAGAAGCTGAAGTGGTGCAGTGGTTAAAGCTGAAGTGGTGCAGTGGTTAAATGCAGCCATTGCAGGCTGACTGCTAGTTCAACAGTTCAGCTGTTCAAATCTCACTAGGCTCAAGGTTGACTCAGCCTTCCATCCTTCCGAGGTCGGTAAAATGAGGACCCAGATTGTTGGGGGCAATATGCTGAACTCTGTAAACCGCTTAGAGAGTGCTGTAAAGCACTATGAAGCGGTATATAAGAAAAGTGCTATTGCTATTGCTATAATATGTAGCAAACAATTTTGCCTTTCTTACATGGAAAGGTGATTACCCAAAGAGTAAACAGCTCTTCAACCTCTTCTCTGCTGTGCTGAATTGGCTGCTGTGATGAATGAGCATCTGTGAATGGAGAGGAAGCTCTGTGGGTGGCTATTTCTTTCAACCTCTTTCCAGAACTGTTGTGCAAGACTCCTCAGGCCTTTGAAAAGAAAAATAATAAGCTAACACGAGGGGAAAGCCCTTTTATTTCTTCAGCAAATTGAGGGAGAAATTGGGAACATGTCTGCTGAATTATCAAGATGCCCTCTGTGTGCCCATGTTTTTGAATTACGTTTCTCTTGACAAATCTATTTTTGGTCACAGTAATGAGCAGATAAACAAGGGACAGCACCAGAGAGTTTCAGAAAAGGTTTTCAGAAGACAGCCCCCTCCCCACTTCCTGGATATTTTACCAATTTAAAACATGCCTCTAACCTTGAGATATTCATACCTTACATTAACCTAAATAAGCTCTGGACAGAATGCGTAGAATACGGTTTGCAGTGCTGCAGAGATGGGGGAGAAATCAATGGCTCCTGACTATTAAGGATGCACAATTATTGGGCATTGTAATTAGATAATGAAAGACCTGCTTCTAATAAATCTGTCTGTTTGAGACCTCATGGCCAAGCCTAACCAAGCACTTGAAAATTTTGCTGAATAACAAAGCTTCCCCCACTCTTTTCTTCTACAGATGGTGACCTCTCTCATTTGCCATCAAATATGAGATAATGTATGTCTTACAGCACATTCAGATATTTTTAAACCTTTCTGGGACAGGTTTTCTTCCTGTAGATCATATAATATGAATACCGTAGATCATGCATGGCTGGCTCAGGAATTCTGGGAGTTGAAGTCCACAGGTCCTCAAAGAACCATAGTTTGCCCACTCCTGTCGTAGATCATATAATATGAATAATATGCTACGCCCACGCCACACCCACCAAGCCACACCCACAGTAAAAAAAATTGAATCCCACCACTGATTGAGGCTCCAAAAAGTATTCATGTTGTTAAACCTGTTCATGGGTCTGGGGAAAACAAACTTCAATAGGTTTTCTACATTTTGGAGAGTCCAGTTTTTATTTTCTGTTCTCACTAGTTAGCTCTTCATTTCTCTGTCTACCAGGATCTCTGCTGTTAAGGAGTGTGCAGAGCGACCCCCGAGTTATCAGGGACATGCATGTGGAAATGGGGTATTTCAGCTTGGCAACCAGTGGATAGGAGTAATGATACAGTCAGAAACAGATTCGTTAAAGTGTATACAATAGTTTACTTTTAGATAAATAGCACAGTCCAAGTAAACAGTTCAGGTCATGGATGAAATGGCTGCATCAGAAGTACCTGGTGAACATCCCTGATGACTCCTCTCAATAGGTTGGCAAGAAATTGATTGGCTTATTCCAGCCAAGTTAATTATTGTACATAGTCCTTGATTTACAACCACAGCTGAGCTCAAAATTTCCATTGCTAAGCAAGGCAGTTGTTAAGTGAGTTTTGTCTCATTTTATAACCTTGTCTGCCAGAGTTCTTTAGTGACTCACTGCAGTTGTTAAGTAAACCGTGTGGTCATTATTGACTTTGCTTGAAAAGGTTACAAATCATAATCAGATGACCAACCCCCGGAACAATGCAACTGTCATAAATACATGCCAGTTGCCAAGCACCAGAATTTTGATCATGTGACCATGGGGATGCTGCAACCGTTGTAATGAAAAACAGGTTGTAAATCACTTTTTTTCAGTGTTGTTGTATCTTCAAACAGTTACTAAATGAATGGCTGTAAGTCAAGGAATATCTATTACTTGGTTTGGACAAGGACAGGTCAGGATGCATGGTTAAACTATGATTGGAGGCAGCTGGGCGAGGTAATCCAATGAATGAGTAGTAGATTTTCATAGGTTCATACAAATACCTTTGCTGTTTTAACCAGTAATAATAAAGATGGAATTCTCTATATGAGATTTTACATATAGAAAGGAAAACCTATAAAATCTATCATTGACCTATGAACCTTTTCCTTCTAAGAGTTTTATATGTATGACCGTATGTATTTATATGGACACCTGTTTTAAACAACTTTGGGTCATGAGATGGTGCAGATGGGGAATATCGTCCATATGTTATCCTCACAACGAAAAAGCCTGCAAGATATTTAGACTAATGACTGGCCCAAAGTCACCCAGGCAGTCTTATAGTGAGGGAAGACCTGAATTTGGATTCAACTGATTCCACTCTAAAAAAACTTGACCTCTGCAGCATACTGGTTCAGAAGGAGCTCTCAATAAGCATTTCTTGTAGCCACTGGCAGACTATACAGAGACACCTAAATTGCTTTTAATAGGTATGGTTAGTTTCAAATAATACAGAATCCTTGTTTGATCTGTGTCTGTCTGTTTAACTATCTCTATCATCTATCTATCATCCATCTATCATCCATCTATCATCCATCTATCCATCTATCCATCTATCCATCTATATATCCATTTATCATCCATCCATCGTTAATGAACGATATGGTACCATTAACAAAGGTAAATGAAGGTGATCTCAGCATGTCTTGGACAGGTACAAGAGTGGAGGGAGTTCTCTGTGTAGACAAGAGCCAGTAACACCCAGTGCTGTATCTGCCTGCTGGGGCAGTGGCAACTACCAATCTCAATCAACAAATGCTCAGTTTTACAACATTGGCAAAAACAATCAAAATACAAAATACAAACATGATGATCATGACCTTGATGATGATCCTCACTCAGTAAAGGACCTTGGAGCACTCATCTCTAACAATCTAAGTGCCAGAGCCCACTGCAACAACATAGCTAAGAAGGCATTAATAGTGGTTAACCTAATCTTGCGTAGCTTCTTCTCTGGTAACATTGTACTCTTAACCAGAGCATACAAAACATTTGCTAGACCGATTCTTGAATACAGCTCATCTGTCTGGAACCCCCACTACATATCAGACATTAACACAATTGAGAATGTCCAGAAATACTTCACAAGAAGAGTATTACATTCCTCTGTTCACAACAGAATACCTTACGAAACCAGACTTGAAATTTTGGGACTTGAAAATTTAGAACTCCGCCGCCTTCGATCTGACCTAAGTGTAGCTCACAAAATTATCTGCCACAACATCCTACCTGTTAACGACTACTTCAGCTTCAACCACAATAATACACGAGCTCACAACAGATACAAACTTAATGTAAACCGCTCCAAACTTGATTGCAAAAAATTCGACTTCAACAACAGAGTAGTTAATGCCTGGAACACTTTACCTGACTCAGTAGTTTCTTCCCCTAACCCCAAAAACTTCAACCTCGGATTATCTACCATCGACCTCACCCCATTCCTAAGAGGTCGGTAAGGGGCGTGCATAAGCGCACAATCGTGCCTACCGTTCCTGTCCTAATGTACTCATATATTCATACCTCTTTTACTCTTATTCATGCTTGTACTATCACATATATATTCAATCATGTTATACTGTTTATACTTTGATTATAATCATATATGCTTGACAAATAAAACAAATACAAAATACACAGTAGGTCTTACCTTCAGCATTAACACTTCCTAGACAGAAAGTCATATTGCATGAGTGGGTCTGAAAAAGTCTCTATACATAATAGAAGAAAATGAGCTTTGTTTTTACAGTTCCTGTTACACTGCACTTATAGTGCACATGAGATATATTTTCTTAAAGTGTTGCATAGGCAGCAGATAACATATGACTCCTCCAAAATGCAAACCTTGCCAATGAACTTGCCAAGAAAATCTGCCAGCCTAGAAAAACAAATCATCAGAGGATGGTGAATGCTTCAGTCTTTTAATAAAGATTTAGAGTGTTTGAGATTTTATTTTTATAGTGGACTAGGATGCCTTTTGCATTGGTTCACTACCTTTTCTATATAAGCCCTTTGCTGGATAATTTGGAGGCTACTGAGTTCATCCATATTATCTCTGTCTTAAAAACCTACAGAGGGATCCCCCCCCCAGAACTGATTGTGGTAAAACCCTTGAAACTATCTTGGGAAAACATTGCAGGATTAATTTCCTGCAAAAAGTCTATCATCTATGCTATTTTCTTACAATTCTGCCAAAAATAAAAGGGCTTCATATATCTTAAAGTTTCTTGTTATAACATATAGACAGAACTCTTCTCAGATGAAATCTCAAATCACTTTGGACTGGGTCTTGTTGCCTTTATATCTGGAAAGATAAATTCATATTCATTCTTGACATCATCAGAACTTCAATTCAAATCAGACCTTGGCTATGTTGTGCTGGAAACTTTTTCATCTGTGGTGGCGCAGTGGTTACTGTTGGAAGAAATGTCCATCTGGGTTCAGCTCCAAATGGGGAGAAAGACACTGGAAACATGGAGACTGCTTGGTTTTAATGGTGGACAGGATCATATGGCTTGAGTTCCTGAGCAGAAAAGGGAAGAGATGCTGGAAGTGCCTTGGTTTTATGCCCTCTGTTGGGCCTACCTTAGAGCTTCCTGTTCCTGTAAGAAATGTATTCTGATTGGTGGTCAGACTGCCAGGGGGCAGGGGTCTTAGCTAACTTTGTAGGCTGCAGGCAGCCTACAAGGCTTGGTTGAGCCTTGCTGATTGATGTAATCTTCCCAGGTGCCATATGGTGAGTTTCTGTTGCTAGATGGGTCCTATTATGTCCTGGAGGCCATGTGTTTTGTGTTGCAGATGAGCTGGCTCAGGCCTTAATGGCCCGTTGACAAAGGAGGAGGGGCTGAGTTTCTGCCTCCCTTTTAGGGGGAAATATTCTGCCCTTTTAATATTTCCTAAGATATTTCATTTTCTAGGAGAGGGGTGGGTGCTAACTTCCTACATTACAATGCAGGATTGTAGGCTAATTCAGCTCACTGCCAGGAGTTCAGTCCTGACCGGTTCAAGGTTGACTCAGCCTTCCATCCTTCCAAAGCCAGTAAAATGAGGACCCAGATTGTTGGGGACAATATACTGACTCGGTAAAGCACTTTTAGAGGGTGCTGTAAAGCACTATAAAGCAGTATATAATAAGTCTAAGTGCTATTGCTAATCCTCGTAGTAGCTTTAGCTGCATTCCAAGAAGCAACTTCCCCTCTGTGCTAATCATTATGCTGAATCTACTTAAGTTCAGTAGTGGTTGAGCTGCTGTACAAGATGGCATTTATATAGAGTGAAAGCTTTTTAATTATTAGCCCTACAATTAGAAGGGCCAGCATAGATTCATCTACATAGGAGCTTTGGCTCTCAGACATATTCTTCAAAGCTATGTTGTTTATCTTTAAAGGAAGCAAGAATGAGACTGGACCAAAGTAGAGGCAAATAGAGTGTTTTGGTTTCATAATGGAGGAGGAGTTGAGAAGTGTGTGTGTGTGTGTGTGTGTGTGTGTGTGTGTGTGTGTGTGTGTGTGTGTAAAAAGCTTTGCATTTGAAGTTTCTCATGCAATGAAGGTTAGTCAGCTTGAAAGTATGAAATGTGGGTTCCAAAAGTGGCCATATCCTTGTTTTTGCAGGCATTTAATTTTTATGTGAAGAGGCCATGTTAAGGAGTTATTGTGCTATTAAGCACATACACAGTGAAATGTGTTGTAGTAATGGTGTTGCAGTTTGATATGAATGCTATTTAGTCAATAAACAGAATATCTTTAATATGTACAAAATAGTAGCAAAGTTAAATAGGAAGTCCAAGTCATACACAGTTATTCAGTCAATGTGAAGTTTCTTCTTCTTGCCTATCTTTGTTTTAAATCACAAACAAAGATTACAGCTATCTCTCAATTCTATACTATCACAGATAGTTACTCTTCTCTTCACAGCAATTTCACACAGTCATAAAGTAATCTACTCATCAGTAAAGCAGCAGAGTCTTCAATCCGGAACATACCATCAGTCACCACACTAAACCACCAACCACATTGAGCATGCTCTCTTGCTTGCTTATATAGTAATCATCCACAATGCATTTAAAGCAATATACACATAACAATGATTTGTGGCTTAATCATATATTAACACACCCAATTGTTTGAACAGGGTTCTAACAGGCCAGATTAAGTGGCAATTTGGTCTTCACTTCAAACATCTTGTTTTTATTCATCAACAAAATATAAACAAAATTGATATAGGTTTGTATAATTCATTTAAATCCATGTAATTTATACATTCATATACTTCATACGAATTTATATAATTTATAAACCTGCCTGAAGAGATCAATCAAGCCATTTCTTTACTACCCATCTTTATTTCCTTCACATTTCCGGTCTGGGTTTGAGTCGATTTTAGCTTCTTCTTCTTTTATTTATTTTGTTCCACAACCTTTAAGATTGTAAGGGTCAAAGGGAGCTGAGGAGCATTTACTGCAGTTCCTCAGTCTTGGAAATCCTTCTCAGATTAAGTCCTAACTGGAAATGTGAATGGTAAATTTAGTTTCTTCAATTTTGCAATAAAATTATATCCCCTATTATATAGGCTAGCAGCATACCAGAGATAGATTGGGGATAGGCGAAGTATGACATCTAGAGCATATTCACATTAGATTTAAGAAGTGCATAACTCCTAAATTTAAGAGTGCATAAACTCCTAAATTTCAGTTGCTATCATGAAAAGTACTTTAAGAAGCATTAAGTAGGGAGAAATGAATTCATTGCTGACATGGCCCAGGTGGTGGCACTCTTAACCTGGTGGAGAAAGAGTTGTTTGCATATATTCCCACCAATCAAGACCTTTGGGGTTGAGTTGTCATCTACATTGCCACCTTGGCTCAAGCAGCCATGGAAACTTTGAACCACTGCCTGGAACTGTCAGGGTCTGGATGGGGCAAATGAGGACATTTATCAAAGATTGAGTTGCTGTATATCAATAAATGTCCATGAATATCACTCCCAGATGTTATTCTAGATGAGTCACACTCCCTTTGAACTAGCTGGGGTGTGACTTTGGGATCCTCCTAGTCTTATGTCTAATACTTAAACAGCAAATGAAGTGTGAGATCAGGGAGGACTTTGCAGATTTAATTGGTGTACCATCTATGATTTTCTCACACTGGTAACAGACAAATTGGTCATCATTGGTTGGATTATTGTAATGTGCTGTATGTGGGCAGTTTTTGGACATAGTGTAGAGCTACAACTGGTCCATGAGTCAGCAAGTTTACTGATGAGTCAATCCCGCCATTGCACATTATTGCCTCTCTTGCAGTCTCTGCAGTGACTATCATTAGGGTTCTGAAACACAGTGATTTGGAAAATGCTAAACAGCACAACACTAGGTTATATCAATACATCTCCGCTGCCAGAATCTATCCATTTAGAACATTTCAGAAAAGCCTGTTAAGACTTCCCTCCTCTCTCTGAAATAATGGGGCAAGAACAAAGCAAGAAGCCTTCTTTATAATAGCCCTTCATGCTTCAGAATTTTTTATTCCTAGAAGTTCATTACCCCCCCCCTCCCCTCCCTCATGGCATTTAGAAAATTATTGAAGGCAGTTTTATTTTACTGAGCTTACAATCCTAGCTAAGTGTTTTTCATTTTTTTAAGAAATTGTAAACTGTCTAAACTCTAAAGTATTTTAATTTGGACAGGCTATACAAGGAAGGAAGGAAGGAAGGAGGGAGGGAGGGAGGGAGGGAGGAAGGAAGGAAGGAAGGTTGTTTTATTTAAACCAAGCCAGTGGTTTCTACATCCACTGTCCTGCTACGTTCAACCATTTTTATAGCATCTTTAAAAGAATCATTGTTTTCTTTTCTTCTCATTTTTTGAAATCCTTTCCCTGTAATGAGAATATGAGAGGAAAGGAAAAAAAATACTGAAATAATGTTCAAAATTATGTTTAACTGGTTGATTGTACTGTGATGTAGAAAAATGGTTGATACAGCAGACTATGTTTGAATAACCTGGAACTCACTACCTGACTCTGTGGTTTCATCCTCAAATCCCCAAAACTTTACCCTACTGTTGATCTCACTCCATTCCTAAGAGGTCACTAAGGGGCGTGCATAAGCGCACCAGCGTGCCTACAGTCCTTGTCCAAATGTTCCCTTTCATTTGTACCCCTCTTATGTACTCAAATAATGTTATACTTATGTATATTATCAAATATGTACTTGACAAAATAAATAAATAAATAAAATAAATAAATAATAAATAAATACTGAGCCCATGACTTGACATATAAAATGGTTTAAGCAAAATACTGCCAGCAGCATATCTTCATTTTACACCTCCTTTTCATTGCCCCTCTGAATGAAGAAAGCCACTCTGGATTTAGGAATATATTCACTTGATAGATAGGACTGCCATTTCTAATAATCAGACAGTTATGACTATCATGGGAAGGGAAGGGATTTCCCTCATTATTTACTTAGTCTTATCTCTCTCTTTCTTTCTCTCTCTCTCCCTCTCTCTCCCTCCCTCCCCCCTCTCCCATCATGATCATGGCTGAGGATGAACACTTAAATACCCATGTTGCTCTGCCAATAATTCTTTTGCTATTTATCACCAGTAGATGTTAGTTACTTCATTCATATACAGTATTTTAGCCAGTGGTGAAATCCATTTTTTTTACTATCGGTTCTGTGGGCATGTCTTGATGGGCGTGGTGTGGCTTGGTGGGCATGGCAGGGGAAGGATACTGCAAAATCTCCATTCCCACCCCACTCCAGGGGAAGGATACTGCAAAATCCCCATTCCCTCCCCACTCCTGGGGAAAGGATGTTGCAAAATCTCCATTCCCACCTCACTCTAAGGCCAGCCAGAGGTGGTATTTGCCGGTTCTCCAAACTACTCAAAATTTCCGCTACCAGTTCTCTGAACTACTCAAAATTTCCACTACCAGTTCTCCAGAACCTGTCAGAACCTGCTGGATTTCACCCTTGATTTTAGCCCAATACTGTATGTCTAGATCAAAAATCTTAATTTTGAATTATATAATTTATAGACATATTTCACTTATTTGTTCAGCATAAATGTCTATACACAAAGTGTTTTGTTATGCATTATACTTTGAACATATAGCATATAGCTGTCTTTTCTCTCTTTTTTTGTTAATTACATCAGATATCCAGTATTGCAGAATGGTGAATTAGAAAAACCAATTGTTTAGGGATGGCAGTAACATTTTGAATTTGGAGTACTTGTTCTTGTAATGGATAGAAGGAATGACAACAATCAAGTAAAAGAAACCCAAGAAATGTTAGACATAAATTCAACTCCAACTTCATCTAGGGATGTTCAATGATTTTGGGTAGTCATTGTGTCTCAACCCAAACTGTCTTAGAAAGTTGTTTGAAGGAAATTAGGGTGCTATGTACACTACCATGAGCTATTAGAGAAAGGGCAGGATATAGATCTAATGACTAAATATACACATGTAAAATTTGTGAGCGGGGTAATTACTAGGACAGAATTACGATAAATGTGGAAGAATGATCTCATCTTTTCCTTCATCAATGTTGCTTACCAAAACTCTGCCAAGTTAATGCCACAGGCAATGTGAATATTATACAGGGTAATAGTTTTTCTAGGACTCCTATGGATAACAGTCTGTCACCTATCCGCTCATAGCTGTATTTTTTTTAAAGAAAACTACTATGCATTATAATGCATAATTGGTTTTTTCCCCATTGCACTCTTGTTAGGCTTAAGTTCATTTTGTGTGTATATTATTCTAAAATCAGCGAAGTTTGAGGTTAGGTGGGAGGTTTTTTTTGGACAAGACAAGCACTGTCTTTAACAAACTCCTATTTGAAACAAATTTCTGTGTTCTTAGGAGTTTTAGATGCTCACAGAAATGGCACAACATGTTGACATTTGCTTCTCAACCTCTAGTTGAATCAAGCCTTTACATTTATGAGATATGCCCTCCACAATTTCAGATTGCCTTTGATGCCTAGAAATGCCACTACCAAGAGGATGAACTTTACGGTGGAAGACTGCAGCCATTTAATCTGGAAACTAATCTTTTTGATTTTGGTAGGACTTATTTCTTTGGAATAAGTTCTCAGAAGATTATATGGTGTTATGAAAAAGAGGAGAAAACATGGTTTTTTTAGGCTGATAAATCAGCTTTGAAATCCTGCTTATCAAGGAGTGATCTGCCTAACTTTATGCATTGAATTTACTATCTTCAATCAACTGATATAGGAACCCTTTACATACTCAAATGCTTTTCTATAAACCCAGTACTCTTAGGCTTTAATCTGGAGAAAGTTAAGCATGCTTAAATCTAAGTAGAAATCAGGCATTGTAAGCATTTAAAATTCCATAAGGCTCACTTACCTAGGATTAAGCCTCATTAAGTTTAGATAAATTCCTGTATTTCTGAATACCTTTATAAGAACGGCCCTGTAAATTTTATTAATTTCAATACACAATAGACTGCATCGTTATAGCACAGTCCTATCCTTTTCTATCCAATGGGTCTATCCTCGGTATGATTAAGTCTGAATCTAGGTGTTATAAGGAAATATCCTTTTAGGTTCAGTTCCAAGTGGGGAAAAAGACACTGGATTCATGAAGGTTGCTTGGAAGGAAGGTTTAATGGTGGACAGGAGCACATGGCTTGAGCCCCTGTACAGAAAAGGTAGCTTACATGGTTCCAGGTGTGGTGAAGAGAAAAAAGAGGAAGAGATATGCTGAGTTCCTGGTTTTTATAGTGTAAGTTGGGTCCCACCTATTAGATTTCCTTTTCCTGTATAGAAATGTATCCCATTGGCTCTCAGACCCCCCAGGGGCATGCTGGGGTGGCTCTTGGCTTTTGTCTAATCCAGCTTTGGCTGAATGAAAGGGCCTTGGGCAAATCCTATTGTAGTTTTATCATGCAGAAGACTTTCAGCCAGGTGAGAGGAATGTGTGAGCTGGGCCCAGTCCTTAATAGCCCATTTGCAAGGCATGGGAGTTTTCCAAGAGGAGTCTTTTGTCTGTTTAAAAAGCATGTTTCCAGATGTTTCCACAGAATATTTTCTACCTTTTAATATCTCCTAGGATATCTCATTTCCTAGGAGAGGGGTGGGTGCTAACTTCCTACATAGGTTTGTTTAAATTAGGGCATATGTCTTTCTGAAACTCAGGGGATTTAGTTTTCAGGAAAAAATAAAGGAACCACTGAAAGAAAGAAAATGGAAAAACAAAACTCTTGCTCTTTCAATTCTGCTAAATACCAAAAGGGATATAAACTTTTAAATGTTAAAAGTTGGGATTTAAAAATCTATGAGGTATTTAATTGAATTCAGAACAATGCATAGAAAAGCTCAGGGCAATGGAATTGCTAAGTTACGAGACTACAAAAGATGTGACACAGCCTGGGTTACCTAATGAAAAGGAGGCAGGCAAAAGTGAAATTTAGATAGTCTGCTTGATGGTTCTGTAATTATGGATCAAGTCTTAGTATCAGGAAAATGGCAAAAATTGTGGAGGACTGCAGTGCTTAAACTATAAAGCTGCTTCACTATAAATAACAAGCAGGAATAAAATCCACCTCTGACACATTATACAACAGGGGGAAATACAGTAAACGATTGAAAACTTGAAATGCATTTGATTCTTTTCACTCATCAACCCACCTACCTTTCAGTCATTCCAGCTGAAGATCACTTGGACTCTACTTGTTCTTTCTCTTTTTCTGTTCATTCTTCTTTTGGACACTTCGCTAGAATTACCTGGACTGCAAAAATCCACTAGCAAGCAGCAAAGACATAGAGAACTTTCTTTGCTGCTATCTATTCAATTCAATTCAGAATAGAGCTAGAAGGGATTGTAGGAAGTTAGCACCCACCCCTCTCCTAGAAAAATGAAATATCCTAGGAATATTATATAGAATATCCCTGGAAACATGCTTTAGGCAGACAAAAGACTCACACTTAGTAGCCCCCACCCTTGCCAATGGGCCATTAAGGACTGGGCCCAGCTCACACATTCCTCCCACCTAGCCTGGAACAGTCTTCTACATAACAAACAAAGAACCATAATAGGAATCCCAAAGTCCTTTCATTACACCACATGGGACCTGGTAAGATTCCATCAACCATGCCCCTGGGATTCAGGACAGCCCACAAGAGTTGCCCCAGCATGCCCCTGGGAGTCTGACAGCCAATGGGATACATTTCTGTATAGGAACAGGAAACAGTTAGGGAGGGGACCAAGATAGAGTATAAACTCCCAGCATTTTGGCTCTTCTTTCCTCTGGACCCAACACCTGAAAACATGTGATCCACCTTTTCTGTTCAGGAGCTCATGCCATGTGCTCCTGTTCCTTTGTTCTCCATTAAACCTTCTTTCCAAGCAACTTCCATGAATCCAGTGTTCTTTTTCCCCACTTGGAACTGAACCCAGAAGAATATTACTTCCAACAGGATCTTGGAGGTCTTCTAGTCCAGCCGCCTGCTCAAGCAGGAGACCCTTATACCATTTCAGACAAGTGGCTGTCCAGTCTCTTCTTAAAAGCCTCCAGTGATGGAGCACCCACAACTTCTGAAGGCAAGCTGTTCCACTGATTGATTGTTCTCACTGTTAGGAAGTTTCTCCTTAATTCGAAGTTGCTTCTTTGAAATTTGAATTTGAAATTTCAATTTGAATTTGAAATTTCAATTTGAATTTGAAATTTGTAATTCTTCAAATTTCATTTTTCATTTTTTTCACATTTCATTTCATTTCCATTTTCATCTGGCAGTTGGACCTTTGCAGACCAGAACTGGACACTGCAAAACACAGTGCTTTATTTCTTGTCTTTCTTTCTTCAAGAAGAATTTTGGAGCAGTGTAAAATCAGTCTTGTTCCACATCTGGATACCCATGAATGCCTCCGGGACCCTGTCTAGATAGATTCTAACTCCGGCTATGATTCTCTTACTGTCTTTTCTTCTCAATCTTTGATCTCCTGATGCAGTTTGTGGGCCTGGTTCCTCTCTGATTGCCCCCAACAGCTTAGCCCTCATGTTGTAGATTTATTTAAAAGCATTCCATTAAAATTGTTTTGACAGTTATGTGAGATTTCTCCCCAATGCAAATAACAACTTCTAAGGAGCAGTCTGATCAATTAGCATAGTAGAAGGGGAAGAAAAAACCTCACCTTTCACCTAGCTGTGATCCTGATAATTACCAGACTACCCTCTCATTAAAGCCATTTTCTGCATATTAAAAAGCAAAAAAACAAAACAGGCATTTAAGATGCAAAAAAACAACAACAACACCCCACCCCACCCGTATTTAATGCAGTGACTGAGAATAAGGCTCTCAGAATAATCAGCTGCATAATAGTTATGTGGATAAAAAGGGAAACAACCAAGTATACAGCCCTGAGAAAAGATACCTGTGTTGAAATGTCAAGAAAAATTGCTGTATAGATTTGTCTTCGCTTCTACAGATAAATTACCTTCAGTTTTCAGACAATTTGTTAAGAATGGTGAAACAAACAAATACTCTTGGCACCACAGAGATTCTTTTTTAAAAAATGCCGCTTTTTATCATGTGTGCAAAGAATAGACTAGAATAGACTAGACTAGAGTAGACTAGACTAGAGTAGACTAGATTAGACTAGAATAGAACAGTGATGGTGAACCATTTTTTCCTTGGGTGTGTGCCCACACCCATAATTCAAGGCCTACCATGTGCCATGCCCTCTGCACATGTGTGCACGACATCTCACCCTGCCCCACCCCCCCGTGCATGCGCACATGACCCCTTGCTCCCCCATTTCCTGACTTTTGGTGGGCCTGGTAGGCCCATTTTTCACCCTCCCCAGGCTCCAGAGGCTTCCCAGAGCCTCCACGCAAGCCAAAAATCAGCTGGTCAGCGCGCACTTGCACGCTGGAGCTGAGCTAGGGCAACGGCTTGCGTGCCGGCAGATATGGCTCCACATGCCACCTGTGGCACATGTGCCATAGGTTCACCATCATGGGAATAGAATAACAGAGTTGGAAGGAACCTTGGAGGTCTTCTAGTCCACCCCCCTGCTTAGGCAGGAAATCCTACACCACTTCAGACAAATGGTTATCCAACATCTTCTTAAAAACTTCCAGTGTTGGAGCATTCAGAGCTTCTGGAGGCAAGTTGTTCCACTGATTAATTCTTCTACCTGTCAGGAAATTTCTCCTTAGTTCTAAGTTGCTTCTCTCCTTGATTAATTTCCACCCATTGCTTCTTGTTCTACCCTCAGGTGCTTTGGAGAATACCTTCACTCCCTCTTCTTTGTGGCAGCCCCTGAGATATTGGAACACTGCT